>CM051016.1:21388966-21456466 GCA_027704905.1 Muraenolepis orangiensis
TGCCTTCACATCTGGCGGGAGTCTCTGGTCCCCATTCGCCCATATAGTCCTTCCAGCCCTCTCTCTTTCTCTCTCTCTCTCTCTCTCTCTCTCTCTCTCTCTCTCTCTCCTCTCTCTCTCTCTCTCTCTCTCTCTCTCTCTCTCCCTCTCTCTCTCTCTCTCTCTCTCCCTCTCTCTCTCTCTCTCCCTCTCTCTCTCTCCTCTACTCCTCAAGCTTCCATTCCCTTTCATCCTTTTCTTAGAGTCTGTTAAACGTCTTCTTTATCCCCCACCATCTTTATCCACCCAGTTGCACGTGATGGAGAGATGTTGGAGCGTTTGTCTGTGTGTCAAAATGTGTTGTGTGTGTACGTGTGTGTGTGTGTGTGTGTGTGTGTGTGTGTTTGTGTGTGTGTGTGTGTATGTGGGAGGGGGTGGGGGGGGGGGTGTGTGTCTGTATGTGTGCTTGTGTGTAGTTATGTGTGTGCTTGTGTGTAGTTGTGTGTGTGCTTGTGTGTAGTTGTGTGTGTGCTTGTGTGTAGTTGTGTGTGTGCTTGTGTGTAGTTGTGTGTGTGTGTGTTGTAGGTATGCTTGTGTATGTGTTACATGTGTAAACATGTGTTCTCATGTTCTCATGTATTTCTCTCCCTGATTGTGTTGGTTGGTGTATATGTATCACTTCCTAACTCTGAATTGGTATGTGCATCTGTGTGTGTGTTGTGTGTGGATGTGCTGGTGTTCGTAAGGATGTGTGTGTGTGTGTGTGTGTGTGTGTGTGTGTGTGTGTGTGTGTGTATCAATGTGGGTTTTTGTGCGTGTGTTTGTATCGATGTGTGTGTGTGTGTGTGTGTGTGTGTGTGCATGCGTATCGATGTGTGTGTGTGTGTGTGTGTATAGAGTCTGTTAAACTTCTTCTTTATCCCCCACCATCTTTATCTGAATTATATATATATATATATATATACGTGTCATTGATTATCCGACAGGCCTCCTTGATTGCGGTGACGGGGGATGTGCTCCACGCCGCTCTCCGCCGGTTGAACCCCCATACCAGCCTCTGTTGCGGAGGTTTGTGTGTCAGCCTCGATGAGGGCCAGCCTCCATCTTTGTCGCCTTCCCTTTTGTGCGCCGTTTGATCTGGAGTCCATGCGCTCGTGGGCTTACCTGCCCCCCCCCCCTGTGTTCCAGCATCCCTAGCATCCCCCCCATCCCCCCATCCCCCCATCCACCACCACCACCACCACCACCACCACCACTGCCACCATCCCCCGTTTGCCAGAGATGAAACAAAATGTTTTCTTGGAAGCGGAGCAAAGGAACTCCCCCGCCGGTGATCCCTAACCAGCCTGGCGTCTCCCAGGAAGCACACGTCGACGGGCACAGGGGGGGCCAAGGAAGAGGAGCGGCGCAGAGAGGGAAAAATAAACAGTTGGCTTGGAAAACAGCTCCCTCTTCAATTACCCACGGCAGATGTTTTGGGGGGGGGGGGGCTGGGGGGGCTGGGGGGAGAGGGGAGGAGGGGGGAGAGGGGAGGATGGCATAGTGAAAGCCAACTTGATTATATCTCAAACTTTATGAAAGTCGAGGGGGCCTCTGTCCGCTTTAACCTTAATGCGCTACAAATGGATGCTAATGCGAGCTAATTGCGCTGTTGTTGTTGTTTGTGATTGTGTGAGGCACAGGACATCAAGTCCCCCACCGCCACCCCCACCCCCACCCCCACCACCACCACCCCCAGTGGACATCCTCTCTGAGTGTTGACATTTGGGTCAGGTCACAAAAGGCCTGCATGTGGCACAGACATCCAGGGGCTTGGCTGTCAACGCCAAGCACCACTGAATCCCCCAAATCCCAGCCCCCCCTTTAGTCCAGGCATCCACCTGCCCCCCTTAGATGTCCCCTGGGCCCAGCCTGGTGCCACACGGCTGAGGGCAGACAGCAGCTGGTTCGTGAGGAGGGTATGTCCAGACATTATCCTTCTCAGCAGGGGAGGGCACATGCAGGCAGGCTGCAAGGTGGTGGCTGGTGGTTGTGTGTGTGTGTGTGTGTGTGTGTGTGTGTGTGTGTGTGTGTGTGTGTGTGTGTGTGTGGGTGGGGGGGGGGGGTATTTTTTTATTATCAGCTCACGACGCAGCCTTTCCTCTCTTTAATCTTCATATCTGCAGATCAAAATCATTTTACAGAATTACGATTTCACCTTTTCTTTATTCGTAGTAAGGCGTGCACTAATCCAATTGAAGGTGTTGATAAGTGCATTATACACGGGTGGCATAGGTTTTTTATGGGGACTTTGAAGATTAGCAACAAACAAAAAAGAAATCATGGAATTATAAACAAATGATAATTATCAAAAATAATCAGTAACAGAGCGATGGACTTGAACAGCGGTAGATATTATTATAAGTAATGCTTGTGGTCAATATACACTTTCCCTCTCAAACTGGACAGTTTTCAATCAGCTCCTCAGATGCAGAAACTAATTTCTGGCTCCACAGATGCAGAAACCCAGTGTGAGAATCGGCAGTAACGTTAGCGGCAGAATTAAAGAAATAATCTCTGTCCGCTGCGGCTATGAAATCATAAGCGCATGGATAAATATTGTTCCGAGTCCTGCTGCAATTTCACCAAAGCAAGTAGGCGATTGACGCAATTGTGGTCTCCGAATGCTCTCAGACTTACTGGACCAAACTGCAAATTGGGTTTCCACCCGATCTGATGAGGGCCCGGCCCCAGTACAGGACACTTCTAGCCTAATGGACTCTTCCATGGGGGCTTTTATCCACCCAGTTGCACGTGATGGAGAGATGTGGGAGCGTTGGTCTGTGTGTCAAAATGTGTTGTGTGTGTACGTGTGTGTGTGTGTGTGTGCGTTTGTGTGTGTGTGTGGGGGGGGGGGGAAGGTGTGTCTGTGTGTGTGCTTGTGTGTAGTTGTGTGTGTGCTTGTGTGTAGTTGTGTGTGTGTGTGTTGTAGGTATGCTTGTGTATGTGTTACATGTGTAAACATGTGTTCTCATGTTCTCATGTATTTCTCTCCCTGATTGTGTTGGTTGGTGTATATGTATCACTCCCTAACTCTGAATTTGTATGTGCATCTGTGTGTGTGTGTGTTTGTGTGGATGTGCTGGTGTTTGTAAAGGATGTGTGTTTGTGTGTGTGTGTGTGTGTGTGTGTGTCTGTATCAATGTGGGTTTTTGTGCGTGTGTTTGTATCGATGTGTGTGTGTGTGTGTGTGTGCATGCGTATCGATGTGTTTGTCTGTGCGTGTATCGATGTGTGAGTGTGTGTGTGTGTGTGTGTGTGTGTGTGTGTGTGTGCGTGTATCGATGTGAGTGTGTGTATCTGTGTGTATCGATGTGTGAGTGAGTGTGTGTGTGTGTGGGCGTAACCCTGTGTCACCATTTCCATGCGGTGCATACTGTCCCCCCCGCCTATAGAAAGGGAGTGTTTTATATTGCCTGCATGAGAGCAGCAGCGGTGAACTTTGTCACAGTGAGGGATTCAAACCGACGGGCTGCAGTGGGTTTAAATGCAGTTTCTTTCCTGCCTCTTCTCCGGGGTCTCGTAGCCGTGGCAGACGGAGAGACAGGCAGACCCCTGCAAAAAAGAAAAGCATGGAGGAACGACTTCTGGCCCGTAACGACTGCTGCTGTGGCTGATAAGGCAGGGGAAATATAGTATGTGTTGTTGTTTGCTGAGAGGAAAAATTCCTCCGGCGGAACCCTTGACCCCCCCCCCCCCCCCCCCCCCGAATCCACAGAACCTTTTAAGATGGCGGAAGCCAGGTCGAGAAAAAATAACAACACTTCAAACTCTCTGAAACAAAATGAATCCCTGGCATCGCTCCCCTGGGGGAGGAATTGATTTAATGATGCGAGAGAGAGAGAGAGGAGAGAGAGAGAGAGAGAGAGAGAGAGAGAGAGAGAGAGAGAGAGAGAGACACAGAGAGACACAGAGAGAGAGACACAGAGACAGAGACACAGAGAGAGATAGATAGACAGAGGCCGAGAGAAAGAGAGCGTGGTGAAGAGTGAAGCTGCAGAGCTGGCATGAATGTTTAAGGGAAAGGGAAGAGAGGCTTTACCGTTCAATCCGGTGATGGAGCTCTTTCTTTGATGTCAGGAACTTATAAATCAATAACTTGGCCAGCCCTTTAGACGGATCAAGAAGGAAAAAAAGGAAATTAAGTGAGTTTAAGTTATTTATGCTGTTAAAAAGACAGCAAGGAGGGGGGGGGGGGGGGGGGGGGGGGAGGTATTCACAGCCGGAGCAGTATTCACACGGTCAAATGAGCAAGGCCGAGTGCGGCGGCACCCACCATATTAGGGCCATCTGGGGTGTCGATTGGGTTTTCACAAGCCATTTTGAATTCAATAAATAAAGCGGGGGGGGGGGGGGGGGGGGGGGGGAAATGTAACTGAAACTATCAGAGACTTGTGTCCGGAGGTCGCAGGAAGCTGCTCTATTGTGTATCGAGATTGGCACACCCAACTATGCCGACAGAGACAGACAAAAAAGAGAAAATATAAGTCAAAAAAATGAAAAGACACGGTGACTCCATTTGCCATTGGCTGTCTCTTGCGAGACGTTTGATCTGAGATTTATTCAAAGGATATAAAATGGAGGACAAAGGATCAGGCAGGCGTTGGCATGGCCGCATGCCTCCAGTGAGCCTCGCATCTCAAAGTCCCTCATGGCTCCCGGCAGAGAGAGAGCGAGATGAAGCCCAAGTACGTAGGAGAATACCACACGTGGTCGTCACGTGGTCGTCACGTGGTCGTCACGTGGTCGTCACGTGGTCGTCACGTGTTCGTCACGTGGTCGTCCCCGGGCGCCGGGCCACATTCAAATCGACAGGACTTGGTTGTTACCTCCACCATCAATGATGTCTGTCGGTCTGTCTGTCTGTCTGTCTGGCCATTTGTTTGTTTGTTTGTCTGTCTGCTAACTAGAAGATAACTCAAAAATGTATGTTCAGAATTGGACAAAACGTACATATTACTAACATATTTGCATTAAACTTGGCGAGGGTTTTATGTGGAAAGCCAATTACGATTTATGAACATTTAAGGGAAATATCGGGAACCGGATCCAAATCTGGATCCAGGATTATATTCACTGTTTGTACTTCTCCGATGTACAGAGTGACCCAAGCCACACCCAGTGCACTCCAGAAAAGGCTAATATATACACTGATAGGTCCAGAGAATAGCGACCACATGCACAATGCATACTAATGCGTTGTGTGGCCCCGGGGCCCATGATTAAGAGCAGCTCAAGGCCATGAAAAATTGAATAGTGAGAGCCAGGGACACACGAATGGACAAGGATTCCTACATATGCATAGGCACACAGTACACGCACACACACACACGCACGCACGCACGCATGCACGCACGCACGCACCACGCACCACGCACACACCCACACACACACCACCACACCACACACACACACACACACACACACACACACACACACACACACACACACACACATTGTACACACACACACACATGCACGCATGCATGCTCCCACACACACACGTGCCAACACACACACATACACACACACACACACGCACAAAGTATACATGAGACCCAATGAAGGGACCCAACAATTCTAAGATTACAGCCCAACTGTATAAACGTTGATAGAGAGATTTTTCCATCATCTCTGAGGGAATGTCCGTGCATATCTTAGAGACCGACTAAGATTCAAAATACGATTCTGGATGGGGAGTGTAATTATGGAAATGCTGAATGGAAATGTTGAACTAATCACTTCAGTCATTTTCTTTTCAGAAAGAAATCACACATGCGATTCAAACTGGAACAGCATTAGGGAACGTATTACCGCCACTGTTGTGTGCCACACGCAGACTATCCAAACTTTCATTACTGTTTATGAGTATCGCAACAGACGACAAAGAATAAGATCTGGCCTGCTCATTTGACACATTCAAAATAGAGTAACTATATTATATAGTAGAGCTAGGGGAAAGGAGCACAGGACCACAACACCCAGCTAGGGGTGCTGGCGTTTCAATTTTTTGTCACTCCCCTGTGTATGTAGTTTATGTTCTGTTTGATGCGTCCAATGTTGTATATAAACAAATGCTGGATATTCGATATTAATGAATACAACATCATCTAAATTAGCATAGAATAGATAGCTAGCTAGATTGTTATCTATCTAGCTTTACAGATATATATATATATATAGACTGGTGGATGCACGGGCGGACGGACAGACAAAAAGACGGACGGACATACAGACAGACAAACAGAGACGGACAGACAGACAGACAGACAGACAGACAGACAGACAGACAGACAGGCAGATAGATAGATAGATAGATAGGTAGGTAGGTAGGTAGATAGATAGATAGATAGATAGATAGATAGATAGATAGATAGATAGATAGATAGATAGATAGATAGTGATAGATAGATAGATAGATAGATAGATAGATAGATAGACCCAATCATTTACATCATCTCCCAGCCATCACTTAGATCTAATGAAGGTCCCAGTCTAAGGGGAGAGAGATAGATAATAGGAAAGCTCAATTAGGTACCAAATGACCATCTGGGGGCCGCTATTTCACCTCCACTGCCTCTGCAAGCGAAGAAGGATGGAAGCACCTGAAAGGCACATCGAGACATATAAGACGCATATTAAAGCGAATGGATGGCCTTTAAAACACATTTCATACTTGATATGGCGGTATGGCGTTGAGGCTCTCAACATGCAGTGCAGACATAGCGTGAATCTCATGTATGCTTTAGTGTGTGGAATAAAAGCAGGCTATATTTGTAGCTTCTGTGCTCTTTTTCTAAGTCTGCACAATGCCCTTATTTGTATAGGGAAGGCAGAATAAAGCATAGCCTGAATCCACATTGAGCTAATTATTAGTGCAGTGTTATAATTGTTGTAGTTAGGCTTTACAACAATTCATCCCCAGTGGGGGGAAAAAAAACCCCTCTGATTTCCACCACTGAGCTACATTTGACTCAATGGCCTTCGAGTGTATGGGCATCGCCATGGAAACAGGTATGAAAAGTGTAGAGGACCAGGGCTGGTGCAGTTTAGAACTACATTAGAATAAATCTAGTTGGCGATAAGAACTACACACCCCAACATCCCTCACTTGCCCCACCCTAGCCCATACTGCATGCTATCCTACTGGACTGTCCTGCGTCACCCCGGGGGGCATAGGGGAAAAAATACTATGCTATAAACGCAATGCACATACCCCGCCATCACATAAATAATGCAGAAGACTTTATAGCACCGAAAGAAAATCTTAATTGAAGCTCAACGAGAGCAGCAGTTTTACTAGTCTGCCTCGCCCGAGGATAGCCCAATCCCAAATAGTTATTACTGATATTAAAAGCACGGGCAAACAAAAAAATCTGTATGCTGTAGAAGAAAAAAAAAAAAATCGTAAAAAAAGTAGAGATCCAGACATTTGAGCTGTCCTCTTCGCTTGCCTCGGCAAATTTGAGCAAAATCAAGTTTGCGAGACCCGAGAAGAGAGGCGTTGCCGTCGTCGTCGTCGTCGTGGCGACCCTGGTGCCCCTGTGACACTCCGGGGTGTGTTTTTTCCGATTCAGAGTTTTATTTACAGTACTATTAATTCTGCATGGCCTTGTTAACCAGGGCCTCCGCGTGGCCAGCTCCTCCTGGGAGACACCGCCTTAATTGGATTCTGCGGATCGGAGTGGTGGGAGATGGGGATGGTGGTGGCGGTGGTGGTGGTGGTGGAGGAGGAGGTGGTAGGAGGAGGTGGTAGGAGGAGGAGGTGGTAGGAGGAGGAGGAGGAGAGCTCAAATCCCTGACAGGAGCAGAAATGAGAATATCAATAAAAAAGCCCCAGACCCAGGGCTGATCTTTTGCTGGTGGCAAAAAAAAAAAAACTGCACCGCGGCACAGAAAGGAGAGAGGCCGGGCCTTCCCCTTCCTGAATAATTGAAATCAGCGTCCTCTGGCAACGAGTTCATTTAGCCCCGAACCGGCCGCTATATGATACATACTATGTGGTTATAACGTGGTCCCTCGCCTCCTCCTCCTCCTCTGCTGCCACGAAGCGGCCACGCATAGAGATAGAGATAGAGGGCCCCTCTGTATGTTTACTACACTCCGCATCTCATTTACACCACTGACTGACCCCTATAACGGTGAGATGTGGAGAGGAGGAGAGAGAGAGAGAGAGAGAGATAGAGAGAGAGTTGGAGAGAGAGAGAGAGAGAGAGAGAGAGAGAGAGAGGAGAGAGAGTAGAGAGAGAGAGAGAGAGAGAGAGGGGGGGTTAGTGTTTTAGTTATCCGGGGCCAAGGAGGAGGGAGGCAGGGCCCTGCTGGCCCCGGCGATGTGCTCGTAAATTTGCCGTCCAGCCTTTTTTTTTTCTTTTTTTTACGGCAGCGCGGGAGCCGGGCGCGTCCCATCAGTTCATTATCACTCTAGTGTAGCGCTCTGGCTTCATGATGTCCACTTCCAACCTCACAATTTACGGTCCTCCGCCCGCACCGCACTGCCGCCCGCCCGCCCGCCCGCCCGCCACGAGCTTGGAAAGGGGAGGGGGGGGGGAGATGGGGGGGGCGCTGCAAGATGCTCTAACACCAACGCCACCGCTTACGCAACACAGGGCCAAATGTAATGACTAACCCTACGCTCTGCTCACGTGTGCTATGCTTGCCGGTATATCGGGAAGAAACATACTAATAATACAGTGGTTTTGTTCACAGTCGGTACGTCTTCACCGCGCTCGACATAATGACCCGCCTTGTGTGATGACCGGCAGGGTTTCGCACGCAGCAGTCGGCATCACCCTGTGCGTTTTTTTTTATTATTTTCCCAGCCCGCGCAGCGCTGACGCTTACAGCTGTGCTTGCGTCAGCGGCTGCCCATTCGACGCCTCTCTTATCTCCCGTCTGCTTAATTAGCTATCCGTGTGGTATCACCTTAACAAGACCATAAATATGCTTGCTTCATTAATGTCTTCTTATCACACTTTGCAGGAGGTTAATGCCTGTCTCCGTTCTATTTAGTCAGACACGCTGGCTTCAGATTACTGGGAGGACAGAAGAGAACCGAGGGCCCCGGTCCTCCATATTAACTACGACTCAGAGCCATTTAACAGTAGGGACACTATTGTGCCTCTGCCACTTAATAGGATGATACCCACGTGTGACCCCAGCCCCCACTTAACACACAAGAACAGTTGCACACAGATATAAACACACACTCACACACACATGTACACACATGCATGCATAAACACACATACACACACGCACAAGCACTTACACATACACACACACACACGTTTGCATGCAACCGCACACACTGGAAACTATATACTAAGACTGACCCGGAAGTGGTTGAAGAGGTGTGGTCACAATGATTGACACAAATAATTAATAGTTAATATACAGTAGTGTGACCTCGCTCTTCATCGCTGTATTATTGAAACAAAAATATATATATTTAATGTTTTTCTTGACCAATAGGACGAAAGCAGTAGTCGCCTTGCCTATAGGCTCTCCCAGGCACTCGGCAAGATGTTTTATCTGTCATTGTCAACACATAGCTCTCGCATCACTCTCCCAGGGGGCCACTGGAAAGGGAGTGTTGATTTATCACACACATGCCACTTAAAGGAAACATACACCTAGGCAGTAGGCACATGTACACAGAGCGGCCACACACAGGTCTGCACGCACACACACACATACTCACTCGCGCACATACCCGTGCACAAATGCACACACACACACACACACACACACACACACACACACACACACACACACACACACACACACATGCGCACACTCACTCAAGCACATACCTGTGCACGAATGCACGCACACACACACACACACAGCTCATTTTCTCGATAGGCTTGCATGGAACGTTGACTTAAAATTGTATAGCACTTTGAGAGAGAAGGACTACTATCAAATATGTTGTTCTCTCTCGGAGAACTAATTTAGTAAATACATGTATTCCATGCAATACGTCCAATGTCTAAATGCAGTGTTAACTTCCTGAATCCATTAATTCTGATTCAGCTGACAGAGTTTGTTGCCACGCTGAGCAGGAGAGCTCCATATGGAAACATAAAACTGTAGCCCGCCGTGGGAAGTGACTAAATCATCCGCAGCAATAAATTTGATTAAGAATTAGAAAGCGGTGCTTGGACGTGTGTTATTTATGAATCTCTCCCGCACCACACCGCCAATGAAAACGGCTTTGTCTCTGCAGTGGGCGGCAAACTGTACCTCACCAGCTCAAATTAATATGTTTGATATATCGATGAAAACCTCTTGCACGACAACACAGCTTGAGTAATATAACTACATAACAGGGACATCGCAAAGCTATTAACATACATGCAATACTACTACTACTACTACTACTACTACTACTACTACTACTACTACTACTACTACTACCACTACTACTACTACTACTACTACTACTACTACTAATAATAATAATAATAATAGTCTGATAGAATGCAGAGGAGGGATACATGATCAAATATAATTTCCTTTGAAAATCGACCTCTTTTGAAGCTCTACTCCCTGTTCGTTCAAAAGCAACCTAAGCCCACATGTGGACAGCCCGTCTCCGAACTAAATTACCCGGAATAATAATTCAATTGAAAGTGAGTCTGAGATCGGCCAGGAGCATGCCTAATGAGCTGACGGATCATTTACAGTCAGGATGTGATTCTAAGCCAATGGATTCAATCTCCTCACGCGCCGCCCGTATAAGGCTGCGTCCATTCCGCATGCGGACGGTGTGCGTGCGCTATGCGTGACCTTGGTTGATATTCTGAAAGTGTCATGCACGCACACACACACACGCACTCAAAAGCACACACACACACACACACACACACACACACACACACAAAAGCACACCCAGAACCACACACACGCACGCCCAGAACCACACACACACACGCCCAGAACCACACACACACACACACACACATGCGCGCGCACACACACACACACACACACACACACACACACACACACACACACACACACACACACACACACACACACACACACACACACACACACACACACACACACACACACCACACACACACACACACACACACACACCTTTCTGCCTTTCTCGCCCACTTAAAGAATTGATTCCACAGTACAAAGCTCCCCCCATCCTCTCCCCTCTCGCCTAGAGTTCAAAGTATGGCGATGATTGCTGTTTTAAATATGTCCCATTATACGCAGAGGGGGGAGGGGGGAGGGGGGGGGGGAGGGAGGGTCGATGCTGCCCCTCTGTAGGCTGAGCGCTACAGGGCGACCGGCCCCCTCCTGGAGGTGATTGGTTTTAACAGCCCCATCTGTCATCACGGGGGGGCGCCGGGTGATGACACAAACGAGTGCTTGTCAAACGGCTGGAGGGTGACACGGGATTGGCAGACGGCGCGTGGCACTGCAGCGCGCATGATTGCATGATCGCCTCTTTTCATTCGGCTGCAGGAATTGATTCAGATGTCCTTTTTTACACCTCTTGGGTGATTGTTAAAGGAGGATCAGAGAAGATGCTGCTGCTGCTGGTGGTGGTGGTGGTGGTGCATTGGCGGCTGCTGTCTCCAGAGCAATCTCTGTCTGCATCTTTCTGTTTGGAAACAAGCAGAAAGATGCAAATGAAAAGCTTCTGATCATGTTTTGCTTCTCATAAACACGAGTTTGTTTGTATACTTGTGTGCTTTCTCTGTTTGCCTTGACAGACACACACACATTCACACCCACTGTCACCACACCACCACACACACACACACACACACACACACACACACACACCACACACACACACACACACCACACACACACACACACACACACTGTAAACAATGATAGCCCTATTTAGTTATATTAATTAATTTATTCTCTTTAACTCCATAATAACTTTGGATATTGAACTCATGTTCATACGTTTTCAAAAGTTACATTTAAAGTTTCCATAATTCCATTCCATTAATGAATTCATAAAACCGCGCGATATTAGAGGAAACAACGCGAGAATAGAGAAAACAACGCGACATTAGTTTCAACTTGAGTGAACTTGAAGTTACACACCAAGACCACGAGGAGGTGAGTACATACAAGATAATTATCTTGTGCGGACAAGTTAGTATCTTGTGCGCACAGGATACAAGTAAAATATACTTGTGTAAATTGAATATCTGCAGATTTCTTACTTGGTGAAAGGTAAAAGTTCAGCACAGTGACCGCACTGTGAGAATGTGACTGAATGTGACTACGTTGCTACACGCAATATGTAAATCACCCATCCCCTTTTCCCCCTGCCGACTGTCATTCCCCTGTGCCAATAGGCCCATATCACGTCACAGTTGAAAGCCGGAAGTACCCGTTAAAAATCGCGGAAGCAGTGTGTCCCAAATTCCGGTTAATGCATTCACCTTGGCATTCACCATGCATAACCTTCCAAAAGTCGGTCCAGACGATGTGGTTCAACTAGTGAATGAACACTCTACAGTGAAGAAGTCTAAATCCAAATCATACAATTTCCCGACATTGTGTTGCTCTATCTGGATGAGAGATGGAGTGTGTGTGGAGCTTGGGACCAGTGCTTTTAATCATACACTTACCCGACATTGTGTGGCTCTATTCGGATGAGAGATGGAGTGTGTGTGGGGGTCAGGACCAGTGCTTTTAATCATACCCCTCTTCTGTACTGTGATGCCTTGCCTGCCATTTTAACCTTTCCAACTGTAATTCATGACTACATTGTGTTTTGAAAATTAACCTTTTTCTCAAGAGAATTTTTCACATTTTTAAAAGTAAGGTTATATTCCTTTAAATCACACAACAATACTCTGTATATCAATATGACTACTGATATTGCAATTCAATAGCACACAACTAGTTTAACTATTGAAAGTGGATAGCATCAAGCTGCAAGAAAGCAAAAATACTTAGATATATATCACACACATACATACACATACGCTTGTTCTTGTTGCATGTATGTTACAGTTTGTGGAACATTAATGTGCAAATAAATGTAATGTTTGTACAGATGAGTTGTAGGTTGATTCTGTGTGATGTACTTTCCATTTTTTTCAAAATAAGGAATACGTCTAAGCTGGAACTATTAACAAAAACATAAAAACATTATTTCACTTAACTTGAAACGGCAGTTGGTATGATATAGTTATCAAGTTGTCTTAACTTGAAACAGTGTGTAATCGTATATGTTTGTTTGACAAGTTAAAGCACGTTTTCTTGAATGGATAATGTAACATAGTTGTTATAACTATGAAGAGTATGACGTTAAAACAACAAATGATCATTAGTTAATTAACTTGTATAACATAAACAAAACTTATCTTCAAGTTGAGTTCACTCATGTTGGCAGCAGACGTACACACACACACACACACACACACACACACACACACACACACACACACACACACACACACACACACACACACACACACACACACACACACACACACACACACACCGGTTCCGGTTTTTCTTTTTCTTTGACAGTAGGGCACCTGCAGGTGACAATATGCACATATATACAACGTATACAACAATTGGCACTCATACATATTCCATATAGTATGAGTGCCATAGTATGAGGTTTCTATACCCCTCTTTTGTTATTCATTCTAAGCATGTGTTGTGCAGTCTGTCCCACCGCGGCCCTGTGTTCCCCCTCGCTACCCGGCCACACCTCACAGCGCCTCCTCTTGCTTTGCGCTATAACGGCCACCAGTGCTGGTACACTTAGATAAAACACTGAGGAGACGGAGAGGAATAGAGATTAGCTCCTTCAGGTGACCTTCCAGTGAGAGAGAGAGAGAGAGAGAGAGAGAGAGAGAGAGAGAGAGAGAGAGAGAGAGAGAGAGAGAGAGAGAGAGAGAGAGAGAGAGAGAGAGAGAGAGAGAGAGAGCCTGAGAGAGAGCCTGAGAGAGAGCCTGAGAAGAGAGAGAGAGAGAGAGAGAGAGAGAGAGAGCCTGAGAGAGAGCCTGAGAAGAGAGAGAGAGAGAGAGAGAGAGAGAGAGAGAGAGAGAGAGAGAGAGAGAGAGAGAGAGAGAGAGAGAGAGAGAGAGAGAGAGAGAGAGAGAGAGAGAGAAGAGAGAGAGCCTGAGAGAGAGCCTGAGAAGAGAAAGAGAGAGCCTGAGAAGAGAGAGAGCCAGGAGGATGGGGATCTAACAGCGTATAAGACTCATAATCCCCACTTCCTTTCATTGTGAGACCGGGGCTAGCCATGCATGGATATCGAGGCGGACAGGCTGCACTCTTCCTATAGCAGCATACCTGTTATCTGCCCTCAAAGATACTGTAGGATTGGATTCAGCCAAATTCAATCAGAGCATGGCTTGCAGATCTTCTGCTCTCACCGGTCCAGAGGGACGGCAGCAGCAGCCCCCCTCAGATTTAACGATACATTATATATATATATACAGTATATTGCATATGGTACTGCAAGGCACATAGCACAAAGACCGGTATTAAAACAACATCACAGGTGTACACACACACACACACACACACACACACACTTCTTCCGGGAAGGCTCTTTATGTATCGGGTGGGAGGCGTACACTTGATAACACAATTTGCATCCAGCGGCAGAACAAAGCAGCGTCTTCATTACCTGAGCCGTGCGCACTCATGGCCTCCGACTCTCAGCTCAATAAATATGGATATGAGAGGAGATTTATTGACAAAAGTCGCTGAATGAAGCCGAGGTGCCGCAAATTGGCAGTGAAATATTGCCACTCGTGTGAGCCCTGACACACTATGGAGGATGACATGATGAAATGATTTGTTCTGCCAAAGCAGGGCTGGGGCCCTAATTGGCCCCTGGTAATGCCACCATTATTACCTGGCTTTGTCTCCAGCTCGCTCGAGGAAAGCTACAGCTACAACGTGCAGAAACACTGGAGAAAATCATCATTTTACAACATGTAGATGACAGCATAGAGAGATCAAACCAATTCCACTGCTCCATTATGGTGGCTCTCTGACCGTTGTTTACAAGCCTTATTAGCAGCAGAGAGAGACAGAGAGAGAGAGAGAGAGAGAGAGAGAGAGAGAGAGAGAGAGAGAGGGACCAGCTTGTGTATTGTCTAACGGTTTTGTGTAACAAGCCAGTGATCAAGGTAGGTTGGGTTGTCTGTGAGGAGTGGGACTGGAGCCATAGCTTCATCCATCGCAGATTCGCCTCATTGGAGCAGGTCGGCTAACCTCATTCATCAGGCTCCTAGATAGATACATTAAAGGCGGCCTTGCAGGGCCTGAAGATTAAAGCCTTGCACACCCCCACCCCCCACCCCCCCCCACCCCCCACTCCCGATGAGGGGACTAGCAACTGGACTCTTAACCCGGCGCGAGCACATGCATCCATCACAGAGAGTGGTCGTCAGAGGGTCGCTCGCAAGTTAGGGCACTGGAAAACAGTGAGAGCACTCAACTCGCAACCCCGCCATGAATCTCTGTGACAGCCGAAAGCTTGTTCCTGGTTTTTTTTGCCTCATTTTTGTTTTCCTTGGCACGCACACACTAAATATTATACAAAGTGTTTTGACGAGGATTCTAACCCATGGCTGAACTTGATCTGAACCCTGCTTGGCCCTTAATTCGGGCCAGTACAGTACATCTATAGTTGAAGACAAAGCTGTAAAAAAAAACCAGAGGGAAAAAAACAACTCAGACCGCTGATGGCCTCCCCCCCTCCGCCACCCGTCTGTCCTTGTCTTCCGGGCTCCCCTGCCCTCTCCCACACCTTTGCTGACAGATCTATCCAGCGGCAAGTCTCAGAAAACACTCCCCCTCTATTCTCTAGTCTTCTCATGCCCTCAGGTCCTGTACCTTTTGGTTCGGTTGCCAAGCTGACTCACACCTGACCACAGCTCGACGCACGCCGCCCACATCCTCGTCTGCCTGGAGGAACACAAAGCACCTCCTGTTTGAATGACCTCCTTAGAACCCCCGGAGCGTGCTTCTCTTCAGCCACCTCCTCGACAATGACCCCCCCCCCCCCCCCCCCCACCCCCACCCCCCTTCAGCCCCACCCCTTTGAATTTTCCTGCCCTCCATGTTGCCTGGAGCCTCTGATGAGTCTTTCATTAAATGCTACTCTCAGCTGGTCTGTGGGCCATCTCTCTCTCTCTCTCTCTCTCTCTCTCTCTCTCTCTCTCTCTCTCTCTCTCTCTCTCCTCTCTCTCTCTCTCTCTCTCTCTCTCGGCCTCCTCAGGCTCTGAGGGTGATACTGAAATTGTTTCGGGATGGATGACCTGTCAGCACGGGGCGAGAGGAAATAAAAACATCCTCATCCATCACGAGGAAACTCCTGACACACATTTACACTCACACTGAATCACATGCAGGGGCTAACGTCCGACTAAAACACCATAGATCGGGACACGTGTCTGCCTTGCTTACACCCCAGCCGTCCGGCGACTGCTATGTTTGCCAGGACCTTGATGACCTCGTGTCAGGGTTGTATTCAATGTCTGTACTGCTCTCTGTGTGATTGCGTTTCTGAGGCGGGGTCTTGAGCCAATGTCTGTACACCATCTAATGATGGATGAGTTTGCTAAGCAATCATTTTGGGGGAAACGGACATTACATCTATATTCATTTACATATTGACATGCAATTCGATCAGGACCAAAACATACCATTTGGTTAAAGATGGTATTCAAAGTGCTTTGGCTATAATTAACCCCATTGCATATCAATATTGCCCCTCATCCCCACTTGTACACAAATATCCTGAATATCAAAATCATAGGGGGCAGAATCAAACATGCCTATCTGCCACAGGGTGTCCTTGTTTCCGTGTGTGTGTGTGTGTGTGTGTTAGTGTGGAAGTGTGTGTGTGATTAGTGTGAGGATCGACCAGAGGGAATTGAATGGGTTCTGAGGCTGAATTCCCTGCCTCCCCTGATCGGCCCCGCCCCTCCAAAGGCCATGTTCCACAACATCTCCATAATCCATATGTTTGTCAAATGGAATCCTACCCCCAACGCAGCAGCACGTTCCTACTGCCCCCACACCATGTTTCTTCAGACACAATGTCTGCCTGCAGACTTAACTGGTGACTGTAGAAAAGGACCAACATCTCCAGGTAAATAGATCCACACCCTGTCAGGCAACGTGCTGGAGAGAGAGAGAGAGAGAGAGAGAGAGAGAGAGAGAGAGAGAGAGAGAGAGAGAGAGAGAGAGAGAGAGAGAGAGAGAGAGAGGAGAGAGAGAGAGAGAGAGAGAGAGAGAGAGAGAGAGAGAGAGAGAGAGAGATGCTATGACTGTAAACTCAATCTTAATCAAAGCAAGCAACACATGCTCATTCCATCATCTGGGCCATCAGATGTGACCGACATGGAGTAGGAGCAGGAGAGAGGGGGGGGGCCACACCTCGGTCGAAGGCCCCCCCCCTCCCTGCCCCCCCAGGAGCCCCGTTATGTCCGAGGGGGGGGCCCACCGTGACAAGCTCAGGCGCGACCTTTAAACACACAGGGCTTTTACCGGGGCATCCGAGCATGTCAGCAGAAGGGGGGTGAGGTGGGGGTGAGGGACAAGCGACACCATCCCTGGAGGACATCAACATCAGAGGGGTGTGTTTGTGCGGGGGGTGGGGTTGTGTGTGTGTGTGTGTGTGTGTGTGTGTGTGTGTGTGTGTGTGTTGGGGGGGGGTGGGGTGGTTTGGGCGAGAGATGATATCGCGGAGGAGACTCTCAGAGGTCAAGCGCCCCTTCATGGTCATTAAAGGGGCCCCTCCATAAAACGCTTTCCTGGTCCATGATTACACGATCAGGACATGTGAGTCGGAGAGTGTGAGGGTGTGTGTGTGTGGGGGGGGTGGGGGGGGGGGGGGTTAGGATAGGAGAGAGATGCAGAGATAGCGAGAGATCTCTTTGATCAACACTTTACTCGCCTCCGAGGACCGAGGACCGAGCCACGAGTCAATAGCGAATACGCTGACGGCGGTCGGAAAAAACGTATACGGTTGGTTGCAACAAAAAAAAGATCAACATATCAAAGCACCAGAATGAAAAAAGAAAAAAGGTTTGAGAACAAAGAAGGACTCTGTGTTTATGTCACGTCCTGAGGAGGAGTTACGGCAAGGGGGAGGAGGATGCGGTCGGTTTAACACCAGGGGTTTGCTTACCAAGTGGGTTTTACTGGAGGGGGGGGGGCTATCAGTAATACCTTAAACAAAAAAAACACCATTCGCTTCGCCCCATGCTGACTGATGAATGTGTAAAACCACGGCAACGACAACAATCGTAAAAGATCACATGGGTGGGGGGTGGGGGGGGGTTAACTAAACCCTGCACGCATGAGGATTGAGGATTGAGATGTTCAAGTTACGGCAGCCAGACAAAGCACTTTTCAATGAATGTCCACCCACACACCAATGCCAAACCAACAGCCCTACGCGTGGGGGCCCCCGGTGCCAACATTTGTCTGATAGGGGAACCGTTAAGGCTTAGGTGTCTCACTCATGGACACTTGGAAACTTATGCCAGGATGAGCCGAGGATTTGCACCAGCAACCCTCCTTGAGATTGGAGACCACTTGCTCTGGCTTAGCCACGACTGTTTGAGCTGCTGCCAGCCGTGAGATGAGGACATCGTCGACGAGATTCAGGCAGAAAAAGAAAAAAACTTTGAAGAAAGCCGTCCTTATACATCGGCTGCCTTCACGTAACTATCACGCTGAATGAGAAATTCAATGCCATTTGAATTGGATAAGAACAACAATTTCCATGTTGAATGCGCAGTGGATTTATGCCTCCATGCAGTAAGGTAAAGAACCGACTTCCAGCATCATGTTTGTCAAAACAGTCAGAGGCTAGTAACTGAGAACACTTGCATGCCGCTTTAATATTTACACAGTTTGTTCTCAGAGATATTATCGGGAGACCTCCAGCAAATACTAGCTAGAAATGTATTTTCTGGCATGCTCAAGGCATGGGTGTCAGTCAGGGCACGAGGGGGGATATGAATTTCCAAGGCCCGATCAGTGGGTATACAGCGGGATGGGTTTCAGTTCCTCCTGCGAAGTGAAGGGCAGTTTGAGGACATCCAGCCCTCTGATAGAATACCGGCTATAAATACAGAGTGAGGGGAGAGAGAGAGAGAGCCAGCAGAATGGAAGCCCACGCTAGTCCCCTTAGGGTGGGAGAGGACACTCAACATGTGTGCTAGCACTTACCGAGGCAGAAACAATACGGTGGGGTATTGAGGACAGTAAAATTGACATATCCTCTCTGTTGACTTTATGGACTATGTTTAAAAAAAAAATAATAAAAAAAAAATGAAAAACAGGCAAAAAGAAAAGGCTCACACCTGAGTGTGACCTTGCACATACTCACAATGTTTTTTACATTATGCACGGACCTCCCTGGTACCAACAACAACGCTAGTTCAGCGTTTTACGGTTTTATAGCATAGGAATAAAGTGACTTGTTGAGCTGTGCCTCAGTTAACCGACACGCAGGCTTGTCTAAAGATTTCAATAATGGATAGGAATTATTTGTTGTTGTTGTTTTGTTTTTGTTTTTTTTAACCAAAAATCGCTCCACACTAGAGTTCAATCCATCACTTGCGGGGATCCCCACAAGAGACTAATGCATCAGGCACCACAACAGGTCCCCGACAACAGACGCCATTGGAAATTGACACTCCAGGTTATGGAGTACAACTATTTTAATGACATTGTGCATTTTCGAGCACCCCAGGGATAACGGCCCGTGGGCCTGTGAGCAATAGCCTGGGGGATCTTGGCGGGGGGGGGAAGGTTAGGTTCGAACCGAGAATTGACTTTTCCCCAACGCACCGGGAGAGGTAATCAGTCATGTTGACTGGCAGCGTTTGTGTTCCACTTCACGGTCGCACAGTTTGTGTGCACGCCCCCACCTACCCCCCCCCCCCCCCCCTCCCCCTCCACCCCCTGCCTCGCGCTGCATGTTCGACCGACGTGTTCCTTCCTGCCTGGAAATTATACCGCCATCCCTCATTTCACCGATTGCCAAGAGAGACAGCGCCGCCCACTGCACCACTCATCACGGACGGCCTGTCTGGGCTGCCTGAGCTACGGGGAAACGACGAGAGTGTGACCGTAACTTAATACTCACACTCACCTGTGTGCTGCCTGGGGGGGGGGGGGGGGGGACACACAACGGCACAACAAGCCTTTGTCTCTCACTCTCACAGACAAATCTGACTCGGTGTCATTTCCTTTTTTTTTTTTTCTTTTTTTTTCCCTTTGGCCGATAGTAGAGACAACAGACCCCTAAGTGGCTGACTGTCTCCGTTTGGTTTTTTTCTCAGTGAATTTTTTTCTCCTTCTTTACAAAAATTTCAGCTTTTTCTCCGTATTGCTTCGTATTTCTTTGCTAGAAATACATGCCAATCTCCACTCCCCCCCCTCCCCCCTCCGGGTCTTCTCCCCTACCCCCCCCCCCCCCCCCCCCTCCCTACATTTCTTTTCTTGGCAGGTCTGTCTGCCCTGTGCGGCCCCTGTGCACTCTTTCTGTCTTTCATCGTTAGTCGATACTGCCCCGGCCCCCCAGTCCCCGGTCCGAGTCCCTAGACAATCAGTCGTGGAGGAGGAGGAGGAGAAGGAGGAGGAGGAGGAGGAGAAGGAGGAGGAGGAGGTGGAGGAGGAGGAGGCGAAGAAGGACAATGAGGGAGAGCAGGTCACTTACTCCTCACCAGGTATAGTACACTGGGCCTCTTTTAGCCTGTGCCCTAGTAATGACATCCTAAAGAGAAAAATGGGCACATAAAAGAAGACAAAGCGTCCGCAGGCCCGGGCCCCGCGCTGCTATATCAATAATGCTGTAAAAACAAGACATTACTTAAAGCTCCAGCGCAGGCACAGGCGGAGGGGGGGGCGGGGGGGGCGGGGGGCGGGGGGGGGCGGGGAAAGAACCGGGGTGGTAAAACAAAGGACAGAGTAATGGAGTTTTGGGGGAACCCTCCATGCCGTTTCTTTTACGATTCAATCATCCTCCACAACAACCTCTTTATCTCCGACGCCGACGTCTCGCTCGCCACTTGACCCCCGACTAACACAAACGGAGATCCCAGCCGTTGTAAACCATCTTGGGTGGGGTTTTTTTTTTTCAGGTTTTTTTTATGTACATGGAAATACTACTATATAAAAATATTCAATGAATAAACAGCGGCAGTGCCGCAGGCAAGTAAAAACACCACGACAACCAACAGTGAGGAAGAGGAAGTGCAGAGGAGGAGTCTGGAGTCAGGGGCGATACAAAGGCACCTCCCCCCCCCTTTTTATAACATGGACCGCATGTTAACCCCGAAAAGTATATTCTCATTTGTCTCGCCGTCCACGCCGTGTCCATCAACAGGACACGAAGCGGCGATCGTCTCCCCCCCCCCCCCCCGCCCCCCCCCCCCCCCCCCCCGGCCCCATCCATACGTCCCAGGATGGAATATAGATGTGTCTGTCACGCGTGTGGAGGAGCTGTGCCCACGACAGGCCATTACAGAATCAACAGAAACACTTTATTCAGACGCCGACACCGACGCCTTATGGCTGAGCCGTACCTCCGACTCCGCTCGTGGCGACGTCGCACTTGATGGACACGGCCCTCCGCCACGGCCGCAGCTCATTACTTGGAAGCGGCTCCCTTTTTACTCTGTCAAGGACAATTACAGGGAATGCCCCGGCTGTCATCGTACCCCCCAGCCCAGATCTCGCCCGCCCCCCCCCCCCCCCCCAGCCCCCCATGCATGTATCCACCATACAAACAAGCGTGAAGAACTTTTAACGCAACGCCGCTTCTCTGTCCTGGTGTGTGGGGTGCTTGGGTGGAAAACTTCATGAAAATATAGTAGGCTAAACATAATATAACATAGTGTCATAGACTCAAAACAGCATAGGAGTTTGGAACGTATTAAACAAGCAAAATGGCCAGAGGCAAGGGTACGTTCTCCTTGTCAAAAAATTAGCACGGTAATTAGCAGCCTATTTTACTGACATTGTTGACAAAAAATGTAATTGCCCTCGTAATTCATGCATTATGGTTTCAATATACAGTACAGCAAGTTTTTTTCCACCCTTTTTCGGGCAAGTTTCACTGTAAGAACAGTGGCTCTGCGTAGCACACTGCTAATGGACACGTGTGAATATGTTGATATCATATAAACAAAAGAAACAGAGCAAAGAGTTGTCTGCCGTCTTTCACCGGGCAAACGATAACAACAAAGCGATAATGACCATCCCTGGAGTACGGCATAGTTCCCGAATAAATGGTGATCAACACCGTCATTGATTTTTCATTTGTATTCCTTTGTGTGCGTTGACCTTACGATACACGATGCAGCGAGCACTAACCGTCATCTCCACTCAGGTCCTCACATATTTTAGCCGGTTGGCCCCATTTGAGAACCTCTTGCACTGTATAAATCGTTCCAGTTGTTATAAAAACGCCATTAAATAGAAGCATTGCGTGGTCTGAATAATAGTTTATTTACAATCAGTAATGTAATGGCCATTTAATGGAGGGTTTCAATAGTATGTGTTAAATAGTATGTGTTAAAAAGCTAAATGCATACATTCACCGCCATGGCCTTTTGTATGTGAGGCTACTGTTATTGCCTTAATGGCCATAGTGAATGCATGCTGCGTAAGCGATGTTATCAATTAAATACGAAATGTATCCTAAATCTAAAATAGTGTCCTCTCTATGTGCTTATGTGTTATCTGTTCCTCTGTTTCTCCCGTTGTAGTCCGCAGATTAAAAAAGGGGCTTTTCTGTTCCCCGCACACGGCAGACGCCAAACCTACCCCGTGGAAACCCGTCTGAATACAGAACCCAGTGATACCCAGCCAGTGTAAGTCAGTCGGGTGTGAACAGACGAGGGCATCGAGTTGACCTACAGTGAGCATCTCCACAGACCACGCCTCCCGTTCCAAGCCTCGGAGGTATGTTTAGGCTTTGATTCCGCACCATATAAAATAATTCCAACCTCCTGGCTGGTTTACAGGAGACAAAAAACAAAACGACAACAACAACAACTTGCCATGGCGGCTTTGATAAACAGTCGGTTCATGCGCTGGATAATCACAGGCGTTGAATGATAATTACAAACGTGCCGTCTTGTTCAAGTTGTCGCTGCATGCGTGTCTCGTAAGCCTTCTCCAGTCCTGTCCTGTCATGCAGCGCAACTCTCAACTTCACCGTCACTCATCCATTATTTCCATTATAACGTTGGAACCCCCACCCCCACCCCCCCTACACACACACACACACACACACACACACACGTGTTAAACACACACATTACACACACATACACACACGCACACGCACAACGGCAACGGCAGTCTTTCACACCGCTGGCGGGGGCCCCTCCTACCTCAACTTCTGCACAAAGCTCTGCTCAGACCTGATAACCCAGGGCCCCTGTAATCACCAAGTCACCCGCACCGTTTATAGCCCGCTGAAATGGATTTGGCTAACAGGCCTCCGAGGACCTGTTCCTAGCATCCTATGACAAGAACAGACACAACATGCTGCTAATGACAGCAGCAGCAGCAGCAGCAGCCGTGCGGCAGTGATGGATGGCTTAACCCAGCAGCACCGTCGCACGGACTAATCTAATGACACCCTAAGCAAATCCCCTCACAATTACCTCAATAATTGAGTAAGCGTTTAGACGTAGTGGTGGGGGGGGGTGGGGGGGGGGGGAGAGAGGTAGAGGTATTGTGTACGCTGTAGTGTCAAGTGTTGTTTCGCTTCTTTTTTTTTTCCGACTTGGGAGTTATAACATATCTTGCATCTGTCAGCAGGGAGCATTTATCCTTTTACACCGTTTTTGTTTTATACAAACGGACCCCCTGCACCATGCAGTAGGTCTGTGTCGGCGTTTCCCGCTGTTCTCAGGTGAGCCCCCCCTCTGCTCGGAAGTAGCAAAGACTAAATGACACTTCTCCCCATCAATTGTGTTCCTGTGGACCACGAGGGAGCACTTTCACTCTTGTTTTGTTTCTCTCCCCATTCTCTCTCTCTCTCTCTCGCTCTCTCTCTCTCTCTCTCTCTCTCCTCTCTCTCTCTCTCTCTCTCTCTCTCTCTCTCTCTCTCTCTCTCTCTCTCTCTCTCTCCTCTCTCCTCTCTCCCTCCCTCTCTGGGTTCAGCCTTCCAGCTCACTGGGTTTTCCCTTTTAAATCAAGCTATGGTGTGTGTGTGTGCACATTTGTGTGTGTGTGTGTGTGTGGGAGCATATATGTGTGTGTTTGTCTATTTGTGTGTGTGTCTGTATGTGTATGTGTGTGCGTCTGTATGAATGTGTGTGTGTGTCTGTATGTGTGCAGTGTATAGCATAGCCTGGGGGGGGGTTTGGGGCTCTTCAGGGAAGCACAGAGCAGCATCTTGGGCAGATCCATCCTCCACCTGGATGGAAACTCATTACTCCCTACTCCCACAGTGGAGCCAAATTATGATTGGAGTGCCGAGTGTGAATTCCTTATCAGGGATTTTAACACTGCAGAGAATCTTTTTTTTTATAAAGAAAGTGCCGGCGGTGGATAGTTTCATCCAGTCTCCTGATTTCTGGCATTGCGGGCCCCACCCCAGGTGACAAGCCGAGTCTCCCCGATAAAGTGGATCAGCGTCACTGACGTCGATATTATTAAAATAACACGGCAACAAAAAACTCTCGGCGAGACTCTCGGCGGACTGCGGTGTGACGTCGTGTGCTCTTTCGCCCCAGTGTGATGTCTGTGTACCTCAAACCGATGACTTCTAATACACAAATGCCGTGGAATTTTTGGAACAACAAAAAAACTAAAAAAACATCTTTGTCTTATGTTTTTTGATCAATACAGCCGTGGGGGGAAATTTATATGGAAATGTCAACACATTCGTGCATTTAGAGGCCTACACCAATTGCAAAAAAAGAGTGAACATTTGTATGCCTTGGCAGCCTAATTGTACACGGATGTATCGCCAGGGCCGCTGCTAATGTGAGTGTGTGTGTGGTTTTACATGTGTGTGGTTTTGGTGTGTGTTTACATGTGTTTGGTGTGTCAGTTTGTTGGTTTTTCTTGTGTATGAGTGTGTGCATGCATGCGTACTGTGTCTGTGTGTGTTTGTGTGCATGTGCCTGTGTGTCTGTATGTGATTGTGTGTGCATGTGCGTGCATGTATGTGTGTGTGTGTGTGTGTGTGCTGTGTGTGTGTGCGTGCGTGCGTGTGTGCGTGAACTAGATATACCGTTTTCACACTGAATACGGTATTAGTTTTATTGCTTTGCACCCAAACTAGTTACTTCGGGATCGAAACCACCTACCCAAGGTGGATTAGTTAATGCGCACTAGTTGGGTAGCGAATGCGCATTACTTGCCAGTGTGAAAGGAAAAGCGCTATTTTAGCGTATTTTAGCCCAGTGTGAAAACGGTAATACTCACTCAATACCCATTACAGGTCCATATCATTTCCAGGCAGGTCCAACAGGTCTGCCACAGTAGCCCACTCAGGTTCTTTGAATGAACGCCGCGGCATAAACAAGCAGGAAGATACCGTGGAGACCCCCCCCCCCTCACCCCCACCCCAGCCCCAGCCCCAGCCCCAGCCCCCAGCCCCAAGTCAATCGCTGTTTCAACAGCCCCATGTTCCTTGGCCCCCTTCCACTCCACCGGAGCCAGAGCGGGTGTCCAGCTGGAGCTCATTGCCTCCATGCCTGTAATTATCTCCAGGGCTGCTGCGTGCTCCTCTTCTTCTGAGGACTTCCTTCTATCCTCTTTTTCCGCCCCGGTTCTCATTTTCATTCACATTATTCAGTGGCGGAAGCCCATTTCCCTTTCCCCCTGACCCCCGTCGGATGTTCTCGGGCCGCTCCCCGCTCTCTGACATCGCGGCGTCTGGAATTCAATTTGCAGACATCAAGAGCGTGTCCTGATGGAGGTGTTTGCAGATCCTGTATGAGGTTACCCCGGAGAACCCTCTCTAAGCAAGGAGCGGTTTTGTGTGGCGAGAGAGAGAGAGAGAGAGAGAGATACGCTTACATTTCACACCACTTATCCTTGAGAGGATTTTCAGATTGTTGCATATTAACTCTAAATCATTATACATTAAAGTGATATAAATACATGTATTTCCTACAAACTAAAGCAAGGGTTTATATTCACATTCAATGGGAAATAACAGGTTGCAGTAATGACAAACTAAAATCTAAAATAATCACAGAGAAGAACATTTTTATTCCATTCTAATCTACTTCTTCAAATATCAAATATCAAATATTTTATTTTAACATATAAATAACACAACAACGTACGATTCATGAACATCCAAACTTCCAAGCAAGTATGTATTATTGGTTTCTTTGCACCGCACTGTGCAAATTTCATTTGAAACCATCTCACTCATGAGTCATCATATGACGACAGATATGTCAATAACATAATACATTTACTGCCATCCATTTAGCCTCCACTGGTACCCGGTCAGAGGAGGGTAGTGCATCGAAATACAATTTGGGCATTTGATGGATTCAGATGAGAGCCTCCCGGGTTGGTTGAGTGCGTTGAGTGGGGGTGTTGTGTGGTGGAGAGGCGGGTGGAGGAAGTAGTCTAATCGAAATGTTTTCATCTAAATGCATTGGTGGTCACTGTGCGTGTGTGTGTGTTTGTGTGTGTGTGTGTGTGTGTGTGTGTGTGTGTGTGTGTGTGACTATGTGCACATTTGAAGCATTGAATACTAGCATCAAAAGATTGTGCTGTCAAACCAGAGTAGGTTTTTGTTCAAGGTATGTCAGTTCGAGGATTTCAACAGATCTGTGTCTTTTGCACACACTGAAGCCTTGCCAACCTCGACTACCTTGAACAGACTGGACTCAAGACAGAGAATGAGAACTCTCGGTCTGAGTTTACATGGACTGACTGAGGTGTGCCGTTACTCCCACGGTACATCCAACAGAATGTCTCAGGGACGTGTCTTCCATGGACCTACAAAGTACATGTAGAGTGGATTGGCCAACTACCAAGGACGCGTAAAAACAAGCAGCAATATGACTAATACACTTTCCCTGTAAGGTAACTCTCCTTATGGCATCCACAACACTTTGCAAACCCTTAGGTTTGCTAAATCTGTTGACCGTATTAAATGGGGCGGCAGTAGCTCAGTCTGTTCGGACTTGGCTTGGGAACCGAAAGGTTGCCGGTTCAAGTCCCCGAAACACCTGGGCACTGCCAAGGTGCCCGTGAGCAAGGCACTCCCTGGGCGCTGTACATACAAAGCTGCCCACTGCTCCTAAGACTAGTAAGGTTTAAATGCAGAGAAAAAAAATTCACTGTGTGTGTACATGTATGTGACCAATAAAGAAGATTCAATCATCAAATTATGTATTATTTTTTAATTAGTTCATTAAGCAATGTCTCCCCTTGAGTGAATGGATACCATAACTATGCCTACTGCAGCACAGCCTTCTGAAGTCTGTTGGCGTGACATCCAGCCCTTTAAAGGACCATTAAAGGTCCACTTGTGAATTTTAGGGTTTTAAGGAATTTTAAGGTCAATGGTCCGGAACAATGTCAGTAAAGTGCATGACATAAATGAACATCCATAACATATACACACACATTCAATAGTACAGTATGGTGGCTTGAACTAGTGGGAGAAATGGCACTGTTTGCCTGTAGCCAATGACTTGAACCTCGGCACAAAAGGTGTGATTGCCAGGCAGAGGCACTGACCCTGAAGTGTTTATTTGCGGTATGAGTTTTCACAATCGTTCATCGTGGAAAATCCAGACTCACAGCAATATGTGGAACCTAAAATGGTAAGCAAATGAATGTCCACCTTCTATAAGGTGGGGGACATTTGCTGCAGTAGCCATCTTTGTCCAGAATGTCACAGGGTCACAGTCCTCCCGGAGATCTATTAGCTCGGTTTGCCCACCGGAAGATTCTCTCTGCCTCTTTTGAGAATTCTTGAACATTCTTCACCGGAAATGGAGATCCAATGCAGAGCAGGACTTGCTTACCTAGACTGAAATCATCAAAATGGTTTTGAAAATAGTTGTGCCTCTGGTATGTCACTCCTGAGGATCTCCAACTTCCTTTGGAAAGAAAGTATTGCTGACATAAGGTCACACACCTTGGAGTTTGAGCTAATTTAGATGAGATGTCACATCCACCAAAAAGACCAGTGAAATGCATTCTGCCTTTTTTGTCGTCATCCGTCAGCTGTGTCACCAGGTATTTATCAATTAATTATCCTGGTTGTAGTGGAGTTTGATAAGAGTATCTGCTTAAGTTGTTCAGACATCTCCTGTTTCTCCTTACCCTCCAACAAAGCCTCAGATACTTCACTCCTTTACTTTTTCCGAATCAGAAAAGGGCTTTTTGTGCTTGCCCAAAACCCATGGGTCACTCAGAGTGAGGCTTCATTCGCTCTCTCTTGCATTGTCATAGATCTGACAATCAAAATAGCTGTGCTTCAATTCATAGTGGCTCTCTGTCCATTCTTCTTTGAATTCTCGGTTAAACTTTCCTTTGCTTTGGGAACTTTGAGAAGGACGACATGCTGCCAGCATTCGCAATAACGTGTGCAGGTCCCTGACTAACAGTGACAACTAATTGTCATAACAATGACGCTGTGCTTCGGATTGGGGAAAAAAAAAACCCTTGCCCCTCCCCCTCTCCAATGCTACCAAGGGGAGCATTAGTCATTCACTAATGCTAATGAGTTAATTTGCGGTAACTTGCGGTCTGCAATGCAGTGTCACGCTCGCGCACACAAGTAAATATATATTCACGTTCATTCTCTAGGAGCGCCGCCCAGCAATTGGATCCATCATGGAAGAAAAACATTTTCTCCCCCCCCCCCCCTTCCCCATCATCCATGATGCAGCCATATTTATGTTTTACCAATACAATTTTTTCATTATATTATTTCTCAATGTTACAAATAACCAAAACAACATATTATGGGGGGGGGGGGGGGGGGGGTCATTTGGGGGGATCAATCATATTACTGGGGGGATCAAAACTGCGCCAAAATACCCATGTGTTATGACCGCTTTGGTCTTTCCACAAAGTGTGCTAAATGTGCGGTATTTGTGTAGATTCAAGATTTGTATTTGCCAATGGGTTACTATATGGATAAGTACAATGAAATGTACTTACCCATATATTAACCAATATTTATATTATAATGTATTATTTATTTAGGTTTCAAAATTATAGTTTGTTCTAATTTGGTTATCATTTAATGCAATACGGATTGAACCAAAAATGTTCAGCCTTAGTTGAAGTTTTATTCTATACCTTCTTTTCAAAAAGTTTTTCAGTGTCGTCTTGTGATGTTTTCATCAACTATTTGACATTATATTTAAAATGCTATTCATTGTATGGAACTGTAGACCAAGTATATTTTCCTCATGTCATCAACTGTTACTGGAGGTTTTTTTTACACATTTCTATTTCTTTTTCTGTTTATCTTCAGAGAGAACACACACACACACACACACACACACACACACACACAGTGACCCATCCTAGTATTAGGAGCAGTGGGCAGCTATTGTATATACAGTGCCCAGGGAGCAGTGTAGGGGGTCGGGTGCCTTGCTTGAGGGAACCTCGGCAGTGCCCAGGTGTTTAGAGGACTTGAACTGGTGACCTTCCAGGTCCCAAGCCAAGTCCCAACATACTGAGGAACATGGGGGCTTATACAATGGGGGCATACTGCCCCCATTGTATAAGCAGCTATCGCAGCTATCTATTGATTTGTTCATGAAATATGGCATGAAAAACGTTCATAATGTGATTATGACATCTCATGCTGAACCAGATAGCCAGAGATTAAATTCAGTTATTTCGATTTTGATTTACAAAGCTTCTTCGCATTGTTCGCACATTCACATTGAAACTACTAGCATGCTAGCAGCGCCAGTTAGTCAGACGCTGGAATTTGTCGTATTTCTCACAAAATATGGCACGGAAAACATTCATACTAATCTGCCTCAAGCGACTTCTTTCTCTTCTAACTTTGCTTTTCAGCACCATGATCCTTACGCTTTGTAGTGTGTGTAGGTAGTTCTATTTTGCCACCCAAACAACTTACCTAGCCTAGCTAACATCCACACAGCCAATGCGCCCACATGCATCTCAGGTGACAGCCAACAGCTGAAGGGAAAGGGGGTGTGACAAACCCACGTGAACCAAAGTTAATTGGCCAGCCATTACTAGTGAAACTATCTAAACATAGGCTATCATAGAAAAGGCCCACCCCACCTCACCATCGGTCACAATGCTGTAGGCCGTCTAGGCAATTGCTGCAGTATTTTTTAATTTATAAAAAAAGAAAAAGAAAAACAGCAGCCCACAGAGAAAACTCCCGGTACTCCCAATGGCCAGTCCACCCCTGTATGTAGGCTAACATGGTATGTTAGCTTAATTGCTATCTAGCTAATACGTTTTTCATCAGACTCACTCACCAGTCTCTACAACTGGAGCACTACACTGGTCTCCCAAGGTTGAAACCACCAGCACTTGCTGTGAAGGCTCTTTCTCCAGGTTGCTGCCAGCTTAATACGAGCAAAGGAAAGAGATTCTGTATAGCTAGCCCAGCTCTTTTCTCACTCAAAACCAGGTAACTGGACAGACTATAATGCATGTGAAGACAGAAAATCTCAGACCACCATCAAGCCTAAAACTATTGTTGTGTTTGGGCCCCTTAGCGATTCTCCACCTTCACACCCGGATACCGTACTCACAATCCTTTTACGTTGAGAAGTCAATGAAAAGCTTTGGCATGCAATATGCACACACCACACTGGATCTGCAGCTCTACATTGGGTGTGTCTCATCCAGTGAAGTGACCCAGTACAATGTATGTCACCATCCATCCTGGCATGATGCACACTCTGATGTCATTCCTTGGCTGGATAGGAACCTTAATGAATGCTTCTGCCATTGAAGCACTGCTTGCAGTGGCATTTGGTGGCTCACCAACATTGTCAATGGCAAATCCCAGACAAATGCACTGCTTGCATATCTGATGTTTGTTGCTGACCACCTCCAAGATCTTCTGAAAGATGGACCACAGACTGATGCTGCTGTCGCAGAATATCTGGTCAAGGCACGTGACCACCCTACAGTTAGGCTCTGGGTGGATTGCCTGATTCATCCCACCTTCATTGCACTTTGTTTCCTTCCTGCAGAGAGAGAGGGAGACTTCCTCCTACAGCAGCACTGCATCAAGCAGATGGTCATGTACTTCTTTGCAGCTGGGGACCATAATTATGCACGGTACAACACCTGGTACCTCCGGATTGGAATGAATCATCCACATGAGGCAAAGCAGGAACTTTTCGCTAGGGCTCCTCTGAGCCCTAGCGCCCTTCCTCCTTCCTCTGATGGAGGAACTGCTGTACCTGCTGACCAGTTTGGTGAACAGACCTATATTAAACAAGGGAGAGGATAAGGTGGGTTGAGAGGCATCTCAACCAATGAAGAGCAAGTTGCAGTGTGGATCAATTACCATCACATTTTTTCCCATCTTTCCCAGACATTGAAAGAAATGTACACAACTCAGGACATACCAGATATAATCCAGAGGAGGAAGATAGAAATTAGAAGCAGAGTTGATACACACACGGAAACATAAGGAAGAAGGTGCGAGAAGATGAGGCCCTCTTTTGGGGCAGCAGCGCGGCATATCATTGAAAGATGTCTTTGATCATGAGCTCAGCCGTGTTCCACCATCACTCATCTATGAATTTGGTTGCCCGAGGAAGGGTGACAAAAAAGTAAAGAAATTGAGAGTACCTGATAAAAATGCTCAACTTCCCAATGTTGTCCCAAGTCAACCACACAAATCATCTTCTCATTTTAATATTTGTATATTGTGTATATTATATGTATATTATTATTATTATCTTTGTACTTTGTACATTACTATAAGTCACTTATGGCACCCATTGCACTCCTGAACCATCCCTGGAAGGAGGGATCCCCTTCTACTCTGTGTTCCTTCTCAAGATTTCTTCCTACGTAATTAAGGGAGTTTTTTCTTGCCCTTAGGGGGGCTAGGGTTTGGGGGGTGTTGTAAACATGTGGCATGTGAAGCCCTTTGAGACTATAACTGTGATTAAGGGCTATACAAATAAAATTGACTTGACTTGACTTGTCCTAGTTGCTGCTAGTCAGCTGCTCTACCACATTGTCTGGCCTGTGGCTGGTATGGATATTTCAATGCACGCCTTGCCAATGCCTATACTGCAGCTGGAGCTGATAAGGCCCTCGTCATCTTTGACTGTTACAATGATGAGCCCAGTGCCAAAGATCATGAGAGGTGAAGACGAGCAGGAGTTGATGCAACTGAGTGCAAGCTAACAACACACCCCTTTCTGGTCAAGAAGCTGTGATGAAGAGTACACCAAACAAGACACAGCTTCCTCCAACTGATGTCAATATGATGCTGCTTATACTGCATGCTCATCTCCAGGTCATGTTGTGGAAGGCTGCAGATCAGAGGGAGCCACCTGCAGAGGCAAGAGACATCACTCAATTTGGGTGGGAGGTTGCTAAAGGAGGGGCTGTCATGACCGATGTTTCCAACGAGGCAGTGGCTTCAGTTAATTAGCTTGATGTCACCACTGCAGTGCATTGAAGGCCTGCAGCCCAACACACTGCAGCTGCCATGCTGCAAGTCTCAGTTGCACTGACTATTGCAAGTGTGAAGGAGGTGAGGTCCGCTGCTGCAACCAATGAGGCTGAAGGGAATGAGGAGAGAGATGAAGAGGTTGAAGGCCATTGAGAGTGAGGGTGTGGTTGTTGATAGTTAACTTTATTGCTGTTTTCTGTATTCTTTAATTTTGTAAGCTTAATATCTTAAATAGTTTTAATATGTAAATTGTTTAATTTTTGTTTTTGAAGTTTTTACCTTTCAAATGAGCTAACTTTCCAAGAAATTTCCAGTAGACTTATAATTTGCCAAAAATCGGTCCAAAAAAGTTAAACGCTTAGCCCCACGGTTGAAAATGTATGAAACTTTGGATAGGCTTTATTTGAGATGCTGATCAATATTTGCCTCTTGGGCCATAAGGAGCTTCTGGATATATTTTTCTGTACAGTGAAAGTCCTTGGAGAACTTCAAAAATCTTCTTCTAATGACCATGGGCCTTTCTCATATGAAAACGTTGTAGAGATGCATTATGGACGTGTCTAATTAAAAAAGCGATTAGAGTTCAACAAAAAAATGTAAAATGGCAGAGTAATGTGGAAATAAAATGATAAGAGCCAAAATAATTTGATAAATCGCAACTTGCCTTAAGAAGGCCTCAGGGCCTTAAGACTTGCTGGGCAGATAGAGGACATCCCATTGGTTCCATACAGTGAAATTTGTTTCTCTGCATTTAACCCATCCTAGTATTAGGAGCAGTGGGCAGCTTTGGTATATACAGCGCATGGGGGGGGGGGGGGGAGTGTAGGGGTCTGGAGCCTTGCTCCAGAGCACCTCGGCAGCATCAAGGAGGAGAACTGGGACCCTTTTTCAAGTACCAGTTCTCACTCAATACTTGGTCCGTTTTGGGGACTTGAGCTGGTTCAAGTCCCAATAGACTGAGCTACTCCTGCCCGCCATCACCGAGTGTTGGAGTGTTGTGACAACAGTTTGTTATATGTCTCCTTATTATAGGACAAATAGGACATCAGGACAAATCTTCTGAAATCTTCTGTGACTTATAGAGCTATAAAGGAATGGAACTCATTGCCAAACTACCTTGCTGAAATAGAGTCCAGAGCCTCTTTCAAGAAGAGATTGAAGGGCCTACTATCTACTATCGAGCATGTACCCTTGTGAACTGTGAACCCTAATTTAATTTGATCTCATGCTTTGTACTGGTGGGTGTCTTGTGCACTCATCCTTGGCTGAGATTGATATTGAAAGTGGATGACATTGTTGATGATGTTGGAGATTGTTGATGATATTGGTGATGTTGTTAATGTTGTTAATGATGTCAGGACTTATGTCTTGAATGTTGTTGTATTATTGTTGTATTATTGTTGTATTGTTTTAAGTGTCGGACCCCAGGAAGAGTAGCTTTTGTCAAGAACAAAAGCTAATGGGGATCCTAAATAAACATAAACATAAACATAAAATACTATGACCGTTCATCCCATTTAATGTAAATTAGTTGGTTTCATCAATTGTGAAAGCAGATTTGAAATATTCCTTAATAAATAATACTGTTATATTATATAAATATAACATAACAGTGGGTATAATGATGAGTGTTGTAATGATGGGTGAGCGAACATTCTAAATGATAAATGATCAGGGCCAGCTCTGCATCCACTGCACACTCCCTGCTCTCGAGCACACCGAGCATGCTACCATTGTCCTTTTTTTCCACACACACAAAAAGAAAATCCTGCATGACTTGTTGTTTGAGGACAATACTACGGACTGGGTTTCTGGGAAGTAACTACCGGGAAAAAAAAACCCCCGATCATTTTCATCCGCATGTCCTCCTGGTGACACACCGGGTTGCTCAGGTGTTGCTCCAACCCTATCATTAGTGGTCAGCGCTTCCGAGAAACTCGCGGCTTGCAGGAATGCAGAGATTTGCGCCGGCAGTGGCGGTAGTTGTGTAGTTGTGTGTGGCGGCGGCAGAGCTGCGGGCGGTGGTGGTGGTGGTGGTGGGGGTGGGGGTGGTGGTGGTGGGGTGGTGGTGTTTGCGATGCGATGACGGGCTTGTGCTCGGAATGTGTCATGCTTTTTTTTTTCCGCAACTCAGGTAATAGCTATGGTTCGCTATGTAATCAACGCGCTTGGTCCTGGGCTCTCAGGTGGCTGGCTGTTACGGTAAGGGTTGGCTGCTGTGTGGGTACGGACACAGTGGTCTTGTGGTACAGACCTCTGGATGGTTCGTACGCCATTCCCATTCAAACCTGCAGTCCGGTTGAATGGAAATCATGAAAGATAAAGATAAAGAAGACCTGATTGCATAAAACCCTCCTTGCAAAAGCTGTCGAGGTGTCCTTGAGCAAGACTAACCCTAACTGCTCCTGAGGTGCTGGCTGTCTCCTTGCATGGCTGACTCCGCCGTTGGTGGTTGAATGTGTGTATGAATGGGTGAATGTGAGATATGGAAAGCGTTTTTAGTAACCATTGGTTAGAAAAGTGCTATATAAATGTCCATTTACCAATTGCATATGAAAGGCACGGCGTGGGATTTGAGTTCAAATCGTTGTTGAAACCAGCGCTCGTCAACACCCACGCTCGCAACTTTGCGGTAGCTGCAATGGAGCTTGAGTTTATGTTGGACTCTTTAATGTATGTGCTGGAACAACACAGGTGACCCAGAAATCAGAATGGAGATTGAGCAAGAGGACTATGAATAACTCAGATCATTATGGAAGGGGAGAGGCGCAAACATGTTCAGGCATCTGAAATTCCCATGCCAAAATATTACGATTAGCATCTCAAAAGACGAAGAGAGAGAGGGAGAGAGGATTTTTTTTTTGTTTAATTAAGGGGGCACTGGGTGCAAGGAAGGTTTCACTTCGACAGATTTATGGAGGTCCGAGCATTCGGTGCACTGTACTGTGTGTGAACCAGCAGGGCTGCTTTTATTTACATAGGCGTGTGATTTACATCTTGGCAACGACTTTGAACTTTTCCTGCAAATGCCTGAAACATTTCATTATCTTTTTTTTCCCCCTAGAACTGGCAAGCAGATAGAATGTAAAGTGACAAAAGCACTCAGAAACACAAAGGAGATGAGAACGAGAGAGAGAGAGAGAGAGAGAGAGAGAGAGAGAGAGAGAGAGAGAGAGAGAGAGAGAGAGAGAGAGAGAGAGAGAGAGAGAGAGAGAGAGAGAGAGAGAGAGAGAGAGAGAGGCAAGGCTCAGTTTAAATTACGAGGGATATAGCAACACTGGCCCTGGATATTGATTTTGTGAACCCACAGAATATCTACTCGAGCCTTTAACTCCAAATGATCTTTATTAAATATTAATGCCGTTGGTTGAGGGTTTAGACATATAATCCCGAATTATAATCCCTCTGGGCTTCGTCTGCTCAGGCACCACTGCGGATTTTTTTTCTCTTCCTATTGCTATAACACATGGGCTGAGCCTCACCTCTCCTCACCTGGAATCAACTTCCACCCTTTCATTAGGACTTGAATAGAAATTCCGCCGATGCGGCAAGGTGTCTATTCTTTCATGAGAACACACCTGCATCGCTGGTGAGAACCACAACCAGCAAATCAATACGCACCTTCTTCCTTTAGCGGCTCTTCAGCCAGTTCCTGAAAACAACATCTGGCCTACTGCTGCTGGCCTTGGAGGAAGACAGGACAACAATGTACATGTACGTTCAGAAACTGGATACCCTTTGACTTAACTTCACTCAACACACTTTTATTTGAATGATACATGTGTTACAGATTATACAATGTGCGCATTATACATGATCAGAGCTCAAAAATGGGCGTTTTTCATGTGTTTCATCTAGTCCATTGGGTGGTGACGAGATCTTGCATGAATGACAATCACTTTAAAGCCATGTTGCACTATAAAAGCAGAACTGACACAATGCTCCCAGATGCTTAGGGCATTTCATAACTACGGTTAAAGAAATCTGGAATTCTATTGGATGCACGACCTGGCAACCATGCCAGAGATGTGCTATGGCAATGAAAATATGTAATCTTTTTCAACATGGTGCAAAAAAAAGGTTCTCTGCGCTCCCTAAGGTTGAATATCTGTTTATGTAGCTTCAGCCCCAGTCATGTCAAGGCTTGGCCATGTCTCTGTATGTTAACAATGGGCCGAAGCTGTTCAAACCAAACCTTTCCGAACGTCAGCTTGTATTGTGGTGAAGTTCTCTATGTGGGAGGTTTGCAGACATCTGTGAACAACTCTTTTTTTTACAGCATCGCCTCACTTCAAAATGTAAGGCTTGATTTTTATGATAAAAGAAGAGAAAAGAAAAATTTAATTACCTTTTCGAGAAGGCATGTAGTAGCACTATTGAAGTGTTACTACATGTAGCGATGAATGGATGTCAGATTAATATGGAGTTGGCTTGTGTAATGGGTGCACCATAAACAGTTTGAACATAAGGCGTGAATATGTAGGCAGGTCTGAACAGTGTGAGGAATGACAATAGCCTGGATCAAACCACTAGTTTAAAAATGAATTTCTGAGATGATCCGATTGTTAACACCTGATTCTGACAATTAGGAAAGAAAATAAACCTCATTTGGCTCTATCGAGAGCTATTGGTGGTTGGATATTTAAGCTAAATAGAGGGACCATGTTCTAGGCAGAGTGTAACAACCGATGATTTTTATTCCTAACCGACCTACCTAACCGATTGTCAAGTCAAGTCGATTATCTCCAAACTGTTTCTCTAGAATAATAACATTTCCCCCTCTGATAATAACCTTGGAGTCACATTCACACTCCACGTGGTCCAAATTGTCCACTGGTGGACCCTGTGGTTATTCAGGAATAACCATAGCGAAGACAACACTGCAATCATATCCACCACCGAGGACCACAGGGGCTGCTGGGCTCCCTGCCTGGCAGAGGAGGGGAAGGTGGAGGAGGAGGAGGAGGAGGTGGAGGAGGAGGAGGAGGAGGAGGAGGAGGAGGAGGAGGAGGAGGAGGAGGAGGAGGAGGTGGAGGAGGAGGTGTGGGAGGAGGAGGAGGAGGAGGAGGGGAAGGTGGAGGAGGAGGAGGAGGAGGAGGAGGAGGAGGAGGAGGTGGAGGAGGAGGAGGAGGAGGAGGAGGTGTGGGAGGAGGAGGAGGAGGAGGAGGGGGGAGGAGGAGGAGGAGGAGGAGGAGGAGGAGGAGGAGGAGGAGGAGGAGGAGGAGGAGGTGGAGGAGGAGGTGTGGGAGGAGGAGGAGGAGGAGGAGGAGGAGGAGGAGGAGGAGGAGGAGGGGGACGGGGGAGGGGGAGGGGGAGGAGGAGGAGGAGGGGGAGGGGGACGGGGGAGGGGGAGGGGGAGGAGGAGGAAGAGGAGGAGGAGGAGGAGGAGAAGAAAGAGGTAGAGGACAGTTGGGCTGTGCATCACTCCGCTGTACCAGATTTGTCATGCCCCCCCTCCCCCCCACATACACACACACACACACACACACACACACACTCTCTCTCTCACACCACTGAACTAAATGCTGCATCCATCAACGGGGAGTTTAGAGCGAGTTTAGAATTGTCATCGTTTTGATTGCCGAGGAGCCAGAATCAGGATGGAGAGCGGGCCGAGAGGAAATATTTCACTGGCCTGAATTGCCACAATAAATTCTGGGTTAATGTGCAGTCAAGGTCCTCCATGCGTCCTGCTGTCTTGTTTTTTTTTGGTTTGTTTTTCGGTGTGACCCCCCCCCCCCCCCCACCCCAAACCAAACTGTAACACATAACCGTTTCTGATCGTCTGTTTCAGTCAGAGCGGGGGAAACACACACAGAGCCCCTCTTTCGCTCTTTATGACCCACTCACAGATTACATGAAATGCGAAGAGACGCTACCCCGGGTATTTGTGAGTCCCATAGGAGCTCTGGGGTACCGGTTATAAAAAAAAGACCGGGAATCTAAATGGCGTGTCCTTGAGAGATTAAAAAAAAAGGTCTTGGAATGAAAAGTGCGACATGAAACACCTGGGAGGATAGAAGTCGTCCACCCAATATACCCACTGTCATTTCCAGTCCCACGCAAACCACTTGCCTTTTATTCCCTCAAACGTCCCACGAGCCAGGCTTTTTGATTTAAATGGAAAAAATGGAAACTGGAGGCTTGAGATCTTGTTCATCAACGTTGGTCTTATTTAAAGTTGAACTGCGACGGTTGATTGTCAGACTTTGTATATGTCTTTGCGCACTGCCTTCTTCTTACGCCACAGCCTGTCTTTTGTCTGCCGTGCAAAATTCGAGTTCCCCAGAACGTGGTGACGTGGAGAAGAACGTCTTGGTGGAAGATTGGGTTGAAGAAGTTTGAAGAAAAAAGGTGAATACTAAACCTTAGGGCTTAGTATTTATTTTTCTTTTCTTATTTAGCTTTTAGTGTCAATTAAATTGGCAAATTAATCTTGGTTTTGCAGACGGTTGAGGCATGTGAATGTGTATTTTATTGGGTGGGGGGGGGGGGGGGGGGGATCTGTGCGAGAGAACAAAGATCAGTTGAAATGCCTAAATGCCCGCATGGAGCCCCAGGATGAATTATGCATCAAATGCATTACACATGGATAACATATGAATGTTTTACACAAACGCTTATGGTGAAAACTAAAACTGATGTTCATCTGCAGGGTTTCACTTCCAACTAGACAGACTAAGGGATTCCTGTTTATAAAATAAATTTGGTCGATAAACGATCGTTATGCACAAATAATTATGTTCATGTGTGTCTCGACTGTCTAGAACCCGATATAATAATAACTTCAGTTAAATTTGTATGTGAATGCACATACATCTCTGAACGTCATAGAGGAATAATTGATTTACCTTACTATAACTATAAAGTAAATACATGCTTAGTAGTAGTGTAGTCGTGAGAGACAGAACAAAGTCCCCATGGATCAATACATGACTTGTGAATGAGAGTCCTCCCTGTCTATGTAGCTTGCTTCTATTCCAGTTTCAGCAATTCTTTTCTATCACCCTTTTATCAAGTTTTATCTGGATGAACCTAAAACCAACACACTTTGATATGCAAAAACAGGCGAGCAACGAGACGAGGTCTGCAAAACAACCTACAACACATTTCATATGGATACAAACATCACAAGTATCAATGGATTCTTAACGAATTCATTGCACGTATAGCCTCTGCTAAACATATCTCCACTGACCATGTGCAATAGTGAAATAAATTAAAATCACATATGAAAGAAAAAAACACACACACACACTTAAAAATATGCCCCAAACATCTGCCCATGTTGGGGATTTGATTTGACCCTGTTTTACATTTGTACGATTTTTATCCCTGGAGTGGCAAGCAGTCCTTTCTGTTTATTTCGACTTAACATTTGGCTCTCGTTCTCCGTTAATTGACCACTGTGGGCCGTGCGGCATTACCATAAATGAACCTTGACACGGTGACGCATGTGCACAACAGATCGCATCAACCATCTCCCGAGCTAAACGCAGATATGGGAGGACATAGGACATACATTGGACACAGACATTGTTTGCTTCGGTTCAAACATGCTCACCCGGCCTCTTAAAACAAGTGAATTTCAAAAAAAGGACATCTGCTTTCACAGCATGTACCTGGTGTTGCCGCATCGCACGCTGCACACAGACCAAAGAGAGAGAGAGAGAGAGAGAGAGAGAGAGAGAGAGAGAGAGAGAGAGAGAGAGAGAGAGAAAGAGAGAGAGAGGGAAACAGCCTTACCACTTACCATTGTGGGTTATGGGCGAGTCTGTGCAAATAGCTAAATGTCAACCACGCATAAACACTTTCCAATTAGACCTCGGGCTGGAAGCAGCTGGAGGGGTCAGCCTTTAAAGCCCCCGGAGACGGGCTGTCCGAGTGACATGCAAAACAGACACACGGACACGTGTGTGTATGTGTGTGTGTGTGTGTGTGTGTGTGTGTGTGTGTCAGTGTGTCGGTGTGTTTGTGCGTGCATAAGATGTTGATGTGCTGCAGACAAATATGCACACAACGGAAGAAAAGAAAAAACCCAAAATAAAAAGTCTAAAATGCTTGGAGAATGGATGTTGATTTATATGAAAGAAAGAGATGTGATATCCATTAAATTGACACAATTAAAACCAATCACTTGGACAAAATGGAGATTGTGAAGGAAAAACAAATATAACAGCATTCTTCTGTCACACATCTATGTTCTATATGTATATATGTGTGTGTGTGTGTGTGTGTGTGTGTGTGTGTGTGTGTGTCATCAGTGCTCTACTGTTGCTCTGTTCATGTCATTATCCAAACACCAGATGATGGTCATTTGCGCCTCGCTGGTGCAACAGGCGTCTCTGGCCCTCTCCTAATTACACCCTGAGGACTTGAGGGGCCGACCAATCCAACGGGAGCCTGGTCTTCGGTCCTCTGTGCTGTCCAAGGGGGGTAGCTGTGGCCTGCGCGCCAGTCAGCCATGTGGCCTGCCTGCCTGCCGGTCGTCCTTGGGCCCCGAACAAGGCAGAAGCACATCCCCTCCCACCACTAAGGCCCCTGGTCTCATTTTCAAGAGAACAGGTTGGGGGGGGGGGGTTGTACTGAAATAGTCCTGTTGCCCCGCTGTAGTGTAGTTTGTTAGCCTCTCATTAGCATTCGTCCATCTCAAAGACACGCACAAGAGGGGGCCCCCAACTGATTTTTGAAGAGTAAACCCCCCCCCCCCCCCCCCCTTAAGATACAGTGTTTTAGCCTGTGTTTCGATAGGCTAATTGCTGGGGTTATTAGCATAAAGAGCGCCCCCCTATGCACTGGACAGGGAGGAAGCAGTCCCTGCCCAATTATTACTGCCATGGTTATGGTCACACCATGTACCCCCCCCCCCCCCCCCGCCCCCCCCACCCCCACACACATACATACACACACACACACACACACACACCCTCCCCCAAAAATAAAGCAACAACCAAGTTATACTGCGGTCGGTGTCTTGTCGTGTCTTGCTGTCTTCCTCCAGGGCTGTAAAACTGCAATTTATAGCGGCAACGTATTCCAAGAGATAAACTAAAGGCATTGTTTAGACTGCTTCTTTTCTTTTCCCCTTGCTCCTGCTCCGGTCGCTCACTAATCTCCTCCTCACATGTTTGACATATCTGTATCATTCATGTGGTTTTTCTTCCCCTCTGGTCTGACAAAATTATTTGCAGATCCTAAATCTGGCAGACGTCCGAACTGTGCCGGTATCTGGAGCCGTTTACCCCATGTTCTGTTCTCTATTCTTTCTGTTTTTCTCTCCCCCTTTTGGTCGACTTTCTGCCAATCTTAGTTCCGTATCATTTTCCTTCCTACTTCTGGCTGCGCCGGACGGCTGGTGTTAATATGCGTATGGCGAGCGTCCAACACGAGGAATCACATCCTCCACACCACAAAATGCACATCGGTGCCACCCCAGTGTAAATCTGCAAGCACCAAGATAGTATCGCTCCACAAACATTTATAGCTGCCTTTCTTTTTCTCGGTATTAGATCCTGGACCTCGTTCTACGCCGGCGGCTTCGTAAGAAGCAGTTCCACTAAATGGGGCCGCCAGCCGTTAGTAAATAGACTTCACGTAGAAGTTTGCAATATTTCAACACCAGAATGAGTCTGCGTGCAGAACCCCTAAGCACCCAATAAAAAAGAAAAGCTTTGCCATCAAAACACAACACGGACAAAGAGACATATTTATATAAGGTACTGTATGAAGTAATTCCATTTAAAACATTGTCCATGCAGTTGTCTCTGTTGACGCTGAGAGGGTTTGGCAAGGATAGGGCTCTGAGATAGGCTATATTATATAGGGTACTGAGGGAGACGATATTTTCAATGCTCTGGCAATTGCATTACAGTGTCGGCCGCAAGGTTATACCCGAGACAGGCTGTAAATTATTAGTTTTTGCGGAGCGAGCCTGAGAGTGAAGATATTCCCCTCTGTGATTGAGCTGATATCCACGGCCGGATATTGTGATCTTGTAACAACAGCAAATGCTTCTTATTGATGCGTTGGAACGAGGCACCGGTCCGTTTATTAGGGGTAACAAGGGGGAAGATGGAGTGCAAAACGATGGAGCGTGTGGAAGCAGAAAGCCGACGGCGCATGAGGGAAGGACCCTGAGACCTTTCATCTCTCTCTCTCTCTCTCTCTCTCTCTCTCTCTCTCTCTCTCTCTCTCCTCTTCCTAAGGGTGCTTACGGTGCTAGCCCCGGCGCCACATCAGATATGGGGTGAGCACTTCACCTGTTCTTCCTGTAGACACGCTCAACGCATCAGAATTATTCACCAACCCCTACCCTCCCGTCGTGACCTCGTCTCACCAGGGGGGAACCAGGGGCAAGCAAAGCCCTTTTGTGAGAGGTTTCGTCGCTGTGGGCCATAGATAATAATAATACAGCACAGGGGATGAGCACATCTTTTTTTTGGAGGAAGCCAAGAGCAATCACAAAGGGTGTGACGTGAGCTGCATAGCTCGGGGAAGCCGTCCGTGGCTGTGTGTGCATTGCAGTACGTTTGTGTGTATTTCTCATCGCAGCCATTGGAATGCGACTGAATCAACATTGTTAATTTTCTAGACTCTGGGTTTGAATTACCAAGTTTCCCCTGCACTTTAATAGTCTGATAGTTGATCTGGCAGTACTTACTTACACAGCCCTCACTGGGCTCATCTCGTTTGCAAGTATAATATATCCCCGGTATAACCGCTCGCACATTCGGCACACAACAGATTTGCTTCTCAGTAGCTGCAGTTTCGACCGAATGGCATTTTTTGGTTTAATGCTCTTTAAAAGGCGTGAATAAGAGCGTTTAAAAAATGCACGGCAATAAACTTGAGTATCTACGGAGCTTTTGTTTATCCCCGGCTGCAGGGGACTGCGGAAAACGCGGATTGTCACTTGAAAAATGGAGAAAGAGTGTGCGAATCAGTGAACTGGCAGTCGGTCTTGTCTGACGTTGCTGAGTGTTAACAACACAGATGTCACGGTGTGTTTACGTACATTTATGCCAAACAAGAAATGTAATTACCTTCCCAAAATGCAACAGAGCAGAATGTGTGTTGTGTTGCATGCATGTTAATTCATCCATCCTAAATTGCTGCTTGAATATTTGGTCATTTATTTATATTGTGGCATGTGACATTGTCATGTTTGGGTGTTGGACCCCCAAGGTTCGGGGTTCAAAGCCCCAATGTCGGCAGCCTACCCTACACCAGTGCATCCTTGAGCAAGATGCTCATTGATGACAGGTATCTAAAAATAAAAATAAACACACTAACTCACTTTGGATAAAAAATGTCTGCTTAATGACTAAATAGTAGTAAGCCCTTTGTCACAACCCAAATTGTCCCTTTTCAAATCCTGTAACACAGACAATCACGCACCACACGTCTGTACATAATAAGCTGAAAGCATTCAAAAAGGTCAACAGACAATAAATCTCCATCACACCCACTGGGATGGTCCGCCTGGGATTCATTTCTCAGACACGTCTTGATCCTACACGCCTCGGTATCCTTTGGCTATGCGCTCTCTTCAATTTATCGGTTTCAATATCCTCTGCGCTGATGGGAGACGCGGGAGCGTGGCGGTCACCTGATGTTGAGATCTGGTCGGGCAGCTCGGGGCACCGATGGAGGGTAGAGATAGAGCACAAAGAGGACAAAGAGAAGACACACCTGGCTGCACCGTGTGCTGGGACCCGCTGTGTGTGTGTTTGTGTGTGTGTGTGTGTGTGTGTGTGTGTGTGTGTGAGTGTGTGTGTGTGTGTGTGTGTGTGTGTGCACGTGTATTTTTATATGTATGTCTTTTTAGTGTGTGTGTGTGTGTGTGTGTGTGTGTGTGTGTGTGCGTGCGTGTGTGTATATGAATGAGTGTGTCTATCTGCGTGTGAGTGAGTGCACGTGTTTAAGTGTGTGCACGTCTGTTAATATGCGTGCATCTTTTGTGTGTGTGTGTGTGTGTGTGTGTGTGTGTGTGTGTGCGTGCGCTCGCTCACGTGCATGTGTGTTATAGCCGTAGCGTCTAATCCACAGTGGGCAGTGGGGTCACCTCTCCCCCCTCCCTGACTGTACAGCAGAGTCGCGGTCGGCCAGCACCTCCACTTTGGTTCCTTCATCCCTCTGCACTGCCTCATCCCCCCCGCCCCCTCACCCCCCCCCCCCCCCGCCCTGAGCAGCAAATCCTGTCTGATAAGGGGGCTGACAGCCATCGCTTCATTTCATCCAGCCAGACTCGCAGGCTCTGCCGCCTGGGAGATTACGGCAAAAAGGGAGAGGGGCGACAGGCCTATCCCTGGGCTTTTGTGGCCGCGGCCCGGCTTATCGCGGCAGCTCTGATGTCTCTTTACCGACGCGTTAACAGCGGAGGGAGAGGACGGTCACATGGCGTGCGCGGGGGGGGGGGGTTGGGCGAGGGCAAGAGGGGAAACGTGCGACCGACCACATTGGGGTAGCCGAGTCACCTGAAGACCCGGCCACCTGCAGGACATAAGGACATAAGGACTAACTTGCTTAAGTCCTGACATTAATAGCTCTTAGCATGTTGTATATTCAAAGTGTATATCCTTAATGTTGATAACACGCTCTTATCACAGCTACTTAAGCAGGTGACCTGGCAGTACCAAATTGTGTTATTCATCTTGTTAATATGAATACTTGTGAACTGCTCTATTTTCATGTTCGCGTACCTCAGTGTTATGCTATTGTCTGCTTCAACAAATGTACTCCTTGTAAGTCGCTTTGGATAAAAGCGTCTGCCAAATGTCCTAAATGTAAAATGTAAATGTAAATGTCTAAGAAATGTAAAGTAATGCGACTGTAGGAAGCAAAAGCCGAATCCCGGACATTGTTGGCGATTTAGAAATGCCGGCCGGACGCATTTTTTAGGTCCTAATATGAGGACATGTCTCTAGTTATATACAGTATATGTTTGGCAGGTGCTGCATGTAAATGTATATTTGTGTGAGTATTTTCAGTAAGGTCGCTTTCATTTCTACCCGAGACTTAAGAACTAGCTTGACATGGACACCTGTAGATTGTTAAAATGATATGCTAAAAATATTCTTGGCAATTGCAGGGAAAAAAAGATTTAGCTTTTAGTGCCTACCTTCAACAATTTGGTTTGAATTTGATTAAGAATTTGATTATAATTATGATTATGGTGGCTATATTACATTAGAAGGAGCATTCATCCATTATAATTGCACACTGAAATGTCCCATTAAAAACCCCAAACTAGTTTCAACACTCCAAGAGAAAGGTGTGTCTTTTTGTTGAACAATGAATTTACACTGAAATGCTTAAGCCTTATATTTTCCCAATATATATTAATACAAAATATCAGCACCTTTACAAGTTAGCTTCAATATATCAATTTTCAACATTCAAATATACATTTATTAGCCCCAGCGTTTCGGTGGAGCCTGTGATACATACAGGCTTGTAAACACAAAAGCAATTTTGAGTGTGCTCTTACAATAAATCGCCAATTAGTAGTAAAAGGTGCAGAATTGAATGAAACGCATCCATTATTTAGTCTCTCCGCCCATCCCGCATCCCGCATCCTGCCGAAGGGAACACCAAGGACAGACACGCGCAGAACCTCATTATCCTGGTTCTCCTTCCTTTTCATTAGCGTTGTAGCACAACCGATTTTGACTTACGTCCTCCTCAAACGTCTGGGTTTCTCTGGGATAAATGCATCAACCGCCAAGTGGAGGCAAAGTGGAGACGCATCGCCGCTGCGTTGGTCGTTTTAAACAGCTATATACTCTTGTGGTGGTTCTTGGCGGTGCAGTGCGGTGCTGCTATATCAGTATTTTTGGGACCGGAGCTTTAACCTGACTGGTGAGTTATTGGCTTATTGTTCTGCTGGCTCTGTGAAAAGGGTTAGCTCAAGGTTAAAAAAAAGTCTGTTCCCTTTTTCCCCCTGAAGTGGTCACGGCCCAACGCACCGTAATCCAACCGATCCATCAGGCGCACTGGAAAAAGGAGAGGACGGAAGTGGTGCACATGGTTAAAAAAATGGGTTATTCTCTAATAATAACAAGACAACCTGTTCCTCTTCAGTTCTTTGAGCTGTTCATTCATAAGAGGGCGAAGCAGGCCCATTTGTTTAATGCTGCTCATTCAAAGTAATGGCGGGGGGAACAACATCGAAAGTGTCCAGCGAATATGTACTAGTATGTGTTTGTGTGGTGTGTGTGTGTGTGTGTGCATGTGTGTGTGTGCATGTGTGTGCGTGTGCGTGTGTGTGTGTGAATATAGGGGGGAAGGGGGTGGGGAGGAACCGTCTTGATTAAAAACACAAGGTTCACCACGCTTAAGTTGAGTACACGGATGAGCACACAGCTAACAGCCCCCCGTCAGTCACTATTCTGCATCCATTGTACTTCCTCCAATTACACCCATAGCTCCGCCCCATTAGCCATGAATGGCCAATCGCTGTTAATGCCAGTGTCTCCTGTCAGGTGTGAAAGAGATACGGTCCAGCATTAAATGAGTCAAACAATATGATTTCACCTTCTCATTTCAGCTCAGATCACATTTTTCCATTTCAAACATGTAGCGATATTGTGGGATTGCCGCAGTAGTTGCCAAAATACTGTATATTTTCATTTACTAAATGCTGAAATAGATGTATGATGTAAGCCAAAGGATGCATGCTTGGAGAAAAAAGGAATTCATCGAATGATGAAATCAGAGGATAAATGATGTGATGCCTACAGCAAGCCCTGGTGGAGTAGTACAACAAAAATCCCCACTCCCCAATTACAACCAATAACATCAGTACGATAAACACATTATGCTTCTCTTTGCTATTCGCAACCAAGGCTAATTTATTTATTTTTTACTTCACACAGCAAGAGAAAGTATTGGATGTGCTGATGGTGAGGATATCTTCTGTGTGGTTGCCCAAAGGTTCTGGGTTCGATCCTCAAACAGGGGTAACCCTTTGTGTGGGCATCCATGAGCAGGATGCCTAACCTGATGACCTGATGTACCAGAATTCACCATAAGTCTCTGTTACATGCTGACATGTCAGCACTCCTTCCCTGAGTGTGTGTGTGTGTGTGTGCATGTATGGGCGTGTGCGTGTGTGTGTGTGTGTTGATGGCTGGTGTATCCTGTGTGCAGCACAGGTGAGCAGCCTTACCCAGTCCCAGAGTCAGTCTGACTAGGGCCAGCCGAGGCTGCTTCAACCAGCCACCAACCACACACATACTCTACAATCACATTGGATAAACTCGCTGCATGACTAGGTAGTGAAGTACATTACATTACATTACATTACAGTTATTTAGAAGACGGTTTTGTCGAAAGAGACTTACAGTAGTGCGTTCAACAAAGGTAGGCAAGAGAACACCAGAAGTCATTAGTACAGCAAAGCAATATAATATAACGACCATACTCTCCCCCTATACCTTTTAACTCACCAACTTAACCCACAAAAATGATTCAAGTTTAGCCATGATCCTGTTAAGCAAGCCCTTTGCTAGTGTGTGATGCATCTCGCTTTGGCATAACTAGTTGACATTCAACTCTAAAGGACAGAAACACACTTCAGTGTATATACCTCCAATATGGGAAAGGGTGTGACAGCTGCCCTGAAATCACCTGGAACAAAGACTCCATTATGATGACCCCTAGGGGAACTTTTCTTGACAGCCTTGTTGAAACAGTGCCAAGGGGACGAAGGCCTCACAACACCAAAAACGATTCGGGAGAAGCACGCTAAGTGCCTCAAAGGGCACTCGGCATAGTGCGCAGAGGGGAATGCTTTTAAGCGCTTTTCGAACCTGTTGACTTCTGCTTTCTTCGGGGTCACGCCTTCTCCTCCACTAAAGGTCACGAGTGAGCGTGATGGATGTGCGCTGCATGTGGATTTAATTTAAAATAAAGCGCAATAAACATGGGAGCTCATGCTAGTGGCATGGCGGATGATGAAGGAGCCATTAGTTAAGCAAAGGTCGCGGGGCCCCTCCTCTGGCAGTGACTGTCACTGTTCCGTCTCATACCGGGCTGACAAGGGGGCCCGGGAGGACCACGGGGGGGAAATGGTCGGCTACACTGTGGTACTCTTACCCCCGAACATTTAGCACTCGTTTGCTAAATGGGTCCATCAACATTCATTAAAGTCTACGTATCCGAGGACGCTCAGGCTAACCGTTTGAATAATACAAAACAGAGAAGTGTCGCTATTTCAGCTAACCCCATTTGCTTCAACCTCGTTGACACAAACAATTATGATCGTAGAATGTGAAAATGCATTGAGAGATACATACAATTAACAAGGTTCTTATTTCACGATACCTGATTCTGCCCACAGGAACCTAAACAACTAAAACAGAGGGAAATAGGTGTATCACGTTGATGATTTGCCATCCAGCGGTCCACACTAATGGCATTTAAGAGGTTCTGTGGGCCAACAATGTGACAGCGTGATCTATTTGGCCAACAATCTAAGCTAATGACTCCCATCAAATGTGATTTTAGTTTTCTGAGACGGTTATCTCGCCGAAGCCCAATTTATATAGTGTCACCTATTAAACATAGCGTTTGGCAAAGACACATGGCCAATGAAGAGCCCAGGGCTATTAGCTGTGATTGCGTGTTGATTGGCTGGTGATGGGAGACGCCTCATGTCTGCTTCCAATTGACTGTCGGGCATCTACCGCTGCTGCTTGCCATTATGAGAGGGTGATGAATAGCAGGGCTCCCGACGCATCATCGAGACGCCGTGCAAAGACAAGAAGATGAAACGATGTTGGAGCGGCCTGTTAAAAGTTAAAATACGACTAAAGGGAAGACCTCTAATGTATTCTGAGTGTTCGCCATTACAGCCAAGGAAAGGATGGTCGTAAAGTATGATTGCGTTGGTTGCTTATTTACTTACCGTTTTATGCTTAATCAATAGGGGATTATTCGAAGAGTGTATCTCATTAATGGGTAATTGATGAGATTCAAATGACTGGTATGTCTGTTTTATACACACACTGCGACACACATTCCCATACACAGGGCAGTATATCATCATTTATATATAAAAAGGTGATCCTACATTAAAGTAACAAATCATTCTTCAAGGTTAAGGTCTACTTTTCGGTTTTTGTAGCCTCATCGTTAAATTGAAAACTATCCCACTCCATCTAGAAATATGAATCTTTAATGTGTGTGTGTGTATGCGTGTGTGTGTGTGTGTGCGTGCGTGTGTGTGTTTTCACAACGTTTCAATTTGGTTGATTGAAGGGCAAAATGCAACTTATCTGAACTCAAATATGCGGGCTGTGTTAAAGTCAGTGAGAGTTAGCATTGAGTATGTTGTGTACTTTACAACAAGTGCAACAAGCTATATTTGATTCTGCATTGTCATTTGTTGAATGCATCTGTTGAAGAGATGTGCCTGCCTGCTGTGTTTTGGTCCCTTTAGGGTGGGAAGGCTGGGGAGGCCTCGGCCTCTTCCTCTTCTTGGCCTCAGCCTGAGAAGAAACAGTTTTATATCGGGTTTTTTATAGTGTTTTTATGATCAAGCACTCTTGTCAAGCTGGATGGTGCATTGAAGTGGCATTCGTTGGTCAAGGTTGTGTGGGAAACCCATTGGCCACAGTTTCTTATGATGAAGCGATAGTGCACTCAGAATGTGTCTGCAGACGCCTAATGTTAGAGTGCCAAGATACAACTTCTCAACTGCTCAAAACCCCGGAGTATCACTCAGCAGCACCCATTATCTTTTTCCAATAACAAAACCCCCAAAAAGCTCTGTCCTATCTGTTACATGACACCACGCTGCACTGGTGCTTGGATGTGACACACTTACACAATTAGGACTGAGCACACATTCAAGGCTGTGTGTGTGTGTGTGTGTGTGTGTGTGTGTGTGTGTGTGTGTGTGTGTGTGTGTGTGTGTGTGTGTGTGTGTGTGTGTGTGTGTGTGTGTGTGTGTGTGTGTGTGTGCGTGTGTGTGTGTGTGTGCGTAACTCACATACGATGATGAAAGGAGAGCCACTGTTGAGAAGTGAGATTTCTCTTACTCAACAGGAGCTATGGTAGTAGGCTAGGGTAGAAGGTTAGGCTAGTAATACGCTAGGCGAGGGTAAAAGGCTAGTGTTTTGCCAGGCTAGGGTAGAAGGTTAAGCTAGTGTTAGGCTAGGGTAGAAGGCTAGTAGTGGGCTAAGCTAGGGGATAAGGGTAGTATTAGGCTAGGGTAGAAGTTTAGGCTAGTAGTGGGCTAAGCTAGGGTAGTATCAGGCTAGGCTACAGTAGAAGGCTAGTAATACCAATTCCAAATTAAAGGAGTCCATTGCTGAAGTCTCATTTGTAAGGTTGCATAATGAAGTTAAAGCGACAATAAAGCATGTGATGGGCCGAAATACATTGTTTGTCATTTAAAACTAATTGGGAGCAGACCAGCCCAACATAAGATGGTCTGGCTGTTTCAATTCTTCATAGGTCAGATGTGTCGGTGCAAATAGCGGCACAAATATCGAGAGCCGGAGCAGAACAAAGCCACGTGCGATGTTTACCCGGCCGAGTATCGCTTCCGCTTCATGCTCCGATTTATCAAAGGTGCCCTTATTTATTTTTCATATCATCCCGAAAACAACAGGGCTGACATGATATGTAACATGTCTGTTAAACTATGCCTACTACAACCAGTACGTGGTTAAGTCAAACACATGTAAACACTAATCAAAGCAACATGTCTACCGAACAGCAGGACGTTCATCCACAAGCCACACGTTCGTCAAAGACGAAAGCCCCATTCATTTCGCCCTTTCAGTTTAACTTTCATTGAACTTTCACTGATGGCTTTTTAAACCCGGAGCGTTTTGCGAGCGCGCACGCTAGGGCCTCTTGTCGGCATACCGTTCATTTGCATCCATAATTATTACCGCCGCTTCAGGAGCCATTTGCTAAAAAGGCCTTATGCAGGAACGCAATTAGCGGTAATTAAAACCTAGCCTGCTCTGAATGGGGGGGAGCCGCGGTGCTGGAGCGTCGTTAGCAAAAGGCCCAAATTGAATGTAACGACGTCCCTGTGCCGCCACCACGGCGGCGCGAGGCAGAGGCCCGAGATGGAGTGTGTGGGGGGGGGGGGGAACTCCCCCGTCTAAAGCTGAAAGAGGACCAACGTGCATCTGAGGTCACACCGCTCAACGCTGGAGAGGGAAAAAAAAAAAAACCCTACCAGCTGCCGTGGCTAATCTTTATTAGCTAGCATTATTGGATATGTCCTACGCTTACTTGTACGACAGCGAAAACCGCTCATGTGTGCAAATGGCGTTACACGAGAATGACATGTGTTCACTCCAAGCCTAAAATAGAATGTGAGAATACTGGATAAAATGAGTTGTGAAAGGCTACTTTCAAAATGTTAATCTGGAGGATTAAATCCTCGTTATTGGTCACACACTTCTCTGCATCCCATCCTAGTATTAGGAGTAGTGGGAAGCTTTTTTTCTTTTTTATACAGCACCCGGGGAGCAGTGTAGGGGTCTGGTGCCCTCTTGCTCAAGGGCACCTCTGCAGTGTGTCCAGGTGTTTCTGGTGGGACTTGAACCGGCGACCTTCCAGTTCCCAAGCCAAGTCCTAACAGATTGAGCTACTGCCACCCCTTGGATATGTTGCTCTGAAGGTTATGTTAAAGTGAATCATCTGAATGCCTGTGTATCCTGTTTTTGTGCATGTGTGCGTGCGTGCGTGCGTGCGTGCGTGCGTGCGCGCGTGCGTGCGCGCGTGTGTGTGTGTTGCTGGTTTTGAGGGTGGGTGGGTGGATGCGTTTGGCACACACCCAACGCATTTGCGTGGGGTGTGGCATAGTGCTTTCCACTTTAACACAAGGTGATTCACGGCCATCCACCCCCCCCCTTCTAGTAAGTAATGAGACTGATTAAAGATCATACCCATCATCAGTCTAATCTTTCATCTCTAACTCCAGTAAATGTTTGCGGGATCTGGCTGGGGACTCGTATATCATATGTATAACTCGTGGTACATATGGGATTGCGATCGGCAAAGCAGGATAACTGTTATTGTAAATAAATAAATAAATAAAAACAGCACAGGCAGTACTTCATAAATTACATTAAAAGTAGCTGTGGTGCCGTGCACTACAATTTGACTAAGTATTTCCCATAAGGCTTCAAAGGAAAGCAGCTAGTTAAAAAGCTAATAAACTTCAAAGTGACTTCTTTATGTAAACAATATGGGCCTCTGAAGCCTCTTACCGAAGAAGACATTCTTCTTAATTAACTGCACACTTGTGCAAGATTGGCTTTCTAATGGAAACTCCTTTGTTTTCAGAGTACCGCATACTTAGGAAACAACGCACACATAGCGTTGTTTGTATACACACACACACACACACACACACACACACACACACACACATCACACACACACACACTCACACACACACACACTCACACACACACACACACACACACACACACACACACACACACACACACACACACACACTCACACACACACCACACACACACACACACACACACACACACACACACACACACACACACACACACACACACACACACACACACACACACACACACACACACACACACACACACACACAAAGGCGTGTGCGTGCTATTAGCACAGAAATGGTTAACATATGCACAAGAGTGCACGTCTACACACATCAAGTACGGATTGGTGCACAGGAGGTGGTGGCTAGACCCTAATCTCTGAGGATTCAAATAGCTTCATCATCAAACAGCAATCATATCCATGAAGACAAACACACACACACACACACACACACACACACACACACACACACACACACACACACACACACACACACACACACACACACGCACACCATTATCTGGATGTGTGACATATCCTACACATGCAGCATATGTGCGATTAGACACATACGTGGAACAGTGAGTGAGATCTATCTCCACCTAATCTATGCAAATCTCATTGGAATGCCTGCTGGGTGAACACTGTGAAATCACATTTCAAATTCTGCGCTAATGTCATTCCCAGGTGAGAGCTGTGAATTGTAGAAACAAATAAATGATATACAGTATATATGTGTGTGTGTGTGTGTGTGTGTGTTTTTTTTTTTTTGTTCCTTAAATGTGTACTGCATGGCAAAGCACGAATTGAGCTCAGTAGGTGTTTCATTTCTTCCTAGTTGATTGTTCCAATAACGTGGCCTTTATGAGAGCTGTGTCAATGCGGTCAGCAGACACCCCGCCACAGAGAGCATTACAGCTTTTTATATTCCCCTTTTCATTGGCTTCTCACACTCTGGTCTTAACGTCCCTCTGTTCCATTTGGATCCGACAAAAAAAACCCCGAGCGGGGCTATCTCCCTTTGCCGTGTATAAATATATACATTGTGGGTCCCCTCCGTGTGTGTGTGTGTGTGTGTGTGTGTGTGTGTGTGTGTGTGTGTGTGTGTGTGTGTGTGTGTGTGTGTGTGTGTGTGTGTGTGCGTGCGCGCGTGCGTGTGTGTGTGTGTGTGTGTGTGTGTGTGTGTGTGTGTGTGTGTGTGTGTGTCTGGAGCCGTTAACCTGTCGTCCGGGATTTACTCAAAATGAGCGGCGGCAAAAAAAAAAATTATCTCCGTCTGCACATGGGGAGGGACAAAAGGGGGGGGGGGGGGGGCAGAGGGGGCAAGGCGGCAGGAACAGCGTGCGGTAAATAAAGCTTAAAAGTAAATAACGCGTGCGGCCACATGTGCGGAGCGCTAGATACCGCTCACGGTTGTGTAGCACTCGGGGTGCGGGTATGCATGCCAGAGAGAGAGCGTCTCCTCTGTCTGTTGTGGGATGTGATATGGCTTTGGAGCGAACTGCTAATGGCTTCATACGTTTCATGCTTGTTTGCCCCCCCCCCCCCCCCACTCATTCTAATGTATGCAAGTCCAGGATCATTGTAGCGGGGTCTTGTCTAGTCGAAGGCTGTTCGAAAATTCGGGGGCCCGATTTTTGAAGTGTGGACCGATACCAATCTCTTATTAAGGAAACGTTAGGTCTGTTGCTCGGGTGAAATGAACCGAATAATGAGATCCATGAGCGTGGTGGGAAGTAGAGTCAATATGTAATCACACGCAGAGTTTTGCAAGTTTACTGGACTGAAAAGGCGTGAAGGTGTGCTTGTACTCGGTATCCTATCGCAATTTTGCGATTTTTCTAGTTAGGCCATTTTGAATGGTTAAAACGGTCTTGTTAAATGCAGTCCATGTCTGATCTGTCTTTTCTTTCCCGAACGATTTCCGAGTTGTTTTGACAGGACACGGATGAAAGTCTTCTCGTGGTTTCATGCCTTTATAATGTTGTCTCCTTTGTCCTTCCGATGAGCTCAGAAGCAGACCCTGGGAGGGGAGGGGAGGGGAGGGGAGGGGAGGGGAGGGGGAGGGGAGGGGAGGTGTGAGTGAATGAAAGAGTGCGAGGGTGTGGATATTGATGGCTCTATTAGATGGCTATCCCTCTCTCGCACGGCGTCAGCTGCCCACTAACGTGTGTAATACTGACGGCTTCTATAATAATGGCTGTCACACCTCGGCGGAGCAACTGTTGGACCTTCACGGCTCTGAATGTGTTTCATCGGGGCTTGTTTACCTTGCATAATATCCCATTGGGAAGGTGTGCCAATGGCCCTCTCTCCCTCTCCTGTTTTCTCTGTTTTCTGTCCCGCTCTCCCTTCCTCCCCCTCCCCCTCTCCCTTCCTCCCCCTCTCCTGTTCTCTCTCTCTCTCTCCCTCTCTCTCCCTCTCTCTCTCTCTCTCTCTCTCTCTCTCTCTCTCTCTCTCTCTCTCTCTCTCTCTCTCTCTCTCTCTCTCTCTCTCTCCCTCTCCTGTTTTCTCTCCCCCTCTCCTGTTTTCTCTCCCCCTCTCCTGCTCTCTCTCTCTCTCTCTCTCTCTCTCTCTCTCTCTCTCTCTCTCTCTCTCTCTCTCTCTCTCTCTCTCTCTCTCTCTCTCTCTCTCTCTCTCTCTCTCTCTCTCTCTCTCTCTCTCTCTCTCTCTCTCTCGTCGGGTCATCAGACCTTGGGAGGTTTACACGCTTCAAGACTGTGTTGCATCTGCTTTAAAGCCTAACACTGTTCGTTATGGATGCTGGTGAGTCTACATTATTATCATAATTGTCTGCACTTCATCCTCGTTTCCATGACAAAGACAAGCCTAATGGACAAAAAAAAAACATGGTGTCTATTGGATCATTTGATGGAACTGCATGACTATGGTTCTGCAAGGCCTTAGCTCTTATAGTGCTACTTTATAAAGGGCATGGCTTGTATTTTAATACAAAAAAAATATATATATATATATATATATATATATATATAGATTTTTAATTTTATTTTTAATTTGCCACATCACTCAAAATTAGGAAAAATACAATACAATTATATTATATAAAAAAATAATATTTGCCTTTATCACTCAAAATTAGGAAAAATACAACTGCTGTTTTGTATGTCCAAACAATCCGTTTTAGCTATTGATGCACTCTTGCCATTTCTGGACTATGGTAGTATTTTTGGTATCTGGACTATGGTTTATTAGCCCTCTCATACTGTCTAAGCCTGAGTCTGGGCAAATAATAAATAATAAACTGGAGTGGGTCTCAGTCGTACTTCAGTCGACTGCGTTATGTCAGTGGTCTCATTCCTTGATTGGCACAGTTGCCCCAATGTATTGGATGATGGTACAAGCAATGGAAGAGTGGACGAGGCCAGTGGCCACTAGACCAATAGAAAATATTTTGGTCTCAATCCTCAAGACCTTTTACAAACTATACAATACAACAATATACGTGTCTGCATCATTGCGCAGACACACAACATTTTCATTTTAAAGGTATACATACATTTGATTTTTTACCATAGTAGTCAAAAGCCTTTGCCACTGTGCAGTCATGCATTGTTGTAAAGAGGCTGTGTGTACAATAGGTTTGTTCATCAACGGTCAGTCGCTGGCCCGTGTAGACGGAGTTCCCTTCAGCGTTGGTCAAGTTTTACAGTAGGCGGCTGTATAACTCAGGAGGTAGAGCGGTCGCCTCATCAACCGGAAGGTTGCTGGTTCGATCCCCCGGCTCCTGTGTGTGACCCACCAAGCTCCGGTGGTGGTACAACACACATGGACTGAACAAAATACAAATTTATTATGTGCGCAAAATGCTGTTTAGAGCGAAATAAGCCCTTTTTCACTCCAATGTGATTTTGACCAAAAAACGAGTTGTTAAATGTTAACAACGATGGTCATTGTACACTTGGGCCGTGAATTCGATTAGCATTTTTGGAGTATTTCTTGCATCCCTGCTCTGCACAAATCTGCCGAAAGGTCCCCTCTCTCCCGTCAGTGAGATAGCGGTTAAACTAGTCTCCGTGTGTTCGTTGACAATGAAGCCGAACTGTAGCCAAGTGAGCGGCTTTCCCTGAGCATTTCAACCTAGTCCGTGATACCATTTCCCGTACGTTCTCCACCTTGCATCACTGAGCCATAGAGACCATAAACTAACCTTTTAAAAGCAGTACGCAGCTAGCTCTACACGGTCCTACCTCCAGAGCCCGGGTGTACTGTGTGTGTGTGTCTGTATTATGGGCAGACGTCTGCTTATCTCTGGGACAGCCGGTGGCTGAAGTAAGGCAGACCATGAGAAGATCCATCCCCAGGGTAATACATGGAGGCACAATAGCAGTTATGCAAGCCTGTAATTTATAGTCAGTGAAAAATATAATCCATAATTTGTGACAAAGTGTAGAATCTCCTATCCGGGCCTCGGGATCTGCCAAGACGTAACGCACGGGAATATCATCTACTTTATTAACAGCCCGGGGTGGGGGGGGGGGGGTGAGACGATTCCCTTCGCTGAACATTTGGCATATTCCTAACGTTCGCGGCTTCAATAATTTACAATATTGATTCGAAAAAACCGAGTCGTACGCCGTGTTGGAGCCAGACACGTGCAGTGCTTTCATTTAATGGTTTACTGGTCTGCAGCACCGGCTCTTTGCACAGAGACCGCCGAACAACAGCGGAAGACACATTTGAATCTATCCAGCGTCTCTAGGCCCCCCCGCGGGGGTGGGGGTGGGGGTAGGGGCAGGGGTGGGGGCCGGGGGGGGGAGGTGTAGCGGCCCCCTACATCCATCCATCGAAGTGAAGTGTAGATGGGGGAGAAGACAGACACCACGTCGGGCGGCTACGTTGTGTCTGTCTGTCATCTCTAGGTGGTGTCCAATGGCATGATAATCCACATGATGTGCAAAAACAACAAAAACAACAACAACCAAAAACACAACATGAAAACAATCCACCCCACTCCCTAACATGCCGCGTTCCAGCGATCTCCATCATAATAATACATGTTCCCTTTTTTCCGGTTCTTCAAATTATTAATGTCATTGCCGCTATTTTTTGACATTTCCAATCAATTACCGGAGGTATCCAGGTGATTTAATTCGATTTCATGTTGCAGTGGAGCGATTTTGGTACGCAAAGCATTAATCACAGAATTATGCGGAGTGGGAGTAGAGCGCAAGGGGGGGGGTGTGTGTGGGGGGGTGCCTGCTGCTGTCTGCTATCAGCATCGCTTGCCAAATCAATCAGACTCCTTCTGAGCCTCGCACGCTATTCTTTTTCCGCTCCCCGCACAGGTTTATCCACCTGTGTCCAGCAACAAGACGTAGGCGGCAACCACAACTAACAAACAACAAAAACAACATCAGAATAGCCCAAAAATAAATGAAAGCTTTGTGCTGCGCTGTTGACACTGTAGTCACGACTGTAAAGCCTCCGAAGACATGTTTGAAGAACAACGAAAAGCCGGAGCTCAATCCTCCTATAAAATAAATGGAAAATAGAAAACTGAGGGGGGGGTTGTGGGATGCAGTGATGGCTCCGACAGTCACCTTTACGGCGCTAATCGTAAATAGTAAAACGAAAAAAAAAAGAAAATACTATATAGAGTACCGGTAACATATAAATAAAAATACTTAACTCTTCTTTTCCGCTGCTACAACAGCCACCACCACCACCCCCACCACCCCCACCACCACCATCACCACCACCACCACCACCACCACCACCACCACCCCGCCCAGCAGGAAGAACAGAAAAGTAATGTCGGAGTGCATTTTAATGAATTGCCATGTCAGAGATGTTACATCCCTTCCCGCAGACCCACCCGTGAAATAAAGTAATTTCTCTAATCTTGACGCGCTTCATTCTTCTTGTTCCAAAGAGATGGATGTGTTTTGCTTGCCAGATGGAAGTAAAATCCACCACCTACAATGCTTGTGCGTGCGTGCCTGTGTGTGTGTGTGTGTGTGTGTGTGTGTGTGCGTGCATGCGTGCATGCGTGCGTGCGTGCGTGCGTGCGTGCGTGTGTCCATGCCTGTGTGTGTGGGTGTGTGTGCATGCCTGTGTATGTGTGCGTGTATGTGTGCGCGTGCGTGTGCGTGTGTGCGTGTGTGCGTGTGTGCGTGTGTGCGTGCGTGCGTGCATGCCTGTGTGTGTGGGTGTGTGTGCATGCCTGTGTGTGTGGGTGTGTGTGCATGCCTGTGTATGTGTGCGTGTATGTGTGCGCGTGCGTGTGCGTGTGCGTGTGTGCGTGTGTGCGTGCGTGCGTGCGTGCATGCCTGTGTGTGTGGGTGTGTGTGCATGCCTGTGTGCGTGTGCGTGTGCGTGTGCGTGTGTGCGTGTGTGCGTGCGTGCGTGCGTGCATGCCTGTGTGTGTGTGTGTGTGTATGTGTGTTTGTGCGTGGTCTCTATGTGTGTATACATGAGGAGGTGTGTGGCTTTTCAAAAGTGTGTGCATATTAATCACCAGACTTGTCAGAAACGTGTACTTGCCTGTGTGTGTGTGTGTGCTTGGGGAGACACTTAATGCACACACTGCATGCAAACCAAAATGTCACGGTGGGGGTGTGGTGATTCCAGTCTTCCACGGACCAGGATGGCTCATAATTCAAATGTTTGGATGTTTTCCAAGGGTGCTTCTCGAACTAACAGAGCAATCTGTCTATAAGCCCGTACCTGCTCCTGATGCTGCTCTGAACTTAAAGAAAAGGTCACTCTGTGCTGGAACGGGAAAAAAAGAAAAAAAAACCACATCGGTAATATAGCCACAACACACCTCCACTTTTGACACTGCAGTGTTTTCCTACAAAACCGTTTTTATTTTATTTGGGAACAGTAGTGCGGGTGCATTGCATGCCTGTCTGTTCAAAAATGCCCCCTGATAAACAGCCATCGCGGATCCCCCCCAGTCTCTCTCCTCTTCCTGTCTGTCGAGTTGAGTAGCAAAGATAGTGAAGCTTCAATCCCCCGTGAGGCCTGGCTCCATTCACACCTCTGAATGACACACGCTTTCCCCTGACTGCGACGTGCGCTATCAATTATTAAATCCACCGCACTTCACAACAACCTCTCGGCACTCCGGTGGCTGACAACTCCGCCGGCAGCCCCGGACCCTCTAGATGGCTCCCACTGTGGCGTGAGCGATAGGATTTTTCCTCAAACAATTAGACGACTGAAAAGTAGGTTACAAAAGATATACACGCCAGTGACTCGTATTGCCGGCCATCCTTATCATTAAGCGTCACATGGCCTCCTCCGTGTTGCTTCTCCCACACAACAACAGCCACTCAGCATGGGGTGCAGACTCGGGGATTAGAGCAGGATTTCACGTCCTTCCTCCAGTCTTCCTCTGGAGTCTGCAGCTGGCTCCACTCGCACACACACACACACACACACACACACACACACACACACACACACACACACACACACACACACACACACACACACACACACACACACACACACACACACACACACACACACACACACACACACGCACGCACACACACACACAATGAATCACTGAACCAGTTGGCTGGAAATCAGCGCTAATTAGCCAATTTAAATGGAGATCCCAGGTACGGAGTGTGGAGAGTGGAGCAGCGATACCAGGATCAGCCTCATTCATATTGAAAGCCCCCCCTCGACGAGGTCACACCGGATACGCTCCGTGGACCTGGTTCTTCTTCTTCTTGTTCCTCTTGTTCACGTCTTCAGAGAGCAGAGTCACGTCACCCTCCATGCAGCTTTCAGATGCCGCCATTGTGCTTCATCACTGCTTTGCCCTTCAGGGCAGACACATTAATAGACATACAGGGGATGTATAGTGGATACACACTGGCAAGAGTTTGTGTAAATATTCAAACAATGGCAGTTTGAGTATTGCCATATAAGCGATGATTATTGTGAATAGACAATGCAAAGCGTTACAATGTGTCTGTTTTCTATTATATTATATTATATAAGAGTATGTGGCAGCACTGTTATTTTTGTCTTCACATTTTTTATAAAAAACAACATCTTTAAAAACACAATATTTTGTCAATACTCAGATGCATGCTTGCAAATGTATTTCATAAGAGTTTGTACTCATAAAATAAGATGAAATGTGACTTTACATTGTTTGCAGGCCACTATACTGAACAAGACAGGTTTGCAGTCAGCATAGAGAAGAGTCCTGCCAGTCCATTGGATTGTGATAATATCATAGAGACGCTGAAACAAAGAAAAATAACAGAAAGGTCCCTCATCATCCACCCGGACATCATTAACTCCAGCAGGAGAGGCCATACTTCTACTTGAGGAATTGCCGTCCATCTGCACGCTATCGGCCTCTGGTGTTAAATCACTGGATATATCAACTGCCCGGAACCACAAAATTAAGCTCTTACATTTCCCTACCCCTACGTCCCGTGAATGATGAATCCATCGCTTGCCTTCCGGGCACGCTCATCTTTTACCCAAGACAAGCTGATTGTCTTTAGATTGCCCCACTGTCTGGCTATTCTCCGTCTTTCTGATTGGTCCTCATTGTGCGGTGCAGCGCCGCCGCAGACAGCATGGAAGGTGACACTAATAATTCCACACACTCTGTACAAATTTCTTTGGGAATAGACATTCTGGGAAAATCCAGGTGAAGTCCATGATCCGCGCATGACTTCACCTGTTAAATCCACTTACCGCGGTACAGGTAGGAGACGGGGAGACGGGGAGACGGGGAGAGAGAAGTCTGCGATGGCTTTCTGAGGTGTGTGTGTGACAGTTAAAGCAATAAGGTGGGGGAGGACAAAGAAGCTTCGAGTTTAAGAGTTTTGAGCAGAGGGCGGTGGCAGCTGCCTGGCACATAGTTACAGTCAAACACTGCAAATCGCCTGACAGTCGGGGAAAGAGTTTTTGACATTCAAGCGGTTGTGCAAAAACACCCATTATACAATGCGTAAAACCAAACCTTACCCTGACAACTTGAATAGAATAGAACAGCTGAGGAGCATTCTTTGCCTCGCTGTTTGTCTCATTTAAGTCAACGTCATGAAAATAGATCTGCCGACGTCTAACCTAGATTGGGACATTATTAGGACTGCTCCATCTTTGACGAATGCAGTGTTCACTTCTGAGATCGTAATGGAAAAACTGTTTTTTGAACAGGAAAATGCTGAAAAGTGTATAGGTTGCATTTGTGACTGTCCACTGAAGGGAGTGGTTCTTCTCTTCTTCTATGATATAAATGTAACTATTTATGACTTCTTTTGACTACTTTGCTTGTATTTTTATTTTATTTGCTCTTTATTAGCTTTTCAGATATAGATTTTTTTTTTTCAACTAAAAATGTTCCAAATCCAAATCTTCATTAACCTTTTTAATTGATTATTAATTAATTGATTATTATTTTTAATTTTTTAATTATGAACAAACAAAAAATAACGACTCAAGCTGATGAGAACTCCACTCTCTGAATGCGTGGCAATGGGTCTCAGACACAAGAACTCTTGGTTATTGTATTCAGTGTTTGTCTTGTCTTGACAATTTGAGAGACATTTAATATATTTGCTTTACTCCATACTGGATATTTTATAGAATATATCAAGTCAAGTCAAGTCAAGTTTATTGTCACTTCACAGTTTACACAAGTATAACGCAGTGGGTGAAAATCTTATGTACAATACCCGACGACAGACAGCAGTTATAAAAATAAGATAAAAATAGATAAAAAATTGAATAAAACAGAATAGAATAAAAGTAAAAATGCAATTTATAAAATGCAATATATCGGAAAAGAGCAATATGTATATATAAATCAATGTAATAAAATATACATTGTTATATGCTATACGCCCTTGTTCAGCAGCCTGATGGCCTGACTGTGGAAGCTATCTCAGAGTCTATTTGTACGGCACTTGATACTGCGGTATCGCCTGCCTGACGGTAAAAGTGAATACAGTTGGTGGCTGGGGTGGGCAATGTTTTTTATGATGTGTTTGGCCTTGGCCACGCACCGCTGGTTGTATATATCCAGGAGGGAGGGGAGCTCACCTCCAACGATATACTGGGCCGTCCGCACCACCCTTTGAAGCGCTCTGCGCTCGAGTGCGGTGCAGTTCCCGTACCAGGCGGTGATACACCCTGTAAGAACACTCTCGATGGTGCCGGTATAGAATGTTCTCAGGATGCGGGGGCCCATGCTGAATTTCCTCAGACGCCTGAGGAAATACAGGCGTTGTTGGGCCCTTTTCACATGGCCCGTGGACCATGTGAGGTCCTCAGAGATGTGAACGCCGAGGAACTTGAAGCTGCTGACCCTCTCTACTGCAACACCGTCGATGGAGATAGGGCTTTGCTCTCCTCTCTGCTACCTGAAGTCCACGATCAGCTCCTTGGTCTTCTTGACGTTGAGGGCGAGGCTGTTCTCCTGGCACCACTGCTCCAGCGATCCGACCTCCTCCCTGTAGGCTGTCTCGTCGTCGCCGGCGATCAGGCCCATCACTGTCGTCAGCAAACTTGATGATGACGTTGGAGCTGTGCATAGCCATGCAGTCGTGGGTGTAGAGGGAGTAGAGGAGAGGGCTCAGCACGCATCCCTGGGGGGCTCCCGTGTTGAGGGTCAGTGGCTCTGAGGTAGTGCTGCCCATCCTCACCACCTGGCGGCGGTCCGACAGGAGGTCCAGTATCCAGCTGCATGTGGATGGGGGCACGCCTAGACCACTAAGCTTGGTGTCGAGCTTGGCAGGAACTATCGTGTTGAACGCTGAGCTGTAGTCCACAAACAGCATTCGCACATAACAGTTCATTCCCTCCAGGTGGGAAAGGGCAGTGTGGAGGGCCATGGCAATTGCGTCGTCCGTGGATCTATTTTGACGATATGCAAATGGATCCAGTGTGGTAGGTAACACAGAGCAAATCAATTATTATAAATAATAAAGGTCTATAGTCATTCAGGCATGTTACCTTGGGTTGTTTAGGAACAGGCACGATGGTGGACATCTTGAAGACAACAACAGTTGAACGTGGGAACAACAGCCTGAGACAGGGAGAGGTTGAAGATGTCTGCAAAGACTCCTGCCAACTGGTCTGCGCATGCTTTGAGGACGCGGCCCGGGATGTCGTCGGGGCCGGCCGCCTTACGGATGTTCAGCCGCTTGAAGGTGCGGCGCACATCCGCCTCCGAGATGTTCAGCAGGCTGGTCTCCTCAGGCGGCGCTGGCTTCGGCAGGCTGCCGTTAAAAAAAAGTATTTAGCTCTCCTGGGAGGGAGGTAGAGGAGTTCTCTACACAACTGGTTCTCCCTCTGAAGTTCGTTATCGTCTGTAGCCCCTGCCACATACCCTCGCGTCGTGGCTCTTGAATTTCTCCTCCACTCTCTTCCTCCATATTCCCGGAGCCAAAGGCGGCGTTATGCACGTGTAGGGCAGCGCGAACATCGCTGTTAATCCACGGTTTCTGGTTGGGGTATATCCGAACCGACTTGGTCGGAACAATGTCAATTATGCACTTCTTGATGAACCCGGTGACCGACGACGGGTACTCGTTGATGTTATTGTCCGAGGCAACGCGGAACATGTGCCAGTCAGCGCGATCAAAACAATCCTGCAGCATAGAGTCTGATTGGTCCGACCAGCATTGGACCTCCCTCACAGCGATAGGTTGCTGCTTCAGTCTCTGCCTATAGGCAGGGAGAAGCTGGATAGAGCGGTGGTCTGATTTGCCGAACGGTGGGCGGAGGAGGGCCTTGTAGCCATCACGGAAGGGGGTGTAGCAGTGGTCGAGGATCCGCTCACCCCGTGTGCTGCTGGTTATGTGTTGGTAGAACTTCGGGAGAACCTTCTTCGGCGAGCGACTGTTGGTCGATCTGATCTCCAGAAGTGTGCAAAAGTTATAAATGAACATGCTGCTAACTTCCTGAACAAAGATAGTTGCGATAAAAAGAATAAATAACAAAAAACTGCCTCGTCATGGGAAGCCAGCCGGTGGTTCTGTGCAGTGAGTAAACCTCACTCCCTGACACCTAGATGACGTTCTAGCGATGGAGCTAAGGGTTGGTTTTAGCTTCCCTTGTTAAGAGCGTCTGTCTCTCATGCCGGGGGTCGTGAGTTCGAACCCAGTGTGAGACACTCACTGTTACACTAGCATGACTTCGCGGGCATTTCCTCCCACGTCTTTCTTATCTTGTGCGCACGGTGGCTCACATCTTTATCCTTATATCTCGCACGGATGGGCGCTGGCGTCTTTTTCCCTGCGAGTCGTTTTTCGGGCATCTGCAGTGAACCCGACCAGGATGAACATACAGCCCAGCCCAGTCTGTTGACTGGTTAATGGTCAGAAAACCGTTACATCAATCAATACTTCTATTAAACCTTAATCAATTGGCAATTAGCGGGCAAGTTCTTCCCACCAGTGATGACCAGGAGATGGCTCTTCCAACCACTAATACGTAGAGGTCATTCAAACCATAAAATTGATTGAATAGAATGAAATAATCACCAATGCCAAGTTTTTCATTTTTTAAGAGATGTACTCAATGGCATAATTTTGACTTTGAATCATCCTTCCGATTGTGGCCATTAACTCATACACAAGCATGCCATGAATACTTAATGAGCCAGGTCCATTTCATGTCTTATTGAAGCCTTCATCAGGTCAGTGATGGAAGAGGTTTCTTGTTATCGGCCCTCAAATGTCCATCAATTCTGATTGGCAAAAGGTTCTGTTTGGGACTCTGGATATAGGGAAATTATCTTTGACTTAAACAGTGACGGGTTAAAGGTTTGAAATGATTACTAGAACATAGAATGTTGTGTTGCTACTTATAACCAAAATTACACCATTAACCATTTTAAAATGTGCAAATCCACAAATATCAATAATATCAGTGGTACATTCGCCATATTCCATTTATGTGTCAAGGGCAAGTTGGAAACACGCTAATACAGCAACAACAACAGACATAACTCTCTCACACACACACACACACACACACACACACACACACACACACACACACACACACACACACACACACACACACACACACACACACACACACTGACTCTTCTAATCTCCAGGACGTAAGAGGCAAAAAACTGAATGGACGAATGGACGACTTTATCCCTGAATGGACCGATTCCAGCATCTGGGAAACCCGGGGCAGAGGTGTGGGGGCAGAGATAAACGAGATGGAAGGGTATGGGTTGGGGGGACGGGGGACGGGGGACGGGGGACAGGGGGGGTTGGATGTTTTAATTGAAACCTCCCGTGAGACTCCTGCTGTAACGGGGTTCCCCTGAGGGGGGAAATCCCTATAGGCAGAGCCATTCCCTCACTGCCTCTCAACGGGACATGATAAATAGGGTGCAATCAGCTTTGCACTGACTAGTGGGGGGGGGGGGAGTGCTGTTGCACCCATCAACACACACACACACACACACACACACACACCACACACACACACACACACACACACACACACACACACACACACCACACACACACACACACACACACACACACACACACACACACACACACACACACACACACACACACACACACACACACACACACCGGAGCCTTTACATTGACGCAAAAATAAACCACCCCCACCCACCCCAACCTGTCCCCTCACCAGCCCTTCCCATTGCCGTCTGCTCTGATTCGATGATTAATAACATTAACACTTGTTTCCTCTGTATGACAGGCCGACAGCGGAACGCATCTGTCTAGGGTGGGGGGGGGAAGAATAAGGAAGACATGAGGAGAGAGGAATGGATACACGGAGGCAGTAATTCTTTCTGGAAGACTTTTTCTTTTTTTTTCTTTCTTCTCCGAGGGTTTTCTTTGATGCGGCTGGATCATGTCAGGTTCACCCGCCCCCCCCCCCCCCCCCCCCCACCTCCCGCCCGGCACGAAAATAATTACGACAAATCTCCCCGGGCTAACCGAATTGACGGCATTTACGGAGCGGCCGTCTGCTAGCAGGACACGTTGGAGAAAAAGAGAGAGAGAAACAATAAGAAAATGAAAAGTGGCCCGGCCGTGAAACGTGTGTCGTGTAGAAGTCTAAACCAAACACACACATCACGCATAGGCCTAATGGGTTCTAGAACAGTTCTATAGCGGTTTCCCCATGTGAGTATCATACGCCGCATGGTAGCCTCATGTCTTCCTTGGCATCATCTCTTAAAAAGGAGCACAGAGCCGTGTCAGCGGCATGGCTGAGTGATGGCTGGTGTCAGGTCCATGAGATGTGAAATGGTGTGATGATGATGATGATGATGATGATGATGATGATGATGATGAGTCAGCCAACATCCCGTGTCTTGTTGTTGAGTGCAATAGTGATGGATGAGGAGAAGGCCAATTCTCTGTCCAAGGTCAAGGTGTGTGTGTGTGTGTGTGTGTGTGTGTGTGTGTGTGTGTGTGTGTGTGTGTGTGTGTGTGTGTGTGTGTGTGTGTGTGTGTGTGTGTGTGTGTGTGTGTGTGTGT
>CM051016.1:21461466-21463966 GCA_027704905.1 Muraenolepis orangiensis
TGACGGAACCCGACACGGCGAGGACAAAATTGAATGAATTACTGAGAATGCTTTTCGCTACATTATTAATCGCATGTAATGAAAGCACACACCGACACGCACGCACGCACACGCACACACACACGCATACACACACACACACACACACACACGCACACACACACACCGACACGCACACATATATAGAAAAGCCATATCATTCGCACTTACAGGCGTTGCCAAGAGCCAGCTAATCAATGAATAGACGAAAGGAAAAAAACATGATACGGAAGAAACACGTCTCGCATCGATCGTATTTCTAGATATCAATACCATATATCTACATCTCCAGAATGGAATGATGGAAGTTCATCGGGTCTAGCCAGCAAGGGGTGTGTGGGGGGCATGTGACCAGAAAGGAAGGAAGTGGGGATTGGAGCAGACGGGTGCGTCAGCAGAGTGCAATCCTTGAGTCTGATGGGTAATGTCAGGTTCCCGGGAGAAGATGAGACACCGGGGCCTGGAGTGGACGGATCATGTAAATTCATCCTGGTGGGTTTAATCAAAGGAGGGGAGGATGGTGGTGGTGGTGATGGTGGCTGTGGCGGTGGTGGTGGTGGTGGTGGTGGTGATGGTGGCTGTGGTGGTGGCGGTGGTGGTGGTGGTGGTGGTGGTGGTGGTGGTGCCCTGGATGTTGTTGTTTTACACTCTAGACCACCTGCTTCAGAGAAGAGCGCGGGGGGGGGGGGGGGGGGGGGGCGGGGAGTACGGATGGAGAGGAGACAGGACGAAGCACACTCTGCACCTTCTCCTCCTCCTCCTCCTCCTCCTCCTCCTCCTCCTCCCTCCTTCTATCTGGTCCCGTGGGAAAAGCAGAAGGGGGAGGGTCGCCTCCAAGAAAACAATCAAAGGCTCGATTTCCGGATCGCATTTCCATGTTAATGTCGCATTCCGCAACATAATATCCCCACCCTTAGCAATTATTTTTATTTTATCTTTATATCTATTTTATTTTTATTTTTTTACAGCTGCCATAAAAAGCACAAATCCAATTTGCACTAAAAAGATTTACGCCGCACGCAAAACTCATCAGGCGGCGGCCAATGGCTTGATGAGCATCGGGGAGGATGGGGCCGCCGCGGAGCTCCGCCTCCCCGGGGCGACTCAGCTGGATAACTGTGGCGACTGTGTGGTGTGCATACTGCAGGGTATACTGAGGTCAGAGATGGGCCCCCCCCCCCCCCCCCATCATGCTCACCAGTGCCTGGCAGAGCCAATAGTGGGGGGTAAAGGTGGAGGTGGATGTGTGTGGCAAGGGTTGGCACTTTGTGTTGAAAAGTGATAGGGATGAAACGGCTCAAATGAAAACCATTTATTTGAATGTGTCTTCAAAAGATATGCCTTTTTATGGCGATGCAATGTAATGCGGGTTCGGTATGAGGTCAGAGTAGATCATTAGGCGGCATGAGAGCTCAGTCTGTTGGGACTTGGCTTGGGAACCCGGAAGGTCGCCGGTTCAAGTCTCCCTCCTGGGCACACTGATCCTGATACTAGGATGGGCTCAATGCAGAGGAACTCATCTCACTGTGTGTGTGTGTGTGTGTGTGTGTGTGTGTGTGTGTGTGTGTGTGTGAGACCAATAAAGAGGATTCAACCCTTCAGATTTAGATTTAATGTGTTTTCTTATCGTGCAAATAATAATAATAAATAAATCCTTCTGAAAGTGTTCTCATTTGTCAGGTTACATTTCTTGCTGCAAAATAAAATTTAAAAATTAAGCTTTTAAAAAAGATTTGATCCAAAATTGTCTGTATGTTAAATAAATAATCTCTGTTGGGGGGGGGGGGGGGCGTGTCCCCAGCATCCCCAGTGTAAATGGCACCTACTGTATGTGGTGTGCAGGCACTGGGCCAGAGTGACGCCGTGTTATGGCATGTTCTGACCTTCTGTTGGTCCAGGCAGCCGACCGCCAGAGAGGCCCGGTGCCAGGAAGGTTCCCGGGGCCATCACCGCGGTGGTGGATCCCTCAATGAGAGTGCCAGTGCCAAAAGGTACGCACACGCACACACACACGCACAGACACACACACACACACCCAGATACAGATAGACACACAGACACACACAGGCACATGCACTGACCAAGACACACACACACAAACACGCACACACACACACACACAACCAAGCACATGCACTGACCAAGACACACACACACACACACACACACACACACATGCCACTGACCACACACACACACACACACACACACACACACACACACACACACACACACACACACACACACACACACACACACACACACACACACACACACACAAGCACTGACCAAGACAGACACAGACACACACACACACACACACACACACACACACACACCAAGACACACACAAAGAGACACACACAGATACAGACACACAGACACGCACACTGACACACAAGTCAAGTCAAGTCAAGTTTACTGTCACTTCACAGTTTACACAAGTATAAAGCAGTGATGT
>CM051016.1:21471466-21486466 GCA_027704905.1 Muraenolepis orangiensis
CTCCCCTTGTCCTTTGCTCTCTCTCTCAAGTGTCAACAGAGAGGGCGAGTAAAATTGAACACACATATGAAAATAATAACTCTGTGCCTGTACATGTGTGTGTGTGTGTGTGTGTGAGTGCATGCATGTGTGTGCATGTGCGCATGCTTTTGTGTGCATTTTGTGTGAATCCAACTTTCTGCACTTTTATTCAACACCACCTGGAGCTGTAAGCACAGGGAGCAATTGAATGAATTGTGAAGAAGAAGAAGAAGAAGAAGAAGAAGAAGAAGAAGAAGAAGAAGAAGAAGAAGAAGAAGAAGAAGAAGAAGAAGAAGAAGAAGAAGAAGAAGAAGAAGAAGAAGAAGAAGAAGAAGAAGAAGAAGAAGAAGAAGAAGAAGAAGAAGAAGAAGTGAAGTCAGGTGCCAGTGTGTGTTTAGTCTAAGTAATGAGACTTGTGTCTCCAGGTGGAGCAGCACAGCTACGGGTGGGGGGGGGGGGTAATAGCCCCGGCGAAGTGGGCTCACTTTAGTATGCGGCACGACACCACTGCCCATCGCCAGGCGAATTGCCTGGGAAAACAATGGAGCCACACAGGATTAACGGCTGTTTAAAGTCACCGGCACAGATGACGACGACCGTCCTTGTTTATACGCCTCTGAGGTGTATAGATAGGCAACACATCTGGTGCTTTGGAATACCAACTAATCGCTCCCAACACTCCTATTGTACTTGTATACATCAAAGAAGCCAACTAAATAGAAAGAGAGAGAGAGAGAGAGAGAGAGAGAGAGAGAGAGGAGAGAGAGGAGAGAGAGAGAGAGAGAGAGAGAGAGAGAGAGAGAGAGAGAGAGAGAGAGACATGGAGGAGGGGAGAGGGGGGGGGGGGAGAGAGAGCGAGCGAGGAAGGAAGGGAGAGGAGGAGGAGGAACACCAGACGAATGTCTGTGATAATTTGTCAAACCCCACCAAGCCGACACCCGTGGGTGCCCGTGCCAGTCCATAAGTGACTCGTTCCCTCTGGTTCTCCCTCGAGAGAGGCGACAGCTCCAGACCCACGCCATGCCTCCTCCTTACGCACACACAAGCCACCCAAAAATAAACACTTACATCACATCCTAAATGCAGGCCAATGATCAACCGCTTCTGTCATTTCCGGGCGTGTGCGGCTGGTTAATAAAAGTGGTGATTAAGGGCGTAAGCGTGCGTGTGATGTGATGTGTTGTCCAAGGTGACAATGGCTATATAAAGGATTTCATATCGGCCTTTAATATCCTGTGAAACATTTAAACACAACGGAAGCGACGCCAAGCAGAAATGAGTTCAACGTGAATAAAAAAAACAATTATTATACATTACGTAAAACAAACAAAGCTAAATATTTGGGTTTTTAGTGGAACATCGCTGGAGTTCAAACTAAGCTCATTGACTAGCTTATGCTGTCTTTTTATTGTTATGTTTATTATTACTAACTAATTGCTTGCAATTGTTCTTAATAGTCACATTTGGTGAGTTTCATTCCCCCTGAAATATCAGTCACAGCAAATGAAATGAAGTTGTGCAAGCTCACAAACGTATTGAACATTTTCCCTATCACTATTCAGAGTAAAATCTGAAGATGTTTCACTATACTGAGATTTATTTAATAAAAATAGTACTACAAAGAGTCTGGTGACGGTTCATCAACTTCAAAAAAATTCACAAGCGAGAACAGTGAGGCTACAAAACTCTACTTTGCAACAAAAGCAATTACCATTTTCCCACTGAAAGTGACAGTTCAGAAATCTATGTGCCTGTTTATCTCCCATCTGTGGGGGCATCTGTTTCATATTGTATTCTCTCTCTCTCTCTCTCTCTCTCTCTCTCTCTCTCTCTCTCTCTCTCTCTCTCTCTCTCTCTCTCTCTCTCTCTCTCTCTCTCTCTCTCTCTCTCTCTCTCTCTCTCTCTCTCATTTTAAATAGTTGGCATTCACATTCCCATTTTTTTTCTCCAACAGTGTAAATCCAACTGCACCTGACAGAGTCCGGAAGCGCTTGTGAATACACGCTTGTAAAGCCAAAAAGGAAGAACAAATATATAGACTAATAACTAGATAAATGAACCAGGAAATTAGCCATTTTTTTTTTTTTAATCTTCTCCAAGTCCTCCTCCCCTTAAAGACAAAGGAGTGTTCCCACGATCGCCGGCTCCGGTCTGCGTAACAGGAATGGAAGAAATGGAAGTTCTTCATTTGTCAATGTCAGGTGAAGGTTCACGTGGAAATCACTTGTGCTAAGAGGCCAGGTCACCGCGCCTTATGGCGCCAACGCTCCATCTTCCTGAAGGTCAGGATCCCGCCAAGTTGGGTGGGGGAGGGGTTACATTAAACAACGTGTTTTCATATTCCCAAGAGGAATAAGATCATAGATCTCCGACGGGACTAAATGCACTGGATTCAATGTAGTCGCTAACCTAACTGCAGCGTGTGTGTGTGTGTGTGTGTGTGTGGCTTTGTCTCTCGTTGCACTGCGGTGTTGAGACCTTCACCCCCGTTCCTTTCTGACTGCTGCTGTCACCTTCTCCAGCTTGTGCACTGTGTTGTACAGGCGGCTGGGCGGGGGGGGGGGGGGGGGGTGGGTGGATGGAGTTATTGTTTATGCAGTTTATTTCTGACTGTTGCCTGGGCAGATTGCATTTTGTGCTGCCTGCCTGAGAGTAGGGGGAACTGCGGCAAAAATTGCAGATTTATTTATTCAGTTAGTCAGTTTTGTCATACCTAGTTATGCACAATTCAGTTGTCAATTCCAAGGAGGCCAGAGCGTGGTGGAAGCTTTACCTTCGTCATGTGAAAGCCTCCATGTCCGTTTTGCCTTTGACCCCCTGTCCAGATCGAAGAGTAATGGACCATTCAGAACCACAGCAGGCCCTTTCACACATTCATATGAAAGCAGTGGGAATATGATGATGACGATGAAGAGGATGATGATGATGACGATGAAGAGGATGATGATGATGATGACGATGAAGATGATGTTATAGGTGTGTATTTGCGATGCGTCTCTCTGCTCGGGAAATCCTGGAATACATTCTCGCTTTGACACGCTCAGCAAGCATTAAGGTATGCATTACAGCTTCAGGATATATTTGAACTGAACCAAATACTTAAAAAAATATGACTGACATGCCAGAATAAATGACAGGCTAGGCAAGCATAGAGTATCTAATACATCCATCACGTATACAGGACACACGGTGTCCAACACAAGCAACTGTCCCTACCTCTTTTATTTTTTATTCCTCTGATCAGATCTGTTGTTCTACAAAGGGGTCCGCTGGGCTCCCAGTCCCAGATTTCCACAGGACAGGGAAGGAGGTCCAGCTGGATGAAGGGGAAGTGGTCTGTCTTCCATGAAGAATGATGCACAATCATAATCATCTCAAGCAGATGACCTCTCTATGGACGGATCTATGGGATCACCCCCTTTACGGTGACAAGATCAAACACAACACGGACAGGTCAGGTCCACTCCAGCCGAAGCTCTTAGCTTGATTATGTGTCGTTCCAGACTTACCCAAGAAACACTAATGGTTCATGGTTGGAAAGGATTGAGTTTTATGGTCCTCAATATATATATATATATTTTGGTCAAGTAAACACAAATATGTAACTACACACACTTCATCATCATCATCATCATCATCATCATCATCATCATCATCATCATCATCATCCAAAATGTATATGTTATGAACATTTGTGAATATCTCTTGCCAGCCAAGCCAATTGAAATTAACTTTAAGTATAAGTAGAGTATAATAATAACAACGATTCAACAGCGTGTAAGTATTCACTTCACAAATGAGTGAGTATTCACTTCACAACCCCCCCCACCCCCTAAATCAGTATCCTGCATAGAGCCAGTCTATAATATTGGAAATGTGATAACTTCTGCATTTGACTCAAGTTGAATGCTTCGGCCATGACACCCATTAACCTAAGCGTTTCCCACTAAAACAGTTTGAGCGGAATCAGCCAGGCTTAGGAATATCTGGCAGGCATGGCTGCTCCTCATCTATTCTCATCTGGAGTCGGGGCCTGCTGTCAGCATGGCGGCGTTCAATGTCATTACGCCAAGAGGGCTGAGTAAGGAGACGGGGAGAGGTCACTTTTACTACACAACTAGTAAAGCCTCTTTATGGTGCATTTCAAGAGGCCCCTGTCACTCTTTATCCGCTTGGCTACTGGCAGACCCCCTTTTTTTCCCCTCCACAAGGGCTTTGATCTTACAAACCGCCACGCTTATTCACTCCCCAATTTAGGAAAAAGCGTGTGTGTGTTTCCACAGAGGAGGATGGTGTGAACGGAAACCTAAATTGTTTTGATAATAAGGAAGGGTTCAGGAAATTACAGAGTGTTGGCTTTGAAGCGAGGGCGGGTGTGAACGCCACGTCATAATGACACAGCCAGATCGGTTCAGTTTGGCTAATCAGGCTAAAACAGCCCCACTTTTTAAGAGCATAAAACCCTTTTTTGTTTGTTTGACTATGTCTGTCCACAGTTTCCCCGACCGGGCCCCTGCTCTCTGTGCGACTGCCTTCATGTGACCATAAGGCTTTCAGTTTAATAGCCCCTGCTGTTCTGCCCCGCCAAAAGTTGACTAATGAGCGTAGGTCGACAGTTGAAACATGTCCTTTTAAAACTGCATTTAACACTTTAAAGGCAGGTTGAGAAGGTCAGGGTCAAGGTCACTGAGAGAGAGAGAGAGAGGAGAGAGAGAGAGAGAGAGAGAGAGAGGGTTATCGGGAAAGGCAGTCTAGAAACTTCTAGGTACTGGTTGCTTGTGATTATACTAAAAGGAGCAACAGTGTGGACTACTCACATTTAAAACCATCATTACCGCGGCCCTGTCAAGTTCACAGCTTCATCAAACAACTCGGGGCCCGCTGACGGCCCCGGTCCCCGGGGAAACCCCTCGACACAGACAACAGACAAGGGTTTTAGGGGCCAATGTGAACCAATATGGCAGAAATCTCTTTAAAGCTTTACCTCATATATCCGAGTTGGAGGTAGCATCTGAAATAACGGGGGAGGACTGTGTTTTTTTTGGACTATTGGTTTTTAGGGTTTGAATTATTCAGCGGAATATAAATGTGAATTGATGAAATATGTAAATTGTACCTTTAAACCACCACCGTCTTTCGTGCGACTGCTTAGGTTTGCATCCATGCCCGACTGTGGACGGTGATTGAAACAAAGAAATGAAAAGGCTGCTAAGCGCTGAACGTTGTTTCCAGGGAGCAAATTATGTACAAATCGTTTCTGTTTTTAGAGCTTTCAGTGAAATGGTAAGGGTTATAATCATAACCACATCAAACCAACACAACAATTACCGTGAAGGAGCTGAACAAAGGCAAGCTGAAAGGCAGACAGAAAGGTGGACTCTAAGCATGACAAAACACCTCTCTCTCTCTCTCTCTCTCTCTCTCTCTCTCTCTCTCTCTCCTCTCTCTCTCTCTCTCTCTCTCTCTCTCTCTCTCTCTCCTCTCTCTCCCTCTCTCTCTCTCTCTCTCTCTCTCTCTCTCTCTCTCTCTCTCTCTCTCTCTCTCTCTCTCTCTCTCTCTCTCTCTCTCTCTCTCTCTCTCTCTCTCTCTCTCTCTCTCTCTCTCGGTGCTATCTCAAAAATAATCTATGCTATGGAGCATTAGATTATATATTTTTACGCTAACATCATTTATAGTACAGTTCCGGGCCATATTTCTCTACATCTTGACCGCTGGGGTCCACACGCTCCCAGCCAGGCTCCGTTACCATTGGCTTGCCGGGAGGTTTGGCTGACCCCGTGATCCCCGGTGTCCCTCCCCCCCCCATGCCCTCGACTGAACAATGATGCTGGGTCATCTCTTGGTGGACCAAGACAGATGGCTCGCTCCCCTCTGCTGTCCCCCATCATGGCCAAGGTCACCCCCACCCACGACTCCACCCACCTCACGCCGCTGCACCAGTCCCATCACCACCACTTATTTTATCAGCTATCTCCCAGTGGCACCAACCCTGTATGTGTGCTGTGTGTGTGTGTGTGTGTGTGTGTGTGTGTGTGTGTGTGTGTGTGTGTGTGTGTGTGTGTGTGTGTGTGCTGTGTGTGTGTGTGTGTGTGTGTGTGCTGTGTGTGTGTGTGTGTGTGTGTGTGTGTGTGTGTGTGTGTGTGTGTGTGTGTGCTGTGTGTGTGTGTGTGTGTGTGTGTGCTGTGTGTGTGTGTGTGTGTGTGTGTGTGTGTGTGTGTGTGTGTGTGTGTGTGTGTGTGTGTGTGTGTGTGTGTGTGTGTGTGTGTGTGTGTGTGTGTGTGTGTGTGTGTGCTGTGTGTGTGGTGTGTGCGTGCGCGTGTGTGTGTACGTGTCTTCTGTAATGAGGGACAACATGCCCTCCACCCATTCCCCAGCAGGGAACTTTGGGGTTTGGGTTAAACATACAAATAAAGAAGCTTTGGCTTTAAAATGGTCTTTAATTCTTCTTATAGAAAGGATGTGTCCCAATCAAAGGGGAGTGTCTCCAGAGGAAGGGCGTGTCCAACGGGGGGAGGGGGGGGGGGGGGTTAGGGTTAGAGGGGGGGGGGGGGTGTGGTCCTTATAGGTCTTCCCTTAAAAAAAGACCTGCCACTCCTACAAAGAGAAGAAGAACAAAGCATGGTTTGCAGGCAGAGGGCAGAAAAATCGCTATCTCATTTTTCAACCGCTGTCGTTTTCCAATCCGTCTTCCGTACAAGTTTTACAGATTCATCTTGCCCAGCATGTGTGAGGTGTAACGCACCGCACGCTACCAGCACAGAGACACAGCAAGTCTCATCGGAGACACATTTTATAACGCAATCGATTCCCACACACGGACACACGTTGACTTATTCCCCTCCTCCTAATGAAGGCATGATATAACGTAGGGCAGCAAGGCAATGGAGAAAGAAGATAAATGTAAAAAGAGAAAATGTGGGGGGAATGCGATTTATTTGGTCAATCACCACAAATGCCTCCCTTGCATTATCCCTAATCAATCAGCACCAGTGTGTCCAAGGAACACCCCCGCCCAAACCACCGGGAAGAGGAGGAGGAGCAGGAGGAGGAGCAGGAGGAGGAGGAGGAGGAGGAGGGAGGAGGAGGAGGAGGAGGAGGAGGAGGAGGAGGAGGAGGAGGAGGAGGAGGAGGAGGTGGGAGGGAGGGAGAGTAGAAGGAAGAGAAGTAGGAGTATGAGTTGAGGGAGCAGGAGGAGGTATAGGAGAAGGAGGGGGGGGGCAGGAAGACAGAGGGAGAGTAGGGGGAGGAGAGGGTGGAGGAGGAGAGGGAAGAGGAGGAGGAGGAGAAGAGAAGGAGGAGGATAGGGAGGTGAAGCAGGATGAGAAGAAGGGGAAGCAGGAGGAGAAGAGAGGAGGTGGAGAGGAAGCAGCTGGAGGAGGAGAAGGAGGCAGATGGGGAGGCAGAGAAGGAGGAGGAGAGAGAGGGAGGTGCAGGAGAAGAGAGAGACAGATAGGGAGGCAGAGGAGGAGGGGGAGGAGGATCAGGAGCAGGAGGAGGAGGCCGGAGGAGGACTATTGACGAGAGGATCCATGGAGCAGGCTACCTGTCAGAGGCATGGCGAGCACCGCCCCTTGTCCATTCAGCACCAGAGCCAACAAATCGGATCAATGTTCACAGACCCCCGGAAAACTCATTATCTGAGCATTTTATTCTGCCAAGTCCCTCCATGTTTTGTTTATGCAGGCAGCAATTAGTGAGATAGTCAATATAACAGGAGGGAGGCCCCCCCCGGTGAAGGAGGAACAACAGGAGGAGGTGAGAGGTGGAGTCGCAAGGAGTAGAGGCTGTCACTGCATTCAGGAGGAGCACTCACCAGGACGGATCAGACTGCACAAAACACACACACACACACACACATAAACAGACGCACACACACACACACACACACACACACACACACACATAAACAGACACACGCATGTACACACACACACACATTCATAAACAGACACACGCATGTACACACACACACACATTCATAAACAGACAGACAGACACACACACACACACACACACACATAAACAGACACATAGGCACACTCACATACACACACATACATATACACCCACACGAACACACACACCCACCCACACACACAAATGATCATCCGAGAAGACGGGTTGTTCCTGTGAGTTTCTGAGCACCGAGTCTGAGCCAAGAATGTTGTTTTGTGGCATGGAGCTGCAGTGGTTTGCTGTTCTGCCAGTGAACCACTTGAGCACGCACAGTAAACTTGCTGTGAATATTTATGGCGGATTTAGGGGCAAAAGATGTTCCCAGGTCCCTCAGGTGTTGCAAAGCCACTCCGTAGTCACAATTCAGAGGATGTTGTTACCGGTGGTGGGCTGCAGGAAAGCTGCATGTAATCCACTTCCTCAATATTTGTCCATATAGCAACGGAAACACGCTGTGGATGTCATTTTGTTGTCCGGGATATCAGATTATTACAACTTGCTGTTTTGTTGTTTTTGTTTTTTTTAGCCAATTTATTAACAACCGCCAAGGAAGAATGTTGAGAACATTGGTATCTAGAATGTGTTTGCGGAATCATTTCTTTCGATGGACTGACCCAGAATATAGCATATAATAATATTTACCTAAATATATTTCTATTCAAATCAATTATAACCATGTATGTTTCTATTGCTTCTATGTTGTACACATGTGTTTGTTGCTGTGTGCGCATTAATGCATTATCAGCATTAACATATTCCTAAACCCCTCGGCCCAAGCCTTGTGTGTATGAATTATGCGAGTTTTGGTGTGTTTCCTTGTGTGTGTATGGTAGTGTTTTCTGTGTGTGTGTGTGTGTGTGTGTGTGTGTGTTTGTGAAAAACAGACACACACACACACACACACACACACACACACACACACACGTGTGCATGTGCACATGGATGCGCATTAATGTCTTTGTGCCAGGATACCGAGCAGCAGGAGGCCAACATTGCAACAACACCGATTAAATGAGACTTTTTTTTCCACTGGGAAACCGTCGTCTCTCTTCACCACAGGTCTAAGGGCTGCCATCTGTCACCCGAAGTTTACCCGTGGTATTCTACAAGCCTGCACGGCCCCGTAATACTCAAAAGGCCCCAACCATCAAGGTGGGGGTATCATTCATTTTAGAATTTGCATTTTCATCGAATTCCATTTGTCTTTTTCCTTTTTTTTCCACAAAGGAAGGCTCATTTTCCATTTGAACAAAAGCCACGGTCCAACCTGTGAGTGGCATTGTCCTAGCGTAGCGTAGCGCCACCGCCATACCTCATTGACTCCCATGTTAACCGACGAGCAGGCGGCGTTTATTTGCCCCCGGAGGGCTGCAAAAAAACCTCACCCGGCAGATTGTTAAAAAAAAAAAAAAAAAAGAGCTGTGCATTGTCGTCCTTTGGTGCGCCGGCCTTATCTTTAATTAAATTAAAAAGCTTGATTTCCCCGAGCGGGGGCAGAGTGGCTGATTTCCTGGCGGTATAATCACCCTGGTTTAACGTGTTCACTGGCGTGTTGTGTCTCTGGCAGATGATCTATCCCGAGATCATTGATCCCTGACCGCGGCGCGGCCCGCACCATTCATTACCTCCGCTTTACTACTGCAGGCCCGCTGAATACCAGGCTTATGCATAACCAATGCTTACAGTCCGCAGGGGGTGGGGGGGTGGGTGGGGGGGGGGGGGGGTATAACCGGCCACCACCACCACACACACACACACACACACACACTTATCACCATTGACAAGCCACACCTTCGAACCGTTCACCAAATCACCGACTAGAGATGTAGATTGTAGTGGCTCTGCAGGAAATGTCATCGCTTGTTAAAGGGGGTGGGGGGGGAACTTTAACAAGATGATTTCTTTCACCCGGCTTTGTGTCATTTCAATGTGGGTAGTATATGCAAATGAACTATGTGTCACCGTGTACCTCCATGTTGCCTGCGCCCAGATCTCTCCTCTCTCTACTTTTGTCCGCGGGATGAGGCAAATCTCACTACCCCGACTCACACTATATCACTAATGCGGATAGAGAGACATAAGGTTGACAATAAGTTATCCTTTAAGGTAAACACCAGTTTAAAAAAGCCATTGGAGTGCAGCCTTTGCATAGTAATATGTACATACAGTATGTATGTTTCTCGTTCAAATGCCAAGGAAGTCAGTCAAACAGTGTTTTATCTCTTTGAAGACCGATCTGGTCTTATTATGTGAAAAGTAACTGACACACCTTAATGACCACGGTGACCATCACCATTGTAAATTGTTGAATAGTAATCATTGGGTTGCCCGTGGAAACCTCAGTGATTGTCATTGGCTGTTCCAATAGACCTGAGTGATGTGCTGCCCTACGGGGTTCTGAGCTTGGCTGATTATGGTTGGAGATGGGCGAACTGATACGAACCCTGAAAGGGGTGATTTATTTAACCGGGAACAGATGTCTCCGTATGTACAATGTAAGTGCAAAATCTTTAACAGACAAACCATTTCTCAAAGAGCAGGTTCTGATAACTCAATATTCCTTTATCGTTTTTGTTGCAGAAAGAAGCTGGCTTGCTTTCTGTTTTCGATTTAAGATCACGTTCTCTTTCAAATCGGCTCAATCAATCGCCTTGTCCCCACTTATAAAACGAAAACAAACTTCTATTTAAGTCATCTTTTTTTTTGGATCCGGAACTTAACCTCAACTCTCTCTCCCAGACGGATCAGTGACATCCGCCAGGAGAACAGAGAGGGAGGACGGCCACGCCCGTGTCCCGCAGGAAGAGGCTCTTTGTTCTAAACACAATGGTTAGCAAATCTACTATAACATCAAAGAGCTTACAGAGTGTTCTTGTTTTGTTTTTGTGAACCTCAGAGCTAATGAGAGACGACTGTTCCTATGCCCAGGGATGCTGTGATTGCGGCTGCTTCATCAAGGAGAGGGTGGTGATGGTGCAGGTGGTAGTGGTGGTGGTGGTGATGGTGGTGGTGGTGGTGATGGTGCTGGTGGTGGTGGTGGTGGTGCAGGGCTGGTTTCATGCCCTCAGCGTTGGGGGTGGGAGTGGTGGGTTATGGTGCTTGGGCTGGTTCTGGTGCTGGTATTGGTGCTGGTGATGGTTCTGGTGATGGTTGTGATAGTGGTGGGCTGGTTTCATCCCCTCGGTGGTGGTGGTGGAGGTGCGATAGTGCTGAAAGTGGTGGTGCTGGTGGTGCTGGTGGTGCTGCCTTCCTAAAGCACTTTAGGAAGCTCTCCCACACGTAACTGAGGTTCACTGAAGATCAGGCCTGTCAGGGAGGAGTCGCTGAGCTTGAAAGGAGAGAGGCAATCACAGGAGGGCTTTTTGATCTACTTTAATAAGTCAAGTGAAAGTGACAGCACACACTTTGTTATTTCGCTGTATTTTCTGTGTATTTTGCATGGGCTAATTGTTATGCCAAAGTCAGAACCAGGTTGTTATTCAAAAAGGCTGAACATTATGGAAATCAACAGTCAACAATAAAAAGAGTCGCTTAGCATCACAGGCTCTAATACGTAAATAATTCAAAGAATCAAAAGCCGACAAACAAAAATTGTAATTTAAAGGAAACTAATCAAAAACAGAAGCTCCTAATTATTTCCACCATAGACTTTGGCAGCCGTGTGTTTGGTGTCCCAGCATCAGCCTTTGTATTTACCGCCTGTCCGCCACACGCTGATATTGTTATGGATTATTCTGTAAAAGTGGCTCTCTGTAATTCATCGTGGTTTATGGTTGGATTAATTGCTTGACCTTTTTTGTCATAATGTGTGCGGATGTGCCAGGGAGAGAGCGAGAGAATAGAGAAATAGAGAGAGAGACTTATAGAGAGAGAGACTTATAGAGTGAAAGACCTAGAGAGAGAGAGACCTAGAGAGAGAGAGAGAGAGAGAAGAGAGAGAGAGAGAGAGAGAGAGAGAGAGAGAGAGAGAGAGAGAGAGAGAGGGAGGGAGAGAAATAGAGAGAGAGACTTATAGAGTGAAAGACCTAGAGAGAAAGACCTAGAAAGAGAGAGAGACCTAGAAAGAGAAAGAGAGAGCGAGAGAGAGAGAGAGAGTGTGTGCGTGTGGGTGGGTGTGTGTGTGTGTGTGTCAATGGTGGAAAGAGTATGTTCGTGGGCGGCATATTGTCAAGAGTCATAGTCATTTCAGTAATTTTGCCATTTTCAAAATGTTTAATTGAATAACAAAAAACATCAGCGCATTGGTTCTCTGAGGCACATGAGTTGATCAGTGGACAGGCGGACGACGTGATGGTCCACCCATCGCCACAGGCACACTGTCTGCTGGGGGGCCATCGAGGAAGAATCACCTAGCCCAGGGATAATTCCATTCCACCTTTTGATATACAAACGGTTTTTCTCCTCCTCCTCCTCCTCCCCTCCTCCTCCTCCTCCCCTACTTAGGCCCCCCCCCCCACCCCCCCTCCACTCCTCCTAATAGGGGTGAATGATGTTCACCTCCTCCTCCTCCTCTTCCTCCTCCTCCCCCTCCTCCTCCTCCTCCTCCATCCTCCTCCTACTCCATCCTCCTCCACCCCCTCCGCCTCCCCACCCACCCTGCCGCTGTAATGATTTGAGGGGGGGGGGGGGGGGATAAGGTCTCCCATTAAAATTAGCAATGTTTTATGGTGATTTCCCGTTAAGAAAGAAAGGGAGGAGGGAAAAAAAAGAAAAAAGGAGAGACATAATTATCTTGATTATTCAGGATCCCTCTCGCCCAAGATACACACGGCCAGCACTTCCCCTGTTGCCTGGGGGACATTGTTACCCATATAAGTAGAAATAAGGTGTGTGTAGTGTGTGTTTAATTGTTGTTATGGTAGAAGCGCCAGCGCTCGGGAAACGGATCCGACGGATTTCCCTTCCAGTTCAGAGGCGTTAATTAAATGTATGGGAAATGAAATGGTTGTTTTTGTGGAAGTTTTCTCAGGGTTTGTTTTTTTCCAATTTGAAAAAACGGTACACGCTGTACATAATGAATTTAAGTGTAAAAAAATAAGAGAAAAAAAGAAAACTTCAAACACAAATATTGTAGTATTGCAGCCAGAAATAAATAAATAAATAAATAAATAAATAAATAAATAAATAAATAAATAAATAAATAAATACATAAATAATCAATTATATATATAGATATATATAGATATTAAAACACATATATATATCGTATATTTATATATATATTTATATATATATATATAATATATTTTTTTTTTAACAGTACATAATAATATTTATAATATACAGTATTTTGCAGTACAGTGCCGTACTGCGGCAAAGTGAAGGATCAATGTATGTAAGCGAAAGAAGAAGAAAGAAGAGAAAACAGATTTCCAGGCACCAAAGGAAACATGCTAGCTGGATACGATGCTACAGCTGGATATGATCTGGAATAACAAGGGCAGGCGCAAGGGCAGTGGTCCCATAGGACAGCATCTATTATTCATCTGAAGAACCTTGTGAATTAACAATGAGATAAAATCTAACCATATGTGTTTTACATCAGAAACCGGAAAAATAGTGTTAACATTAACTGATTATAATTGTTCTTGGTGGAAAAACTGTGTGGCACCATAAATAGCCATCAGTGGAACATTTGATTGAAATTGTGTTTTAAATGATTTCAGACACAGACATTCGAGCCGTAATGCAATCTCCACTCTGTTGAATTATGTATGTCAGTCAGAATCAGACTCAAAATTATGAAGTGAGGGGGGTGATCGAAAAAATAAAATCTAGCCAAGATATTAAAATGTGTTTATTAAATCAGCTTTAATGACACTGTAACAATGTGATTAAATTATTGTGTGATGTCTTCAGCACTAATAAATACACAAATTATATAGACTGTCAACTATTTTTGCTAGCCTTAGTTTCCAACCCTCCAAATAGATGCTATATATATATCAAAAACAGTTAGTGTGTTTCATATCCATTTTATTTATTTAACAGTTGAATATTTTATTTTCTTAGATAATCTCAATATTCCCGGACAACTTCTCCATTCACAATATGTAAAACTACAACTAATCTTAAGAATACAAACTAGCCCAGGTGCAAACTATTACTTATTGGCGTTGTCTCCCATTAACAATATTAGTTGTGTATTCAACACTGATAACAGTTATCGGAAACTATAGCAACAGTTTAGACACGCCTACATGCTTTTCCACATCTCTAGACACCTCCACTTTTCTCACCTCCACTCTTCTCCTAATTACTCATGAAGATCCCCATGAAGATGACCATCTGTCAGGTCATGTGTTCCCCCCAGGGCGGCTGTCCTCTCGCCCTAAGGCCCACCTCTCTCCCCCCCACAACCCCTCCTCCTCCTCCTCCTCCGAAGTAGAGATTCCTTTAATTAAAACATTGCAACGGCCACAGCTACCTGTGTGTTACATGCCCACCCTCCCAAGGATGGACCGGAACCAGCCCGGCAGCACGGGCCCACATGTTGCGAGCGCGGTGCCTGCAGGGATGGACATGTAATAGAAAGAGACGTGGCTCTGTAGGGTGGAAGGCAGATGGAGCGATGGACCTACGCCCGCCTGGGCCTCTCTGTCGGCGCTGAGCTCAGCTACTCTCCACTCAGCAAACAATGGGAAGCAAAACACACGACGCAGCCAAGATGACTCTTAATCCCATCGAAATTAGAAAAACAATAAAGAGATTAAAAGGGGGAGCCCGCCACGTGGAAGCAATCATGAGCGCACCGTATGGCGTTATGATTTGGTGTGAATCCGACTGAGTTCTGTTAAGTTAACAATATGGCGTCTAAATATGTTTTTCAAAGTGGGGCGTTTTTCAGTTCCATCTATTCCCAGGGAGCTAACTCAAACACTGTTTTGAGTTAGGCCCTAAAGGGATTTTTGCAAGTGGAGAAGAAGTGTGACATCATGAACTCGGCATGACATCATGAACTCCTGAAATGCATGTTTTACATTGGCCTCGTCCACAATTTGCGTAGTCAAGTGCAGTCAGCGT
>CM051016.1:21498966-21526466 GCA_027704905.1 Muraenolepis orangiensis
AGAGCCTTGTAAAGGGGGCCGTGAGTCTTCCCAGCGACGGCTGGGCTGGCTGTCCACAGTACACACATCAAACTCCAACTCCACATTCCCCTCTTGTCGCATGCAATGTCGTTGGCTATTGACGACCAACGTGCCATTGCAAAGTTTGAACACAGCAACGGCCAAAGAAAAACTCAAGCAAAAGACCAAGCCAAGAACAACATCTCTTGTACATTTCACTTCTTCACTTCGCCATTTTCCTCCGAAACACAGTTGTGCCGGGGTTGTTACAAGTCTTCCCCCCCCCCCCCTTCTCCACCACGGTGTTGGGTTGGGTTTTATGGTGATGTGATTTATAAGGATTTGTGGCACATTAATGATGCCAAGGAGCCTCGCCTGCCTATCCATATTCATGAACAACTGTGATTGGGGGGATGTGGCGATGTGGGGGTGGGTGCGGGTTTTTTAAGAAGGTGGAAGAAGAAGAAGAAGAAGAAGAAGGAGGATGCAGAAGGAAGGGGGGAGGAGGGGTGTGATAGATTGCAGCCAAAAATAGAAATACCCTCCTGGCAGGAAGTGAGGAGAAGTGAGCTTGCTGGCGGGGCCAGGGTTCACCTGCCTGCAGGACATGCCCACCTGTACACCGGCCCCACCACCACAAACAGCATTAGCCCCACAGAAGAGACACAGAGGACAAACCTGGGGTTACAAACTACATCTGAGGACAGATGTAGTTTGTAGAACATGTTTGAATGGCAGAAACTAACAAAGTATATTTCAGGAGATGAAGATAGATAGATACATCACTGCCTACTTCCAACCCACACATTTAGATACTCACGGTGAAATATACTCACATTGAATAAATAAAGAAATTATTCAAATTTAAAAAAAGATTGTGGATAGCACATAGAGGATTTCCAACTGTGCAAACCATGTTATGCGGGCTGCCAAATAAATTCGCAGAGATTTCTAAATGAAAATAGGGAATGACTCGACAATGTTTAATTAGAGAATTGGGCGTTGGATGCCAAATCAGAAGGAAAAACACCATACAAAACCAAATAAGGCGATGGAACATTGCTAATAGAAAAGCACTCGCAAACAAATTGGGAGGCTAAATTTGAAATGTGCATCCATTGAAATAAACGTCAATAAGAGAAGGCAGCAGAAGTTCACATTCTATTAGTGATCGTCGCCTAATCAATGAGCTGTGCCCTAAAACAGCTGACACCTAATTACGAGGGCAGCTCGGTGTGTGTGTGTGTGTGTGTGTGTGTGTGTGTGTGTGTGTGTGTGTGTGTGTGTGTGTGTGTGTGTGTGTGTGTGTGTGTGTGTGTGTGTGTGTGTGTGTGTGTGTGTGTGTGTGTGTGTGTGTGTGTGTGTGTGTGTGTGTGTGGCTTTTAAAAAAGGTAGCCAGTGTTAATTAAGCAGGAAGACTGTTAAGGTGTTCACAGTGCATGGCACTTCTGTAGAAAGTGCATTACATTGATACCTCCTAGGTGAGGCCCAATTTGCCGCCAAGCAGATCAATAAAACCCTTCCAACTCCGTTGCTATGAAACAACAAGGACTAAACACAATAATAAACATCACCTTTGGGAAAGTGTGAACAGACACAATCTTTCCGCCACTCTCGTTTGATGAAACATCTTTCCTTCTCCAGAGGTGAGGGAAAAAGCCCAAGCGCTGCCAAGGACGTTTTGCGTGTTATTTCCCCCACCCACCCCCCCCCCCCAGACTTTCTGTGACTCTGGTTCCATTACCCACATGACAAAGAACTAGACAAATTCCTGTTCTAGCACCATGGAAAGAAAAAAAATGACTTTCATTGTAATAAAAAGGGTTCTTGCAATGTGCCAACTTGAACTCGTCAAACAGAATCCCACATTTTCTGAGACTGCTCATTAAAATGCCTCAACCCTCTGATTTTGAAGACTGGGGGAATCTCCGTAAGCGGAACACACTCGTAGAGAGAGAGTCCATCCAGAGAATAAGGCAAATGACCATGACACGGCCTGAGCATCAAAGTCATCAACCATCCTATGATAACCAATGGTCCATTGTAACACACACACACACACACACACACGAGAATCTCACACTCACACCTCAGAGTAGTAGGAGGCAAAGTCACCAGTTCTTACTAGCACATTCATGTCGTAAGATGAGTTCCTATTGTGTCTGTGTGTCACCAACACATCTGTTGCCATCCCATTCCAACCCACTCATTAGCAGGGTGCTGAGAGCAGACTTCCCAACACACTCACGCTGTGTGTGTGTGTGTGTGTGTGTGTGTGTGGTGTGTGTGTGTGTGTGTGTGTGTGTGTGTGTGTGTGTGTGTGTGTGTGTGTGTGTGTGTGTGTGTGTGTGTGTGTGTGTGTGTGTGTGTGTGTGACACACCAGAAGATTTGTTTGTGTGTTGTACTGAGTGCCGACCGGATGAAAGTAAGGGCAGGGCCGTGTGCAGCCATCAGAGTGATGAGGTCATCAAGTCTTCACAATGTGTGTTTAAGTGGAGGAGAGGAGTTCACTGTTGTTCTTGGTGTGCAAGGGTACGAGGGATATGCAATGTGGGTACAATTGGATCCCCAGATGTGCTCCATCTGTTCTCGGTTTCCACATTAAAAAAGAGGCACCCGCATGCCCACATCAGGTCCACACACACACACTCACTCCTAAAAGGAGTTGAAGAGCGTACACGCAGAAATTGAATTGGTAGAATATCTAAACTGCATCAGTGAAATCCCACAATAGGGCCCTAATGCAGAAACCATTTAATACAATCTGATTTGAATAATTGCACACATTTCTTTCTCTAAAAAACACGATCCTATGACATATTATCTTCATGGTCACAGAAAAAAGGGGAGAATCGAGAATCGTCCAGTTCATAATTGAATCAAAGCATGCACTTACTCGTCTCCCTCATGCATTTTTTTCTGGCTGCGGATGAATACCAATGAGAGAGACATAGACAGGAGAGAGAGAGAGAGAGAGAGAGCAAGAGACAGACATCCATACAGCAAAAGCAGCAGGACATCCTCCTCTCGACCGACAAGCCGTCGTCACAGCAACCGCCACTACAGCGCGGCAGCTACCGCCAGGCTCCCCGGTTGTGTCAGGGAGCGTCTCGGACGAGAGGGATCTCACCCGGGACGAGCCATGCGGCGCTAACCTTACACTCATTCCACTTCGGACATCGAGTCTACTGATAGCAGCACCACAAACACCCTTAAAGGCAGCAGTGTGCCGGTCAACAGGGCGTTTCCTCTAGGAAGTCTGATGAGAGATTATAGCGGATGTGTTTGTCTTTGTTAATGGTAGCCTGGAGTCTGCTCAGAGGAAGCGTCCTCACACCTGTACGCTTGTACTTTGCAAGCGCAAAACGATATGCTTAATTCCAAAGGTTTGTTGGAGTTGATTACAAAGAAAATTGCCAAAAAGTGTTGATGAAAATCGTGAATCTCAGGCTTTGTTAGAGTTTGGGAAACAGCAATGGTTGTTTTTATAAATATAGAGAAGGAAGTCAGGGGAAATCAAATCAAATCAAATCTGCAAGTGATGTGCCACATTTTGAAGGTCATCACGCCATTGAAATAATTTCCAATTGAACTGGAAAATGTGCGGCTATTATTTCCAATGGAGGGGCAAAAACCAAATGAATCTTTAGACAGATGGAAGTATGTGTTGTTCTGGTCCGTCTTTTATGAAAACAATAATGGAAAAAAAATAGTTTTCAGAAATTGCCCAGAATATATTGCATATAAGACGGTCGGTTTTGTACTCAGTGAATTGAGAATAAAAGCGCAGGTAACAATTCCATCAAGTGCTGCATTCACTGCCGTGAACGACAACATAAAACGCCCGAAGAGTACATTAGAAAGTTTCTCTCCCTCTTAAAGTTGGTGTTTGTGCATAAAAGCAATCGATGGCAGAAAGAGATCGCAGTAGAATGACCCCCGCCGTAATGAAAGCACTGCAGAAGCAATCGAAGCCCTGAGAAATCAAATGTCTCTCCTCAACAACAACAACACAATCCAGTTAGAAGAGAACCCTGACCAAAAAAATAAAAAAAGACAGAGTCAAGCCAAACTCACACAATCCTCCTGTCCCAGCGGGTACATGGAATTCAATTTACCTTATCTGAAAACACAATAGAGGTCCACAAGCACATTAGCTTTTCTTCTCATGGGTAGCGGATGATTCAGCAGTAGCGGACAGGAAAAGCAGTTCACTTCAACAGTACAAAGCACCCAGCTGTTTAAAAGTGCATTGGAGTGGACAGCATGTTCAGAGACTGTCTTTCCAATTGCAGTGAATTACATTGTAGCAGACGAAAGCATGTTATTTCCCAACAAGCAATCTTCGGACACTTTCTTCAATGCAACCTTTTTCTGTTCATCCATCTCTATGACCGAAGGGGTGGGGGACACAACCCTTTATACCTTTTTGCATCAAGTGCCACGATTTTTTTTAAATTGCTTAAATAGATCCCACCCATGTTATGTGATTGTTATTCCTGCTTATCTGAATGTCCTTTACCTTACAGGGGCCAGCTCTACACCACAAGAGACAAGCACTGAACATACACTAGAACCTTGTTCATTCCAAAGCCAACAGTCAACCGAACGAACCAAACGTTATCCCATTCAATTCTCAACTCATATTTTATGCCCATTTGCAACTACACATCAAAAAAGTGTTGTACATAAATACATTGAAAAGCAAAAATTGTAGTCCAAGGCAATATTACATTTTTCTTCAAATATAAATTATTGTCTTGTACTGCCTACAAAAAACATTGCTTTTATCTGGTCTCATTACCTACATTGAAAGGGCTATGTGTTTAGCTATTACTTTTACTTATTGATGATTAATTATTTTGGCAATATACTTCAGTTCAAGTTCAACAGTATAGATTTTTGAAATGCTAAGTGGTGCATCCTGCGTGGGTGACATTGGTGTGACAACACACTATGGTTTATTGCAATGGTTTTGTGCTTATGCTTAAGGTTTGGTTTAAGACCATGTCTATGGCATGGACTTCAAATGCAGGATACGTCTTGTTCAACTTTTGATTTGCGTATTAGCTGTGGAATTACCTATTTTAATCACTTCCGGCAATGTTTAGGGTAAGGGTTTCCAAATAGGCATAGGGTTTTGGTTTTAGAGTTAGGGTTTGGTTAGTGGTTTTAGGATTAGGATGTCCTATTAGGGTTAGGTTATTGGTTTTAGGGTTAGGGTTTCCCATTAGGGTTAGGGTTTGGGTTTTAGGGTTTCCTATTAGTGTTAGTTTTTTGGTTTCATACAATGTCACAGAATTATACTTATTAACAGAAATACAGCCTAATTATTGAATTAATTGCACGCCATTTTGCAACACTGTAATCCAGTAAAAACCTACTTTTGTGATATGATATTTGAATATCGATCCATCACACTACGATGTGCTACCATGACTAATACTGGCTAACTGTACGCTAATGTTATAACGTTACACCATTTTCAAAATGCTCATGAAGTTGTCATTAATAGGATTGTTTGGACGCGGTTAACCCCACGGTTGATTTCACCATAAAACATAGTGGACTCATCTAATGGTATATATAATAGTTTACTATACTTGCAGCAATTTAATTAGCATGAAATTACAAAACGTGAAAAAAAAACTTCATACTCGTCCGTGAACATGATTTATGCCTGAGTCACGATAGATTGGATAGATTTTCACTCCCACGATCCAACATCCACAACCAATGTGTTAATATAAACTTAACATCATTTAAACAATCAATAGCAAAAACAATAAAGCAAGAGCATAACAAACCAAAGCATTTATGTCCTACTTCCTGTGAGTCACATCCTGTTTCCCGTCATTTACACCCTGTTTAGACTAGATTAGATTAGATTAGATTCAACTGTATTGTCATTGTACAGCACAATACAGTACAGCGAAGATAAATTGGCATCTAACCAGAGTGCAAATGTTTCAGTGAAGTGCATCGTAGTATACAAGTTTCCAGTCAAAGCAACAAGCTGACACAATACCCAAAAGTGAATAGATGACAAAATATTCATCCATCCATCCATCCATCTTCTCCCGCTTATCCGAAATCGGGTCGCGGAGGTAGCAGTTCCAGCAGGGGACTCCAAACTTCCCTCTCCCTGGCAACATCGACTAGCTCTGACTGGGGGATCCCGAGGCGTTCCCAGGCCAGTGTGGAGATGTAATCACCCCACCTGTACCTCGGTCTGCCCCGTGGTCTCTTCCCAGTTGGATGTGCCTGGAAAACCTCCCTCGGGAGGCGACCAGGAAGCATCCTTACTAGATGCCCGAACCACCTCAACTGGCTCCTTTCTACGCGAAGGAGCAGCGGCTCCTTACATTTAATTAATTGTGTTCACAATAACAAATTAACACACTTAATTAGATAGATCAGAAGAACCACAATAATGACCATTTGGCATGGATAGCGCCCAGATGTCCAATCAATCAACATCCGGTGGAAATCCTGCACCTTGGCACCTTATTCCCTTTAAATACCTAGGACGCATCTTATGGACGCATAACCTATATTGTTTCTGTTTAAGCCTTCATACAGAGGTCCTCGCACAGACCCAAGGAGCTACCAGGTGAAGCCCGGGGGAAGGAGGGGTGCCATGTTCGGTCCCACTGGAGAGGGAGGAGCCCGTGCCCTGGTTCTGCCGTCCACCAGATGGTGGCTGCTCAGAGCCAGCTAAGAGCTCGCCTGCTGGTCAATGAAACTTAAGTGTTGCGTGGGCTGTCTGTTATGAATAAATGTCCTCAGACAGGCTAATTAAAAGGGGTCTTTTTCATCACTGCGGCCCATCTGTTGGGGAAACCTGATGGAATGACTTCCACTATGCAACAACACCTCCCATTATCGACTCGTACTACTTTTTATCCAATAAAAGATAATAATAATAAATAAATGTAAGTGTTACTATGGGAGTAATTACATATTTTATGACTGCTAGTCTTTTGGGTGCAGTCGACAGATAGTGAAAATGGCGGACACCTTTAGCAAACCAAAGACCTGTGCGAAAAGGCTGGGCTGTTAGCCTACTAAAGTGTGATGCAATCTGACCAACTCATTTAATCAAGCCCGCAGAACTGCCGTTTTTCATCTCACATTTTTTTTTAGAACCTTTTTTTAATATTCCCCAAATCATGAATATTCATTGCACATTAACTCCCCACATCAGTATTCTTGTAGCATTTTAAAACACAGTCTCTAAACAAAGCTTTTATGTAAATCACATGCTATCTACAAGCAATCTGGACCTCGGGACACCCGACCACGACTTAAACAAGGTCAGTGCATATGCTATAGACAACAGCTACCCTCATCAACGTGTGACAAGGTCAGTGCATCGTGTTGTTGCCAAACAAGATTCATTCATGCTTGTGGCACAAACTATTAGCATTCAATAAGTCAACGTGGCCAATTCAAGGGCCAAACTCTTTATAGCAGAACACAAGAGCAAAGTCATTTATGTCAGGACTTTATCTCAAAACTGATGTATGACTTTGGGCCGACACACGGGCCGTTAAGTGTCAGCTGTGGGCAGAAAGAGACACACACGCGCACGCACACACACACACACACACACACACACACACACGCACGCACACACACACACACACACGCACACACACACACACATACACACACACTCTGTCTTTTGCAAGCTGATGGACCATCACATGTTCTTCTGTGGACTGATCCCCTGGTGCTCTACATTACTACCCAGGCCACAAGGTCTGGTGGATGACTTTGGGAGGGCCAGAACATTCTTTGTGGCCACTGGCTAAATTGGGTGGTTGGGATCATGGGATCACGATGCCACAGGGGACTCTGTGTGCAATTTATATCAATGTGGGAATTAATTATCTCTGTCAATGTTTCACAACAACGCTTTCCTGTTCCCCTGCATCATTTTGCCCCACTGCCCGCTAAATTGTGTACAGTAAATAAGGTTAAATACACAGCAATAGATCACTTTGGTTGTCTGAAAAAGGGCAATTAATTCACTTGCAAGTAATGAATAGGTTGGCTTGATTTACAGTTGGAAGCGCTATCTCTGCACAGCGGGTCGGGTGTCAGGCTTGTACGGCCACCCATCCAGAACCTTAGGAGGAACACCCTTTGGGACACTATGTCTTACAGCCTTTTACAGCTTTTTTTCCCCCCCTACTTGGCCCTGCAAACGCTCCACTAATGCAATCCAGTTTGTGGGAGGAAACTCAATAGTTACAGCCCCCTAAAGCAGGGCTGGGGAGACAACATAGACACATGTGCGGGCCTTACATCTCCCATCGCTTCTCACAATTTAAGGTTACTGTTTATTTCTCAGAACCAGCTTGCTTTAATTACTACAAATAAGTGGCAGCATTTGGTCAGCTTTATGGGGCTTTAAAAAAAGGAAGAAAAAGAAAGCTTGGTTAAGACAGTGTGGATTCTGCAGAGCCGTAAACCTAGAGATGCACGACTACTGCTATTCACAATGGCAAACAGTGAATCAAAGGAAGGGGCCAGTAGATTATCCCTGGAAACTGCTTTTCTACACACTGTATATCTACACGACAGCCAATGACAAATGAATATGAAAACAGCATGCGGGAAAGTAACCAGAAGCCAAATGGCAAGAAAAGAAAGAAAGAATGAAAGAAAGTATGGGAAACGTAGGCAGGCAATCGATTGGGATTCATGTTGAAGCGCAATCGCTGTAAGATGACAGCATTTCAATGAGTTTGCGTTTGTGAAGCGTAGGAAAACAATCAATCGTGAGATGTTGGCAGTTACTCTAATAGAGAACATGAATACCAAAGCTGAGGCAAGTTTTAAGGCACAAAAGGGGCTGGGGGGGGGGCTGGGGGGCTGGGGGGGGGGGGGGTCTGCGGTGTCAGGAGGATGACTATCATGGGGGGGGGGGGGGGGTCTGCGGTGTCAGGAGGATGACTATCATGGGGAGTGTGACTTTCTCTCCCCCCTCTCTCTGAACTCATTGCTATTCTCCACCAACAGCAGGTTTCTCCGCTAATAAGGATGGAACCCCCGAGGCAATGAGATCTGCCGGAAGATGGAGCGGACCGGTACAACAGGCCAGCAGACCAAACGCTCACAGGCAGCAGCAGCAGCAGCCTGGCCCGCAGTCTTCCATCCCTCTCCCCGACTTCCATCCCGCCGAGGAGCCGTGAGAGCCCTCAGAGCTGCTAGGGATCTTGGGGGGACACATTGTCACATGTGCAATTACTGTGTATGTGCCAAAACTCTGTGAAGGCAAAAGACTCAGAAGAATACTAATTCCAGTATCATGCCCGCTGGGTTGCATTGCATGACATTTAATGAGTTTGGAAAACTCTAGTGGCTATACTTTGGATATGCTTTTGGGGTTGCGTTTTGCCTATGTTTTTAGAATTAATGGAATTGCCGCTAATAACCAGAATCCAGATCTGCCAACAGCAGATTAACCTTTGGAACATGTGTAAATGACTAATATTAAAGCTAGTATGGCTCATAGTATATATCATGATATAAAACATAAGGAAAAAAAAACTGGAAGCAAGAAGTGTTCTTGATGAAACCATCTTTACCTCCGAGTGAGAACGCTCTCCCTTGGAAAATGAAAGTCATTTCTCTCTTAACCCACAACTCATAAATTGGCAATAAGAGCGGGCAAAACAAGCTTACCTTGACCTAGAACGAGACATATATGCCCGCTGCTTTTTCCAATTTCCTACAGTCAGCCCGAAGGTCTAAATGTGACAACTGTGTGAAAATCATTGTGTGGCTCTATCCCTTTTATGGTTTACATGACAAATGATGGAGCTGATGGAGCGGATGGAGCGGATGGAGCGGATGGAGCGGTCCACTCCGGTCAACGTTCTGTTGATGTTGATCATCTCCGACTCCCCTGCGGTCATTTGCTCTAATCCCAACAATAATCCCTTAGCTCTGCCAGTGTCTAGACATACACGCATTTCTCTTTTTAAATAGAAGACCAACAAAAAAAACATACCACACTTTGTGTCATTGTTAAGAAGAAGAGACATTTTATTCACAGGTTTATTTACTGTAAAAGTAAAACACAAGCTGCCATATCGTACATCTATACACAGGATTTAAAAAAAAAATCCTATAAAAAACCAATGATATCTGAAAATATGGGTATCGATATGAAATATGACCTTACGTACAATAATTTCTTGGAAAAAAAAGGTCTCTGTTGGATAATAGTAATTTTCATTTATGAGCTTTACCCTACAATAGTGAAAACAGAGGTTATTATAAAAAAAATATCAGAATGGTAAAAATGGAGTACAACAGTATTAAAAATGATTAAAAAAAACCCATGCAGCATCTTCAAAGAGGGCCTGAGAAGGTATAACAAAGTAAAGTCAATAAAAATTAAAATAAACTCAACTGTCCATAGTTATAGAAATTTGTACCCATCCAAATACAGTAAAATCCCTTATTTTATTATTCGAAATACCCGAATTCCACAGCATCCGTTTTTTTTTAACTGTATCATCCATCACCATCCATTTGGAGTAAAAAACTGGCAAACTCCAGCAGCTGAAAAGAGCCGATAATAATAATGATTGATCTCTGCTAAACCACGACCATCGCAATTGTTTGTAATGACACATGGCATCATTTTTTTACAGCAATCTTCTTCAACACAATTTTTTGGAGTCTTTGATTGAGACACTGAACTGAATGTTAAAACTGCCATGAGAAACATCCTCATTGGGGAGGAGGGGGGGGGGGGGGTGGGGGACGACAAAACGTGCATGTTGGTGAGCTTCTTGTGTGTGTGCTCGTGGTCGGAGCGGGGTAATAGGCCGTGACAAACTGCCGTCTACATATTCCCGTCAAGGATCTTAAGTAGTTAGAGTGAATATAATGTTATGCATAGAACCAAAGATGCGGCACCACTCCAGAGAGAGAACACTACAAACGGGCCCCAGCGGATGAACCTGAGCACTGTCTCTTGTATTGTGAGTTGAGTCTCAGCAGTACCCGGTCCAAAGCCAGTTAGTGATAACAACTGCGGGCATGCTTACAAGCACCGCTGTGAGTGTAAATACATTTCCATTGTCAACATTAGGTTGGCAATACACCAGCGTGGTTGTTTCCTCTAACTGGAAAGTGTGGCAGTGAAAGTGAACCGGTAAATCACATTTAACAACCAACTAGCCACCACACACCGTGGCCCGTATGACTGATATGTTTTGGTTTATTCCCACACTTTCAGAAAGGGTAAAAACATGGACGAAACCCATGCCCCAGTGACCCCCCCCCCCCTCCTCCACCTAAATGCTGCTTTAGCTGAGTGCATCCACTGAGACCCATTCGATCAAGGCAACTGGAGGGGAGAACACATTCACTCAATCCTCGCGAGCATCCCAGCCCAGCTGGCAGTGGATGAGTGATAAACAGCAACTGTAGTCCTTGATAAAAAGATAACACAGACCGGTCTAGAAAAAAAGGCTAGAAAACGATAGAACCAGAGAGATAACATAAGGCGCAAGAGGCTGGATGGCCATGGAAACAATGCTGACTGAGGTTTGAAACATGAGAAAAGGCAGAGTTGGGGAGAGCAATAAGAGTATATTGCTATCTTTTTTTCTTCTTTTTTTGTTTTAATATTCTTTAACCTAAAAATGATATTTGTACACACCACATACTCATATAAATACACTATACAATGCAATATAAAACCTTTTTGTCTTTTAAAGGAATATGATCAGAGTTAGGTATGCTAATTAGGATACCCGCCCCCATACAAAAAATTAAAAAATTTGAAAAAATGACTCACAATAAGACAAGTAAAGAAGGCACTTCTGGTTGTTGTTCATTGACTTTTGGGTAAATGATGGCCACTCGTTTGCCATGCAGACAACAGCATTTGTGCACACGTTTCTCTCCATTTACAACGCATTATAGAAAACGAGGCACTGCAGCCTGAAGTGGTTGAAATGCTCTCTGCCTCCAAGCAAAGACTCGCACGTTGATTCCATCTTTCCTCTCTTCAGGGGAATGTTTTTGTTTTGCCCTTTTCAAAGCGTTCTTTTCAATTCCAGTAACTATCTATTCACTGGCTGCTACATTTCTTCATCCTTCCTCCCTTTCACTTCCTGGATCCTCTATCTCCTCCTCCTCCTTCTTCTTCTCTTCCTTCTTCTTCTCCTCCTTCTTCTTCTTCTTCTTCTTCTTCTTCTTCTTCTTCTTCTTCTACTCCTTCCTCTCTGCTCCTCAGACTTCTACTTCACAGGGTCCTTCTCGTAGGACCATCCCCGTCGGTGTGCCGATGTCGAAGCAGGTCACCATCATCACACGGGACTTGCATAGGTTGACGCAGAATTCCAGCTCTTCTGTGGCCTCCGCTAAGGCATCCAGGTACTCTGTGGATTCTTTGTCCAGATCCTGGTCCACCTCAACTGTCGAAACGCAAGTGCATGCAGGCGTTTTAGTCAAATGCTTGTACTTCATGATCAAATCTGATAATACACACATTTGGTTAACATAATAATGTCCCATGGTCTGGACAGGGTTCCTAAAGCTTAAGGCAAGTTACATTTGAGAATCCTTAAGACTTGTTTAATGCCACACAGAATTAAATGTAACTAATTTTGCAATAAACAAAAATTTAAGAAAAAAACATATAAATTACTTAGTTGTTAGGGACAGGAACCCTGTCTAAAGAAGGAGTTACACTTACACTCTCCGATCCACTTCCTGGGGTCCATCATCAGCCTCGCTTTGGTGTCCTCCAGCTCCTCCCACAGTGCCTCGTGTTTGGCCCGAAGCTCTTTCACCTGCTGCTGCCGTCTCTCCAGCACCTTCAGCTTACTGTTGAAATACTGCAGGCCCTGTAGCAGAAAGCAGGTGTGGTATGAGATACTAGTGATGGATTGAGGAATGGACATGCCTATAAACATATTGTTTAGTTTAATACAATTTCTCAAGGAGTATTTCCTTGTTCACCATAATTGTTTTTTAAAACTAGAGCCTGATAAGTGGGAAGATATTTAACTGACCTAGAAATGTACAGTATGACAAATTAAATTAAAACCATGCTTACCTTTTCAACATCCTGAAATGGTTGCTGAAAAAGAGAAGAAACATTAACATATTTTTAAATCAGATTCGCACGTTTCACAAAAGATACGTTGAAGAGGAGATGACGAACAGCACGAATGTACCATGTATGAACATATACTATATGTTCATACATATTGTGATTCTATAACACTAGTTAGAATGATCTAGGCTAAAGCTGTTCATTTTTTGTGCCAGTCAACCAGGGATAGCTGGCAAAGAGAAATTGTAAATCATCATTAGCTAATTGAGAGTGAATCAACGGACGATCCAAGGGGTTTAATATGTCCTCTTAACAAGTCCTTCTCTCACTGCCTGACATGCGGGAGCAGTTAATGGCCCACTGGAGAGAGGAGTACGCTATAAAGTGCCAAGCGGCCAGATACGAGCTCTACTGATAGGCTAATAGAGGTCGGTGGCTGTGGCAGACACGCATTCATCAAGCATTTCTTCCTTGACCACCAACCTTCGCCATCTTTTCTCTCACACTTCTGTTCCCGATATGTAACCACCATTACCACCACTACGGAAACCACCAGGCTGGGCCGGGCCATGCTGTTTCAATCCCAATTACACCCAGACAGTAATTGCCTTGTGATCTTTCCACATTCCTGGGAAGCTCTGGCAGAATCCCAAGCCTTGGGGTCTGGTCCCAGACGCTAACTCCAAGGATTTGCTACCAGGCAGACTTAAGGTCAGCCGTCTGAGACACAGTATTCCTGTCTCGTACTTTAATATGTTTCTGGGAAGGAGTAAGCAAAGACCTTCCCACAATGTAAGTCAACGTGTCGTATGTGGAGCATGTATGGAATCAGTGTTGCACATGTCAAATATTGCCACGGTTCTGCATTGCGATAGGATGTGTTAAATCCTGAGGTAGTGCTTCATGGGATCTAAAATAACTCCAGACATTTGACAACCCCCCTGGTCACTCACGCAGAACAAGCCAAAAGCAACCCCTCTGCTCACCTCTGCTATTTCATCCAGTCTCCTTCTTTGGAGTCTTTCCACGTCGTCAATCTCATACACCTTAATCTCAAAGGGTTCCTTTAATGGCCCAGACATAGGGGGCAGGTCCACCCACTGGCCCGCCGAGCCCGCCTTCTTCCCCAGGGAAGATGTGTCTGGCATAGGCGCTGGGATCAGCCGTCTCCTTTGGAAGCCTAAAGGAACCGAGCAGAGCAGACACAGTTATACTGGGGGAATACAATAAAGGTATTTGCTGGCCACCGCCTGTAAATATGTATGAGTCTCGCTCTGAGATGTTGAGTCGTATGAGGCTTTCGGCGGGCCTCCTGATGTGTTGACTATATATTCATAAAGGGCTCCATGACTCCCGATTCTCTAGATCGACAGGATAAACTAATTCAAAAGGTTGGTTTACTGTACACTCTATTGTAGTCATTATATTTGATCAAAATATGCAGTGAATAAATATAGCACACATCCTGATGAATATAAATTTAGTTAAAAGAAAGTATAACACTCATACATATTGCTGCATTTTAAAGTGTGACATCTAATAATATAGGTCAGAGATATATACATCAATGCATGTATATATATAAACATATATATATATATATATATATATATATATATATATATATATAGATTCTAACAAAATTATCCAGATGGCCTTCTCACCGTTAGATCTTTTCTTGGGGGGCTTGGAGTTCCTCATTCTGCCCGACGATGCTCCACTCTCGCTCATTGAGTCGAGGGCCGAGGAGGCGCTTCCTGTGGCCTCACTGTCTCGGATCATGCTCTCGTAGCCACTGCTGCCACCGCTGTGGTAGAAGAGGGCTGTGCGGCCCATGGCTGGAGGGAGCTCACCGCTCAACACACTGCTGTTATCACTGCCATGGCCACTGCTGTAACGCTGGGGCCTCCTGGGAGCCGTGATCTTACTGTACGGGGAGGGAAGCATGGCAGTGGGGGACTTGTCGTCCCCGACATTAACCCCGCTGTCGTTCCCACTGTCTGAATCTCCCGAAGCTCGGACGTTCTTGCCCGGTGTGGTGCTCGATGCCAACTCGCTAACCCGGCTGTTGGCAGCTCTTATGGCCTGCTTGGTGCCCATGATGGTACCTCTTCCAGTCTTGCTGCTGACAGCAGTAGGAGTGGTCCTGGTGGCCGACGTCCTCCCGGATGGAGGAAGGTTAGCATTGGCACTTTTGGTCACTGGTTGTGCCAATGACTTGGTGGAGGAGCTTAGACCTTTAGAGTTGCTAGCAGACAGTGAGCGCGCCTTGTTTCCATTCATCGCTCCTAACGTCCGGGGGTTAACGTTTGCTTTCGCCTGCCCAGGTTTACCAATACCTCCGGGGCTTCCACTTGGAGATGGTGGGGACGTAGCGATCGGAGAGCTTGATGAGTAAGGAATCCCAGAGCGAGGAGTAGCCCTGCTGGACTTACTGCTGCTGCTGCTCCCCAAACTGGCCCCACTGTTTTCCCTACTGAGAACAGGCCTGGAACCTGAGAGGGACAGGTTGTCGCACCTCTCAAGAGACATGTGACTGCCGTAATGAAGCCCGCTGTCTCCTCTGGGTCCTTTGGCCTTCAGGCTTGAGGTAATTTTGGTGGTGGAGAGGTCAGACTTTAGACTGGAGGTTTTGAAGCTGTTAATGTCTCCCCTGCAGCGGACCTCCAGCTCATCCTCTGAGACCACTGACCGCAATGACGAGGTCAATCCTGCCTCCCCATAGGCTAACCTTAAGGCACTTTGGGGTAGCAGAGTCTTGTTCTTCTGGTCAAGACTGGACTTTCGCACGGGAGGGGGAGGAGGGGAAGTGCCACCAGGCTTCGGAAGAGCGCTGGCTTTCTGTGTGTTTGCCTTGCTGTGTTTCCCTAGAGAGGAATACTTTAGGCTACTGGTAGATCCAGTGACATCCTGTTTACCCTTGGACTCTGTTGAGGCATGGATGACAGGCACAGTCCCCAAAGTGGTGGCACCTCGCCTGAGCAGAGGCATTTTGCTTGGGGTTTCAGTTTTCCTACTGGCCGACTTCTCACAGCCATCGACCACCCTTTGGGAGGAGGCGGAAGCCTGGACTTTGGGTGGGCGAGGTACACTGTTGCTGCTGATAGGTGTTTTGCGAGACGGGATGCCACTCACAGGGTTTTTGATGAACCTGCTGGTGATCGTGGGCTCAGATAATTGGGGTTCTGAATGGTTGTCCATGCGATGCCAAGGGCTCTCTGGTCTGGTGTCCTTACTTAGGGCCTCCCTACTACTACTGTTGCTACTGCTAGTATGTGAAATGGATGAGGTAGGTTTAATTTTCCTGGGAAGACTGGAGTGGACGATAGAGGTTCCTTGTGGGGGTTCAGAGGAACTAAGTGAATGAGCTTTAGTTATTTTGGATGTGAACTTCGGTGACCCTTTAGCTGACTGAGGTGCTGGGGGACACTTTGTCAGGGATAATTTGCCTGACGCTACGCTGTCACTGTCGATGTCAGAGAAGCTAAAGCCGCTGTCGTTTAAGGAGCTCTTGGCGTCTCTGGGGGATGGCTCACAATGGAACATACCGAGAGAGTCTAGGTAAAAAGTCCCCTCAGGTCCCACGTGCTTGGCCTGTGGTAGAAAGACATCAGTTGAGTGAGCGCCTTCGCTCTCGACGGTGCATACGCTAACCTCACTCAGCCAGGAACTGATAGAGGAGCCCCTGCTGGCCATGCACACTATGGTCTCCTCCTGGTACGGTGTAACCACCTCCATGTTGATCTCTGACCCGCAAGTGGCTGATGTGTAAGCATCAAACTCATCGTTGATACTGCTGATGATACTGACAGGCCGGGAGCCAGAGGCCAGTGCCTGAAGGGAACAATCGCTGTTAAAGCTAATGATGCTCGAGGGCCGACCCCTATCCACAATGCTGCCTATGGCCAGCTCTTCCACCACCGTGAACACAAGCTCATCCTCTCCGTTCAGCTCCACCGGTTGTTGGAGGGTGACGGTGGCTCTGAGAATGTCTCGATCCAAACACCTCTCTCTGAAGGTGGGCCGCATCTGGCACACCTCCACTGGTGCCCTGACCATGTGGGAGGTGAACGAGTCCCCCCTTTTCCCAGCTTGATAGCTCATTCCAACAGGAGGCATTCTGGTGTTGCACCTTTCCTCATTGTCTCTGCAGTCTTTCTGCTGTGGAGGAGGTGGAGCAGGCTTTGGCAGGGGCTTCTTGTTCAAGAATACTTTCTCCCTTACTACAGGCTCTGAGATAGACACTGTAGCGGAATCCTGTTTGTTTGGGCTGGTTTGATTTCCAGACAACAAGATCTTCTCACCATCAGCACTAGTCCTACACATACTCTGAACACTGTCAGATGCCACCTTTTCCACGGGTATGCATTGCCTTTGGGCATTGCCCAGTTTAGATTTAGTGTCAGGCTTGCTGACTGGCTGAGTGGCCACAGACTTAGGAGACGGTGTGGGTGAGATGCTCTCTTGAGACGAAGCAGTGGCAATACTCTTCAAGGGACTATTCCCTTGACCATCTTTAGGCTTGTCCATCTTGGGGCTGCCCTGGTTTCCTTTACCTTCCCCAACAAAAGCAGTGGGCTCTTCACTGCCGTCAATGCACTCTAGCCTCTCCTGCAATTCTGCAAATGTGTTGCATTTGAAAAAGTGGTCTCTTTCCATAGGGCCATCTTTTGTAGATCTCCTTCTGTTCAGTGAGGGAATGATTGGAACAAAGGCAGGGGGACCTTCGTTGTCACTAAGCTCCCTGTCTGAGATAGCAGCTCCCCCGGGGCCAACGTAAATCACTGTGTCGCAGGACTGCTCACTGCTGGAGGAATATTCTTGGTCACTGAGAAAGGAGGGCATGTCTGGGTCCAGGGCCACTGTCCGGGGGTGGAAGGGTCTGAGGTGGGGAGGCCGGCGGATCCTGCCCTCCTCACAGGAACTATCGCCACCAGATGAACTTGATGCGTACTGCAAAACAGAGAACAGAAGGGACCTCACTATTTGTATACATGTGCATGGGCTGGTTGGTGTGTATGTGGGGCCTAGCACATTCACAAAAATGTGTCTATCATAAATTTGTATTCATGTTTATCAGAATCCCTTGATGGATTTAGGACACAATCAATTACAAAGTAAATATGCATTTCTCTGAAATCTAACCGGTCAATATATTCCAAAAGGGCAAAAGTGCACATCAATAGCCATACAGCAATAAATGTCGATAATATGAAGTGCGTTCTATGTGGACTTCATTATAATACTGCGTCTGACCCATATGAAATAAATACATTCTGTCATTCCACCTAATTATCTGAAGCCTATATTTCTCTAATCTGAGGAATACATTATCCAGATCCTTAGGCAGGAAGTATTGATCACATGATTAGCTGGTTGAGGAGCGGGGAAAAAACTAGCCCTGAATTATAGGGCTAATAAACTTTCATTCGCCATACATTCATCCAATAATGAGCTCGAAGAAACAGAGGAAGGAGACATTATAGCGTGCAATGTGCATCCATTTCATTCATGCATTGAACAGTCCTCTATGTGCACGGCAGAGATGCAATTGCTCCTACGGACCCATTTAAAAAACAACATGACTACAACTCCGGCTCGTTGGATATTGGCATAAACCATAAGGTATGATTATTACAGCACGGCTTCTCGCTAAGATTGAAGACAAATAATTATACATATTGCATTGCAATATGTGTTGTTTACCTTTGTTTTCTTTTTCCGCATGCGGTGGATGCGGGAGGCCAGTTGGATGGTGTTGAGGGAGTCGGCGTAGTTGGCGGGGGAGTCTGAGATGTGGGCGATCATGGTGGTTCGGCAGTTGATGTTCCCCAGGGACTCCCTGAGCAACATTGTCAGCTTGCTGTCCCTGAGGATCAGTGTTCACACGGTATCAGGATCAGTTAAGCCATGCTTAAACGGTAAAGGCGTAGCACAAGGTCATGAACGAAAACTCAAGGAAACTGCTTATTTAATTTGTAACAGCCTTCAAAATGCATACATGGAAGTCAGACATACTCTACAGAGGCATAGGCCTCCACTTGCCACAAACATCTCCGAATATGACTGAATATGAATTTGAGAGGATAGTCTATATTTACTGTATATATATATATATATATATATATATATTAAAAAAAATTCTATATTCTCTTACCTATAAGGTACATGTTTGGCTCCGTTGGCTAACGCCATGATGACATTTCCCAGCGCGTTGAGAGACAAACACAGGCCTCCCCCGCCGTCTCTGCTCTTGCTCAAGTCCTTCTCACAGCTCCCCAGGTCGATGAGGTGCAGTCGGCTCCGTCCTCCAGACACTGTGGCGGCGGCGGCAGAGGGAAAAGCGGGTGAGGTTGCAGCTTTGGTGCAGCGTGACACTCCCACACACCGGTCAGTGCACACACACTGCAGTGGGGATGACTGCAGCTCGGTTGTGGGCTCAGAGGAGGGGGGAGACCAGGGGAGCCCGTCGTAGTGGGTGGGTAGGACAGCCTAAAGCGGTGTAGTTGAGATCCTACCGGTGTTTAAGCCGTAAGTTACTGAAGTAGGAACCTTCTACCAAATTTCAAACATACTCTATCATCCCTAAAAGATGGGGAAATGACTGGGATGGGAAACACATTAGTAATGATGGACCACTGGCACAGTAAACGGAACCTGATGATCTAGTCTAAAAGGCTAAAAGGCCAAGCAAATAAATGACCTGACTAATGTGCTGTTCCACATGAGTTGTACGAGTTCTAGGGTTTTGCAGCGAGAGACGAAGACCATTACACTCACGTCGGCAGGTCCTTTGACATTGAGTGATATACATGCTTATTTCTTCTTGGCAGAGGTGCAACCCTTTTATGCCAACCGTTTTTGTTTTTTTTGCTTCTTCTTGCATAGGCCAGAACCCATCAACTCTGGAAAATGGACACCTGAGAGTTCTTTCTTTTATTTATACTTATGCTGTCTAGCCTTTAATAAATAACTTTATGATTCACATGGGCATAGCAGGTAGGTCACACATTAACAACAATAATAACAACTCACTGATTGAGGAATTCATGCTGAAACGCAATCCATTACAGCCAATAAGTGTTAATAGCCAACATTACCAAAAGTGCTTCTGATTATCTAGCTGATTAGATCTATAATTAACTGATTACAGGGCACTCTCTTGTAGTCGTTATGAAGTCTAATACAAGCATAGAGTACATAGATGTATGCTGCATAGAGAGTACACCGGGGGTCCAGGAGTGGTATTCAAATCCTGATTAAGTGCACGGATAAATCAACGTAGACAACGTACAAGGACAAATCGGCCGCATAGGGTCCTGACAAAAAAAAACACACGAAAGAAGACACAAAGCGGATATCCACTTAGGCGGCCTGCCATTCGCAGCGCTGAGTTCATTCCCATCATTTCCACACGCAAGGACACTGTGTACCGCCGCTGGACGTGTAATCACGCCGCGCAATCCCCTATGCAAGGTACTACAAAACGTACGCTTGATGGCGAGCATCTGCTCAATTGTTTTTTTTCCAACTGTCAGTTCACTGCCTACTCACTGCCTCCCTTGCCGCTCTTCTCCATGCGGTACTGGTAGACGTGCAGCGTGAACAGCATGTGGGAGTTGCGGCGCTCGTCCTCGCCCGCGCCGGCCCGGTTTGTGCTGCGCGCCTCGATGGCCGCGTCCAGGAGGAAGGCGGCCTTCTCGGCCGTGGGGGCCCGCAGCTCGCTCTGGTTCTGGAGCTGTGTGGGGGGGTGGGGTGGGGTGGGGTGGGGTGGGGTGGGGTGGGGTGGGGGGGAGGGACAAGGGCACAAGACAAGGAAAACAAAAATCGCTACGGTGAGTGTGTGAGAGACGTGTGCTAGGAGGAATCGGATTAGAAGGACACGAGGAGTGTATGTGCGGTGTGCGAGGAAAGGAAACAAGAGGAGGAGAGACTTGTGGAGAGCCGTGGGAGCCGGTTAATTGGAGCCAGCCACACATTTCTTGCCCATTAGATTGGGTCTCGTGGGCAATGAAAAGCAACAGAGATGCAGGCGCTGGGAGGGGGATTAGGAGGGAGTGATGGGGGGAGGGGTGGGGGGGCGCAGGAGGCCAGGGCACGTCCATCACCGCTGGACGAAGAGGATGGAAGGTGGGAGACAACAAAGAGTATGGAGTGTGGAGAGAGGGGGGGGGGGGGGGGGGGGGGAGAGCAAGGACGAAGGCGAAGGAGAGACACATCCACAGTGGGGAGGACGGTGGTGGAGGAGCATTGGAAAAAGGTTGGCCCACATGTGGCTGGAAAAAAGAGACAGCAAAGACAGAGCAAAAGAGCTTCACAGGAGCCCAGTCCACACGGATCCACCCCCACCCCTCCCCTCTCCCCTCCCCTCCTCTCCCCCCTCCCCCTCCCCCTCCCCCTCTCCCCCTCTCCTCCCCCCCTCCCCTCCCCCCTGAAAACCAACATCTGACGGCAACACACCCGCCCGCCAGCTCCCTCGAAACCCACCAGCCCCCCCAGACCGCCGTCAGAAAGACCCCCTCAAAAACACCTACTGCTTTTGTGTATGAGGGGGGGGGGGGGGCCGGCCCCAACACAAAGGTAATACATGCTGATGGATTCTAACAGAAGCCTCGATGCGAAGCTGCAGAGAGGGAGCCATCAATACCAGGGGAAAAAGTCAGGGTGGAAAATACAAAGCAAGGGATTACAGCTGCGGGTAGGCGAGGGGGCTCTAGACGGGCTCGATTGAATGGTGAGATGATGAAAAACAAACCAAAGGAAGGCAGAAGGCAAACATTTTGTAGGCGGGAAGATAGACCGAGGTGTGAATCGAATCAATAGGCACATGGGGAGAGCGAGAGAGAGAGAGAGAGAGAGAGAGAGAGAGAGAGAGAGAGAGAGAGAGGAGAGAGAGAGAGAGAGAGAGAGAGAGAGAGAGAGAGAGAGAGAGAGAGAGAGAGAGAGAGAGAGAGAGAGAGAGAAAGAGTCCACCCGGGGCCCCTCACCTGAGTGCCAGAGATGGGGTCCTCGCTCAGGTTGATCCCGAGGTTCTGCCCGTCCGGTGCGCCCCCCTCGGCCGACGCCTCGGAGAGAAGGTCCCTCAGCTCCTCGTCCTTCCCGGAGATCTCCACGGCGGACACGCGCACCGAGAACCGTGTGCCTGTCTTCTCCTTGCGCTCGTTGATGAGCTTGAACAGCCAGGAGATTGCGCAGGGCACGATGCCCAGGCTCTGGGCGGAGCCATCCTTGCCGATCATGGTGTGGGTCTTGCCTGGGTATTCATCAGGGGGAGAAAGATATATATATTTTCTTGGGTCTGGTTTCGGAAATCCGGAAATAAATAAAATCTCTGTTTCAACATTCTACGAGTAAAAAAAATGGGAAGAAATAGTAAAGCACATTTTATGATGAGGTCAGAGTTTCAAAAGGTGATACCCAGTAAAAGAACCCAGTAAAAAAAAATGATATATATATATATATATATATCAAAGGGCAAAATAAAACGGACGCTGTCGGCAAGCTGTCAGACTGTGAGGAATTACAGCCAATGGCAACAGCAGCAGGAGAACCAGCCACTGTGGTTAGAGGCCAGGTCAATTACTACTGTTTTAATTACCGACCTGAGCCCTGAAGGCCTGAGTCATGATTCACACACACACACACACACACACACACACACACACACACACACACACACACACACACACACACACACACACACACACACACACACACACACACACACACACACACACACACACACACACACACACACACACACACACACAAACAGACCGCCACCACCACCATCTATGTTTCTTTCTTTGACACACACCAGCACCCACCACCACTACTAAGCCAATGGTGGCCATTGGGTGCCGCTAACAAAGGCTACTGAGAGAGTTTTCTTTGGCTAGCACAAAGGCCGGGCTGTAATCTCTGGCTGGATGTGCCGGGTGTGTGTGTGTGTGTGTGTGCGTGTGTGTGTGTGTGTGTGGGGGGGGGGGGGGGGAACATACCCAGCTTGACGTGGCCGAAGCAGAAAATGCAGCCGTCCGCACCGTTCACCACTGATTGGAGCACCTCGGCTACGGTCCCTGAGCACACCTCCACCTGCGGAAACACACACACACACACACAGATCCCTTTACATTTGATCTACACAGAGTGATAAGGCTCCCCTTTGTATGTTCTCCATGAATAAAGTATTTGCCACGCTTGACTAATGACAGCTACAGTGGAAGGCTGTAGATAATGTAGGCAATTACAGATGTGTGTCATGTGTCATCATGAATCGACATATTTAAATGGCTCATTTTACATATCCATAAACAGAAATGGGAAAATGGGCAAATACAGATAGGATTTCTCATTGTGTTTGCGGTTTTTGTGTGTGCATGTGATAGTGTGTAGTTCAATGTGATAGTGTGCATTTGTGTGTGTGTGTGTGTGTGTGTGTGTGTGTGTGTGTGTGTGTGTGTGTGTGTGTGTGTGTGTGTGTGTGTGTGTGTGTGTGTGTGTGTGTGTGTGTGTGTGTGCGTGTGTGTTTGTGTGTGTGTGAAAGTGTGTATCCGCGTGCATGTGTGCGTCTGCGCCAATCGTGTGTGTGTTGCAATATATGCAGCTCGCATTTTGCAATCTGTTTGAGCGCAGGGTTCCTCCGGGGGCCAAGGTTTGTGCAGCGGTGGTATCCTCCTGCCATACATCACACAGCAAACAAGGCCTCTTTAGTGCACAACAGCTAGCTGTTAGCCACCAGCGGTGCTCTCCCTGTGGCTCAATCCTGCAGCCAAGGAGCCTGGGTTCCTGGCAGCACCGAGGACTGACGGCAGCAGAGGCTTATCGGGAAGAGGAGCCGATCGCACTGAGCTCAGGCCGACACAACATCTCTGCAACTCACCCACTGTTCTGGTCCAGTTTTTGTAACTGGGTTGGGCAACACTCATGGTTTTTCCATTTATTTGAATCGTACGCTTTGATCATTGTCGGCCTCGCTTGTGCTGATCGACTACATTCAAGATTCAAGATTCAAGATGTTTTAATTGCCAAGTCCAGTTGAATGCTGACTCGCCATTCCCTCCCACAGTAACATGTCAATGTACAGCGTTTGATAAACGTTGAAAGGCCTTTCCTACCGGGCTGTTGAAATGCTACTCATGGCTCCAGTGCTGGGTAGCCTTAAGAAGCCTCCTGTCTACGCTTTCTTGAAACTTCTATACATATGTATCATCACTTACTTTTAACAAAATATATAACCAGCCACAAAGCTAATAAAGCAACAGTCAACATCCACTGCCGTTTTCAAAAACTAATAGTTTTTTGGGATCCTACTAAACATGGCTTGGTTGACTCTATAGAAGGATTAAGGTTAGTGAGTCCCTGCATGTGCTGGATATAACTGGTATCAATGCAATGTGGTTCCCATGACTTGAAAGCCCAGCTGTTAGACCCTCACTGTGAAAAATGCAACCACCGCCTATTCCAAGACCGCCATGTTCTTCCGCTAAGCCTCCCCTGGGCTCAACCCCACTGTGGTAAGACACCCCCCTGAGATTAACACCATCCCACCCTGCCCATGAGCCTACGTATGTGTGTAAGATCCCATCCAAACATAGACCTATAGTGTGAGAATATATATATATATATATATATATATATATACATATATATGTATATATATAGAGTTACGGCGGTGTTGTGAATGTGTCCATAAAACACATGGCGCCTTACTTGCGAGGCGTCCTGGGTAAACACGGCATCAAAGGCGAATATCTTTGGGACGGCCACAGTGGCGGCTCGCCGGTGGCCGGTGAGGGAGTGGGGGCTGGAGGCCGGGTCGTAGAGGGTCAGCTGCTTCTTCCTGCTGTCCACCTTCAGGAAGGTCTGGGACTCCGACCCGGAGTCGCCGCCGGCCTCCAGAGACGGGCAGATCCGCATCATCACCTTCACCTGGAGACACAAGGGGGGGGGGGGGGGGGGGGGGCAAGGCACACGCACTGTCAGAACACACAGACAGATCTGATGGTGATGATGATGATGATGATGATGATGATGACGATGATGATGACGATGACGATGATGTTAAAACTATACTGTTAATACTAATAATAAATTAATATTAATTACTACTAATACTACCAATAATAATCATAATGATTCCACAAATCAAGAATGTCATAAAATCATAGAAATACATAATCATTTATATTATTTATATTATTATAGAATAGCATTTCCACGAAATAGAATCATAATGCGTCTCTCTCTATTCCACAGCAGGGGAAGAGGAATATAAAAGGAGGAAAATGGATCCGACCCACTGAGAAGCATGGCTCTGCATCACATTAAGATCCTGTCCTACACAACGTGTCAGTGGGGTGACTGATGGCTGCAGTTGCCATGGGAACGTACAGCCCTCCCATTGACCGGTGATCCAGCCGGGTCAATACAAAAGCGTAATGGTGTCAGCAAAGGAGTACTAAGCTAGGACTGGAACCCACGGCGGTAAATGTGTGGAATGGAGGTAGGTGTGTCTCTATCGCACCGTGCTGGAGGATAATCCATCCAGCAGGCGGGTTTTTTTCTGGACCAGGGGCGACCTATACCAGCATGGGAATGCAAGAGCATATGCACCCCCCCTCGCTTATCCCTCCTACTTACACAGCCTCCATCTCTCCCTCCTTCCCTACCTCCTTCCCTCATTCTCTCTATCCTCCTACCTTCATCTCTCCCTCCCAATCTCTCTTCATCTCTCTCTCCCTCCCTCCCTCCCTATCTCTCTTTCTCCCCATACCTTCATCTCTCCCTCCAAATCTCTCTTCATCCATCCATCCATCTCTCCCTCCCTCCCTCTCTCTCTCCCCCTACCTTCCTCTGTCCCTCCCAATCTCTCTATGTCCATCCATCTCTCCCTCCCTCCCTCTCTCTCCCTCATCTCTCTTCATCCATCCATCCATCTCTCCCTCCCTCCCTCTCTCCCTCATCTCTCTTCATCCATCCATCCATCTCTCCCTCCCTCCCTTTTTCTCTCTCTCTCTCCCCCTACCTGCATCTCTCCCTCCAAATCTCTATTCATCCATCCATCCATCTCTCCCTCCCTCCCTCTCTCCCTCATCTCTCTTCATCCATCCATCTCTCCCTCCCTCCCATTTTCTCTCTCTCTCTCTCCCCCTACCTGCATCTCTCCCTCCCAATCTCTATTCATCCATCCATCCATCTCTCCCTCCCTCCCTCTCTCTCGCTCTTTCCCCCACCTTCCTCTGTTCCTCCCAATCTCTCTCTGTCCATCCATCTCTCCCTCCCTCCCTCTCTTGCTACCGCTCTCTCCCCTTCCATTCGTCCCTCCCTCCCTCCCTCCCAATCTCTCTCCCTCCCGCCTCCCTCCATCTCCCCCCCACTCCCTGCCTGCCTCATGCTCTCTCTCTCTCTCTCTCCTCTCTCTCTCTCTCTCTCTCTCTCTCTCTCTCTCTCTCTCTCTCTCTCTCTCTCTCTCTCTCTCTCTCTCTCTCTCTCTCTCTCTCTCCCTGCTTATGCCTGGAGATCCATGTCGACACAAACAGTTATAATCGGCCATTGGTATTCTGGTCTGCGCCCGGAGTCTCGAGAAGACCACGTGGACGTCACACTGCATCACGCCGCTATCACATTTACATAAACACACACAGCAACTCTAATGTCTTAGGCTCCCCACGAATGTACGAAGGGTATGAGAATAATATTATCTCCGGTGGTCTCCGATTCATCTCGATACACCATAGCTTATCGGTGCACCTTTTACACACATACATGTCGTAAGGATCACCATTCTATACTGATATTTGTTAACATACTAGAACAAAAGCTATTTTATACAACACTTTTTGGGTTGAAAACCCTCGTTTTCTGATCATTGCCGCTCCCAGGCACAAAATAACCCAACATGGGTTTCCGCCTCTCCTCTTCTCTCCCCTATGTTTTTTTCACACCCACACAGAAAGATCCAGTCTTTCCCCCAGACTTCTGTATAAATATTACCACAGAATACAGGCTCCAACAGGCCAATGTCCGCCAGCGATCCTATTTTTCTTCCTTACTACTAGAGCATTGCCAGTACAGTATAGCCTGAATTCCGCCGGCCAAGGAGCAAACTCTCTCTTTGTGCTCCGCGTGGGGTAGTTAAGCATGACTGACACGTACATATGGTGATGAAATTACAATTGCTATGACATTCAAAGTGGACCTAAACTAAACTGCACTGCATGCCTGCCGAGTCCCTCTGTTGACAGCACATGGAGACTAGCGGGCTAGCTAGCGCAGCGGCTATATTTACGTTGGCAGAGATTTGATGTCCAGGGAGAGCCGAGGATTGGCTGAAGTGTTTTCACACCTTCGACCTCTCTGTTAATGGCCCCCGTTCCCTTGTCTCTTGAACCACTCAAAATCCAT
>CM051016.1:21528966-21531466 GCA_027704905.1 Muraenolepis orangiensis
TTTATAACCCTCTAGCCCTGTATGAATCAACTTGACAGCAGATTTATTTTCTTTTCTCTCTTATATTCTTTCCTTTCATTCACTGAAAGCGGACACGTGTATGTAATAAAATAAAACAATTATAAATGCAGCAATGTTGTCATTGTAATAATCATATAGATTTAACATTTGCTAATGTTTGCCTTCATAAAGATTTGCAATTTGTATTGAATTGGGGGGGGGGGGGGGGGGGTGTCCATGTTTGTTTGACTCTTTCCCGTGTGTGTCTGTGCAGACCAAAATGCCACTGAGGTTCAGTCAGTCACAGGTAGAGAACTAAAATATTCATATTACTATGATTCAAAGAGTGCATGTGTTTCTGTACGAATAAATGACCTACAAGCATTTCATTTTGCGCCCCGCTTTGAAACAGAGATGCCGTGAAAGATTCACCCATCAAGGTCTGGTGGGCTGACAGGTAATAAAACCACACAGACCTTCCACTGATGCACAAAATGCAACAAAAAAATGTTATAATTATTTCAACCTCACTGCTGTGTACCCGTTAGCCTTGCGTAGGTTGTCATGACAGCGGGGGGAAAAAAGAGAGTCGGCGCGCATTCATTCCTGTTTATCAAACGCCAAGACGAGTGTCACAGACGAGACGGATGAAAGAGGCGACAAGCTGGTTCCTTCTGGCCTCTCAACATGTCTGTTGTCGGCTTCCGCTGTTAAGTGATTATGACAGAAAGTTCTCCCCGTGGTTCGAGGCGACGTTGCTCAGGATAATGTGCCCTGCTCTCGTCGGTGTGATCCTCCGCAGAGAGCAGGGCCCGGTGGTAGAGGTTGTTGCCAGTGCACCCGATCGTCGCCTGATGGTACGACTGGTGGGATCTGACTGAGCGAGGGTATTTTTTTGCGAAAGGGCCTCTGATTGAACAAATGATTCTGCCGCCCTCTCTCTCATCTGCTGGAGTCTCAGAGCTGCGTGTGTGTGCAGGGGGGGGGGAAATGGACGGGTCACCGGTCACCACACGATGCAGAAGACCCATCCCGGCATCCTTCTTTCCCAGGGACTCAGCCAAACGCCTCCTGCAGACAGGGCCCCCCCCCCCGCTGAGACCGCCACTGGCCGCGGGCCCAGGCGGCCCCGGAGATATGGCATGGGCCCCGGATCGGTTACCGCCGCCGCCGCCGCCGCCGCCGCCGCCGCCGGCGGTGCTCAACTGGGAAGCCGACGAGGTCAGCCCCGGGAGAGTGAACTCTCTCCTGGAAACCCAAACGCTCCTGAATGGCGTTCAGCCACGGAGAGCAGTCAGTCAAGCAGTCGACAAGCAGGAGAGCAATCAGCAAGCTGGAGAGTTGCAGGTGAGACAAAGGAGCCCTTGTCACCAAGGTAGGGGGGGGGGGGGGAAAGATGGAGCCCACACATGAAAAGAGGAGAAATCTGCCAAGCAAGGGATTCGGTAGAGAGGTGAAGAGACAAAGCGAGACGGAGAGAGAAAGAGAGAGACAGACAGACAGACAGACAGACAGACAGACAGACAGACAGACAGACAGACAGACAGACAGACAGACAGACAGACAGACAGACAGACAGACAGAGAGAGAGAGAGAGAGAGAGAGAGAGAGAGAGAGAGAGAGAGAGAGAGAGAGAGAGAGAGAGAGAGAGAGAGAGAGAGAGAGAGAGAGAGAGAGAGAGAGAGAGAGGAGAGAGAGAGAGAGAGAGAGAGAGAGATGCAGAGAGAGAGAGAGAGAGAGATGCAGAGAGAGAGAGAGAGAGAGAGAGAGAGAGAGAGAGAGAGAGAGAGAGAGAGAGAGAGAGAGAGAGAGAGAGAGAGAGAGAGAGAGAGAGAGAGAGAGAGAGAGAGAGAGGCAGAGAGATGCAGAGAGAGAGAGAGAGAGAGAGAGGCAAGGCAGAGATAAGCAGAGAGAGAGAGAGGCAGAGAGGCAGAGAGAGAGAGAGAGAGAGAGAGAGAGAGAGAGAGAGAGAGAGAGAGAGAGAGAGAGAGAGAGAGAGAGAGAGAGAGAGAGAGAGAGAGAGAGAGAGAGAGGCAGAGAGAGGCAGAGAGAGAGAGAGAGAGAGAGAGAGAGAGAGAGAGAGAGAGAGAGAGAGAGAGAGAGAGAGAGAGAGAGAGAGAGAGGCAGAGAGAGGCAGAGAGGCAGAGAGATGCAGAGAGAGAGAGGCAGAGAGATGCAGAGAGAGAGAGAGGCAGAGAGAGAGAGAGAGAGAGAGAGAGAGAGAGAGAGAGAGAGAGAGAGAGAGAGAGAGAGAGAGAGAGGAGAGAGAGAGAGAGAGAGAGAGAGAGAGAGAGAGAGAGAGAGGCAGAGAGAGAGAGAGAGAGAGAGGCAGAGAGAGAGAGAGAGAGAGAGAGAGAGAGAGAGAGAGAGAGAGAGAGAGAGAGGCAGAGAGAGGCAGAGAGAGAGAGAGAGAGAGAGACATTTGGTTTCCTGTGAGGGAGGCTTCAGCTCATTAGACCTGCTTTAAGCTCCCGCGGACAGAGCCCGGTGCACTGCTGCC
>CM051016.1:21538966-21543966 GCA_027704905.1 Muraenolepis orangiensis
CACTGCACCTATCAGCAACCTGTCTGCTTCCTTTCTTTCTTTCTTTCTTTTTTAAAATGCTAGTTTGCATTCTGTAGGGGAAGTGGCCCCCAAAAGCCCCCCTCAGGCAAAGGGTTTAAAATACGTCCTATAAATGCCCAGAAATAGATTTGATCACAGCTTAACGAGACAGCAAACCAAATGGGATGTCCGGCCTCTACCTGAGAGACAAATAATCGAGCTCTGCGTGATCCAAACCCGTTGGAAGAGAGAGAGAGTGAGCCCGAGACGCCCTTGATTCCAACATGGCGTCCGGCCCGGCCCTTTTGTTCCCCGTGTCTCGGCCTCGTACGCGGAATACAAAATGAGGCTTCACTTGTGCGCTGCCGACTGCTGACAGCCCAAGGCCACATCTTCAATAGCACCAGAGGTGAGGCTAATAAGGTACACAGACACACAGACACAGTGATAATGTATAAATGAGATGTGGAAAGAAGTGAAATCATACATTTGAGGCATCGATATCCATCGGCCATATACTATAGCTATAACGCACCGGAGAGAAAAAGCAGGTCTATTCCAGGTCTAGTGAAAGCAACCGTGTAGCTTTTGTGTAAATATATGCTGAAATGGGGGGGGTGTGTTTCTTTTTTAAGCTTTGCTGTCACGCTCCCCTTGGCTCCCATTCAAAACTGTTTGTGGACTGAGGTGGAAAAGGAGGGATTAGGGCATCGTCTGGGGAATAGCTGGAAGAAACGGAGGATCATCAGACATAAGGGGCGGGGAGGACGGAGGGATGAACACGAAAGAAGGCAAAGAGAAAGATTAGGAGATAAATAATGAATTAGAGTAAAAAAAATGCCACGAACCAGGGTGGAAAGATTTACCCCAGGAAGGACAGTGTGTGTGGGGGGGAGGGGAGGGGAGGAGAGAGAGAGAGAGGGAGGGAGCGTCAAAGAGGGATATGAGAGAGTCTCATAGGGAGACAAGACGGAGGCAAGAAAGAGAGAGAGGGAGGGAGGGAGGGAGAGGGACAAGAGAGGGAGAGGAGAGAGGGGAGGTGGCAGTGGGGGAGTGCTGCGTGGTCCTTTGCTAGGATCATTGGGCTGGCTCTGTGCCAGTAAGGAGCCGTCTATGAGGAGGCAAATCATTCTCTGCCAGAGAAATAAACAGGGAAAAATGATTGTCGGGGCTACATTCATCTTGGAATTGGTTTATTCCGGAAAAATTGTCAAGGGGGGGAATTGCCAGTTTGCCAAGAATAATGTAGAGTAGCAGCCAAAAAAAATAAATAAAATAAAAGTAATTAATATTCAACACATCCTGGTTTAGTTTTACATGAGGGTAAACGAAAGTGCCTTTATGCATTTTACTGTTCTCATATATTTACTTTGCCGTCATTACCATCGATGGTGTACTTTTACACAACTGTCACACTCCACATTGTATTGCGTTCCGGCGTCAACACATTGCAACAGGAGGATATTAAAATGCATGCAATCTGTTCTGTGGATATCCCAAGGCCGACCCCCAATTGGTGCATTTTTTAATGTACAAAAAAGGGCCAGATGTGCGCGTTGTGCTTGGAAAGCGGATACGTCACCGTGGGGTCCTAGTGAGTCACGCCGAGGTGTAATCAGCAGTAGATATATTATTTTTCGTATTTAAAAAAAGCAAACAGAACGCACTCGTGGTCAAGTATTCATCGGCTGTCCAAACAATCCGACGGTGATCCATCGTGAATGCTTAGCCTTGGAACACCAAGCTTCAAACTCGCGTGCGTTCCAAACGTAACACAATAAGTTCATAGCTCAACCGCGTGATTCTCGCACCCCTGAGAAATAAAGGAATGACAGGAAAGAAAATAAGAAAAAAGTACAAACTCCGAGGGGAGTCGTGATTTTACGTCTCTGTCGTACGCAGAGAGTTGTGCAGCATTACACACATTTTAAAAAGACATGATAGGAATTGCGTTTGACTGCATTACAGTGGGGAAGCGTTTTCATGTGTAGCGATGTGTCATGGGCATGTTGTGTGACAACTATCTCGCTCCTCCTAACACTCTTGGCACTCTTGGCTTTTGCATTTCCTGCTTGGCCAATAAAGTGTCCTGTGTCCTGTGTCCCGGGCCCCTACCCAGTAGCCTCAATTAGTACTTCCCTCGCCTCATACAATCTACAGGTTCCATGCTGAGAGGGGGGCCCCTCCAGCTAACCTAAGGTCTTAAAACGGGGGGGCTTAGACCAGCCAAAGGAAGGGTTTTCAGGGTTAAAAGTCAGCGGCTATAAATCCATTTGCAGTTCCTTATATTGTTTCCTAAATTGCTCCTCAATGGGATTCACAAGCGCGCCTTGCTAATGTGGTGTAGCCCTAAGCTATAAGTCCAGGAGAGGGGAGCCAAGCGCAAGCATTGAGCTCCACAGAACCCATTGGCCAGTCAATGAGATAACAAGCCCAATGCAAGGTGCCACCACCCCCACCCCCCCTGGAGAAAAGGAGGACAAATCATTACAATGAAGTCAAAAAGGTAGGAAAAGTTAAGAAAATCTTTACAAATTGACTTTTGACTTCATAACGAGAGGCTTGGGAAGCCACAACACCACCGTTTACACGTATAGGGGCAAAGCACAGTATAGTGTTAGATGAAATCCGTCTGGAGAGGCTAAATAAGTCTGCAGGGGAAAAAAACGGTGATAGGTGACAGACGATAATGAAGCCGTTTTCCTCCTCCTCCTCCTCCTCCTCCTCCTCCTCCTCCTCCTCCTCCTCCTCCTCCTCCTCCTCCTCCTCCACTGCAGGCTCTTTCCTCCCCAACCCCCGGCAACGCTGACAAAGATTAACAAGTACTTTCATCTTCTCTGGAGCACGTTCGCTCTGTTCCAGGTTTTTTCCTCCCACTGCCTTCTTCTCCAAGAGTCGCCGAGTAAGGAGCATTTAAGGGCTTCTTGACGAAAACACGGTAAACGCTGAACTTGAGTTCACCCACACGCACACACACACACACACGCGCGCACACACCTCACACCCGCCCCCACTCTCCTCCTTCTAAGAGAGAGAGAGAGAGAGAGAGAGAGAGAGAGAGAGAGAGAGAGAGAGAGAGAGAGAGAGAGACACACACACACACACACACACACACACACACACACACACACACACACACACGAAGACATCTCTGAGTGACTGACATTTCCCCGGCTCAGCGAACAGAACAGGCCCCGCATACACAACACAGAGGCCAGATATGCAGGTGATGCATGAGAATATCTGGAGAATATCAATATCCAATGTGAAGCGGGCGAGCGACGTCTTCTCGGATTAATATATCATAAACAAGAAATCACCACCGGTGAATGGCGGGTGAGTGCAATGATCCCGCACGGAGACGGGACAGAGAGATGGAGCGGGGGGGGGGGGGGGGGGGGGGTCTGTTCTGGGGGGGGGAGGGTTCTGCGGGGGGGAGGTGGGGTAGGGTGTAGGGTGTGGGCTGCGAGGATTACTTCTGCCTGGCTTCTCCTCCTCATTAATCAGCAGCTGCCACGGTAAGACACCTACCGATTATTTATTTTCACTTCTCCTCCGCAAGAGGCTATCACAACAAACAGCCCCGCAGGCCGCCGTGAGCATTTGGGAGTGATTAATCAGGGGGCAGTCCCAATAAGACAGCATGTAAAAGGAGGAGAGCTTGGTGGGGGGGGGGCTTAGAGGAAGGGGGCGGGGGTATTCTAACATGTGTTTCTTAATCTGCCATCTATATTCAAGTCAATAAGCAACACCGGGGAAACACCAGAGGAATTCTCCAATCCAGGTTAGAAATGGGTTGCACTTAGAAGAGAAGGGGGTGTGTAGCTGCACCTCAGCGGGGAAACAAGAAGGAGGCAGATGTAGTACTATGTATCCGGGGGGGGGGGGGGGGGGGGAATCATCATCAATGGACATCATCATCAACAGAGATACCATCGATAGACATGGGAGGTGGGATAATGAGTGATAACAAGCGGTAAAAAAAAGTGTGTGTCTTCAACCATAATCTAATGGGAGTCATTCGCCCTGTATTGCAAACACTAATAAAGTCACCCATAAAAGCAGACAAGGAACGGCGAACACGGACGCATAGAGCCTATGGGGGGGGGGGGGGATAATGTGATTTTTTTTTTTAGCACTCGGCACGTCGGGTCGTGAACTGATTACCGGCGGTAATCCTTTCCGCGCGGAACCCTCTGCGTGCGGCGCACCGCAATGACATCCATTAGGGGATAAACCTTGATTCCATCCCGTCTTCAGCCATGATCCCGCGGACCTACTCTCATTAAAAAAATGTCTGGTGCTTATCGAGGAGTACTCCTCCTATAACAAGCCCTCTGTAACTGAATCTACAAACGTTTCCCACTTGGAATGACCCTTTTTATTAGTTTTTTTGTTTTGTTTTTTTGTAAAGAACATAGAAACATTTGTGTTGATGACGTCTTTGTCGCCTCGTTCATTGATCCTGTGGGTGAAGCGGTTGATTAAACAGTTATCTAAGCCGGAGCATGTTACGACCGCAGGTTAAAAAGCGTCAAACAAAGACTCAAGGCTTTCAGTGTGCGTGTGTGCGTGTGCGTGTGCGTGTGTGTGTGCGTGTGTGTGTGTGTGTGCGTGTGTGTGTGTGTGCGTGTGTGTTTCACGATGGCCTCGTCCCCCGTGACCATCCTCCTAACCCCGTTATCGGACAAAGACGCGGACTCAGGTGCTATTTGTTTTGTGTGAAGAGACGGCGGAATAAAAGGGTAGCGGTTGGGGAAATCATCCCAGCGACCTTGATTGGGCCTAAGCAGCGATTGCTTATTCATTTGTCCTCAGAGGCCATTAAGGAGTCTGTCACCGGCACACAAAGCCACAGCTACGGGGACGGGACCACTAGTGGGGCCTCCGTCTTAGCTTCCGAGACACAACCGGGGCTCCGTCTCTTCCAGACAATAGGCGAACGCATCGTCTCCGAGGCTACAGTCCCCACCTGCTCCGTCACTGGGACCAAAGTAGCT
>CM051016.1:21548966-21558966 GCA_027704905.1 Muraenolepis orangiensis
GGCACTATGAGAATGGCATACTTCTCGTTGGGCTTCTTCTTCTTGTTGTTTTTACACTGCACAGCTATTTTCTGACACTTTAATAAATTGTGCCGTAGAATTGCGATGCAGAGGGCGAAGCCTCTAAACTCTACCTGTCAAACAACAACCGCCACAATTCAATCTCAGCATTTTCATTCTGCACCATAACCCGTCTGCATCCATATTGTAACCAGTTATATAACAAAATTAAAATGCTAATGAATAATTTCCTTCAAGCTGGAAATATAAAAGTGTCGAAATAAAAATAAATCGGCAATCTGCTGACAACCCTTAAAAGGGCTGGGGTTGTGGTGCCTATCAAATACACATCCATAACCAAATGATTCTTCCTCAGAGCCGACATTTTAAATGAACGACCAGTGAAGTGATTTTTAGTTTTTTTCTCCAACCAGTTAAATGGTTGACTTGTTTTCCTAATGAAAAAAAAAGAATCTGAATTAATTCAGTTTTGCTCTTCACTCCCCTTCCTTTCTTCCTTCTTCTTCCTTTCTTTCTTCCCCCCCCCCCTCCCCCATTGCAGCTAATTAAAATTTCAGCTAGCAGAGAGCTAGTCTGTGTGTTAGTGGATGTCAGACAAGTGCCCGAGGAACCCCCCCCCCCTCCTCCTCCTCCTCCTCCTCCTCCTCCTCCTCCTCCTCCTCCTCCTCCTCCCTCCTCCTCCTCCTCCTCCTCCTCAGCTCATTCTGCTCTTACATCCTGGGCTCTCAGGACTTGCACAAGCATCCCCCTAATTGTATCTTGAGAGAACCGAAAAGGAATACTAATCAAAAGTGGGATTTCAATCAGTCGCATGAAGTACATGAATGCATGTCTCCTGTGCTCTCCTGTGCTCTCCTGTGCTCTCCCTCCCTTCTCGTCTTCATCCGCAGAACGGGGATTAAAACGCAGGATAAAACCCGGTGGTGGGAAAAAAAATCGGTAGTGGGGACGCGCTGCTTGGCAACCTTGGGCGGTTGACAATGCAATCGGGAACTGATGTTTGAGGAGAGAGAGAGAGAGAGAGAGAGAGAGAGAGAGAGAGAGAGAGAGAGAGAGAGAGAGAGAGAGAGAGAGAGAGAGAGAGAGAGAGAGAGAGAGAGAGAGAGAGAGAGAGAAACCATGAAGAAGATAATGGTGATGGGTGATGATGTTTGCTGTTTGAGGCAGCAGCGGCAGCAGCGGCAAGTGAAGCAGGAAGTGCGTGGGCGTGCTCCTCAGTGGAGCATAACACCTCGCCACCACCCTGTCCTGTAGCGGTGGAATGTCATGCAGGTTAAAGCCGGCACGCCGTCATCATGATGCCTTCTCTGGCCAAGCAAAACACTGCATTCCTGCCAGGGAATTATCTTTGGGATGAAATGAAAGGTGGACCCCCCTCCCCATCTCTCACCTCCCAACCCCCTAAACCACTTCCACGTCCTCTCTTTCCGCCCTCAGGACCTCTAAAACAGGGGGAAAACCACGAGAGAGTCCCTATACATAGTGTAGTCTAGTAGACCGTGCCACGCAGTACCTCTCCTCTCAGTGGAGGTTCCAAAGAAAACAGGGAAAACCAATACATCTCTGTCTGCAGATGAACCCTGTCTAACGACGGGTTGCGTCGCACTTTTGTTCGGCCCTCGACCAGGCGCTCTCCTCACAGGAAAGTGAGGGACGTGCAGGAAGCGTCCTATTAGGGCTGACGATTTGGAACATCCTCCTTTTGCCAGAGGAGCGGCTCCACCCGCCGTGCCGCTTAATGCACTCTGATCCCATTGGGTTTGTTTTGGAAAAGAAAAAGCTCCCCTAGCTCCCTTCCTCCGCTGTGTATATACATATATTCCCCCCCCCCCCCCTAGACTCTCCCAATCTCTCTCCGCCGGTATCCCCCTGCTGCCTCCCAGGGTGAAATGCTTCCACTGGCCTATGCATCATCCTTAGTGGGCGTCCCTTTTTTTGCTCCCATTCATTATGGCGTAGCGCCCCCTCCTCTCCACCTCCACCTCCCCCTCCACCTCCCCCCTCCTCCCCCCTCCTCCCTCAGGGAGCAGGAGGCTGCCGCCGGGAACGCAGGCACTGACCGACCTGCCTGGGAATCTATCAATGACAGTCTAGCGTATTACAGCCGCCATCTGCCTCCGCCCCGGAGAGGCAGCCAGGTATTCCCCCGGAGGCGAGAGGGACGGGAGTACACACAGAGTCAGCACTGTGGATAGCTTTCAGTCGAGACGCACTTACGCTGCAATAACGCTTATAAGTCTTCTATTCCTACCTTCCTTCCTAGATTGATTCTGAATAATCAGCACAATGAAAATAGACTATGGGGGAATATGACGATGAGGAATATGATGAAGGCCGTACAAAAAAATAAATAAAACACTGCATGGTTTCAACCCTGAGCCGGGGAGGTGAGGCACTCTCTCTTTATCATCAGAATATGCAATCCGATCATCCGTTCACGGTCACTGGCGCCTCCAGGTAGGGGTTCATTAAGTCCCATGATGGGGGGAGTATATCGCAAGGCACGCTATAATTCAGCCATAGCAAGAACAACATTGCCATGCCACCACAAGCTGGATAAGCCCAGGATTCTTCTGCCATACAGACCGTACCTCTCTTTGGCTTGCATGTACAAACACTGACACGAGAAGCACGGGGGAAATGCATACACCGCACGCGATGGAAAAACATACGCATACACACACACACATCAAACATACACACACACACACACACAGACACACACACAGACACATAGACAGACACACAGACCCACATACACACAGACCGACACACAGACACACATACACACGTACACACACACACACACACACACACACACACACACACACACACACAGGGTAGTGACGGTGGGGGGGCGGTGCTTCTTACCTAATGAAGAAGGAGGTGGCTCCAGATGCGTTCTGTATCGACGAGGCGGACGTGGTGGGGATCATGGAAGGAGGCCCGGCCTGACAGGGCCCCAGTTGACTGGAGCTCCTCTGGCGACAGGGTGTTAGGCTAACGCTGGAGGTGCTGGAGGTGCTGGAGCCGCTGGAGGCGCCGGGGCTGCTGGCGGTAACAAGAGGGGCCTCCGAGGCTGTGACCCCTCGGTCGGCGCCCCCCATCACACCCTGAGCCTGTTGACACACAGATACAGAGATAAGACCTGGGGGCCGTCACCCCTTGCACCTTTCAAGCGTGCCCTGTCTCCCCATCGGCTCCGCCATCCAGTCGACTAACGGGCCCCGCCTCGCCTCGCCACCTCTCCTCTGTCCGCAGATAGACAGCCAGCTCTATGAGTCACGGTGGTTGAAGGCCCGGGAATTTACCTGGACTTAAGTGTAATTTATTTTTATTTTTTACATACACCTAAATGTAATTTTGCTTATTTACGATTGATATGAACACACTACCAGACTACTACTATTGGGTTCATGATTCATTACCGATTTGCTTTGCATGACGGAGGAGGGAAGTCTACACTGTTTATGATTAGCGAATCTATAGCTGTGATAACAAACAAACAGTCCGGCCTTGATTCTGTACTCTTTTGTAATGAATCTTTTTAGACAACGTATCTCTGGTGTGTCTTGAAGCCCGCGCTAACTGGGGTTAACATGAGACACTGACCAGCGTCTCCTCCTGCATTAAAGATTAGGGGGTATGAGGCGGATCTTAAACTACCCACTTCTAGCCTGGCCTGTATTTCATGTCTCAGTGGACATGGCGGTGAACTGCACAGGGCACTCAGCTGGAGCGGGTGAAAGCCGTGCTACTGTGTCCAGCTGATCTCTCCACGGTCCAGAGCACTCAGGGAGCACAAGAGAGGCTAATTACACCGGGCTGAAAACCAAGTCTTAAAGGACAACAATTCTCCGCTTGAAGTCACCATGGTGACAGTGGGGTTAATCCCGGTCGGAGTCACATGTCTGCCCGACAGGAGAATGGGGAGTCAATAGAAGCTGGCAGGAACTGGTTCTTAAGAGTGAGCTTTGAGCGAAAGGGAGTACAAGAAACAAGCCAATGTTGTGCATAACATATAATAAGAGTGACACATGTCACTGTGTGTAACCAGTGGGAACACAATAAGTAGGCAAACCAAAGCACTGAGTTGCACCGCACGCGGTGGTAGTTTGACAGGATGTGTGCTTTCAACGCGATTCCAGCCCCATGCACATTCTCTGCCAAAATATTTGTCCTATATTCATGTTGGGCCCCTAAAACATCGCCTGTCGTTATTTTTATACGGTGTGCGCGGGCCCCCAGTCGGCATATGGCAACGGGATGCATGTCAACAGGAGGATGAAGGCTGAGCTATTTATACATAGCCAATGACATGTGAATGCTATACATCATGCTGTAAGGACACACATAAGGACGTATGTGTGTCACGCCTCAGCTGGAGTTTTAAAGCTGAGGCTCCGGGCAGGCGTATGAGCGGTCCAACCCGCGCACAAGTATTTTCCCTAAACATAACCAACCTTTGCCTTGAGTTGTTTGTGCTGCGTGTTGGCGCCCACAGCCTTATTCATTTGCTTACACGATCGTATCAAGTACCATGAACCCTGGCGTGTCCTAGGTTATGATTTGTTGACGTTTCCACTGAGAGAAACTGGGTGCAAATTGAAATGAGCCGAAAAAACTGAACCGTTATCGCGCTGCCAGCGGAGCAGGCAGAGCGCTTAGCCACGCCATGCAGGTGTGTGTGTGTGTGTGTGTGTGTGTGGGGGGGTGGGGGGTGGGGGGTGGTCCGTGACAGGTTAAGAACACGCTGCATACCGGGGCGGGACGCGTATCCACTTCAGTTTGACGCGAAAGACGAGAGCACACTTCACACAAAAAACGGAAGTGCACTTGGAAGGCTCATCAAAGCGCTGACGTCACGGAGTGGGGCGCGGTGTCAGGTTTTAAAATCAAGTGGAAGCAAATTGCAGGCAGCGTGCAGGCGGGACAGCCGGTGAGCCTCAAGGAGTGGCTCAGAAAAATATTCAGCTCAGGGACAGATTCAGCTCAGCCTCCAAAAAACCCCCCCACCCTATAGACACCCTAGACTACAGACAAACCCTACACTCCCATAAGCACTCCGGGACGCCTGTCAATACCCCCCCCCCCCCCCTTTCCCCCGGGGCTTCAAGCTGCAGGATGTAAGCCCCTCTGCCTGGATGCTCTCGGCAGCCGGCCCTGGTTGAGGCCGTGCAGCAACGTTAGGTCTATCCCCTGGTCAGGTAATTAGGTTGTGTCAGAGAAGCCATGTGTCCTCGACCTTCTTCTTCTTCTTCTTCTTCCTCCTCATCCTCCTCCTCCTCCTCCTCCTCCGCCTCGCACTGAGACTCAGTAATGAGCTGACCTCCCAGCCTTTAACCCTCTGGCTCCTCCCTGATCTCCTCACCTCGGTTCCCCTTAAAGGAAGAAATAAGGCGGTGGGGATGGTGAGAGAGAGAGAGAGAGAGGAGAGAGAGAGGAGAGAGAGAGAGAGGGAGAGAGAGAGAGAGAGAGAGAGAGAGAGAGAGAGAGAGAGCGAGAGAGAGAGGAGAGAGAGAGAGAGAGAAGAGAGAGAGCGAGAGAGACCATCCGAGCAAAATCGACCATCCAGCAGACCGTATTTTTAGGGAGGTCTGCATAGCAATGACCTGAGCACCCAGTGATCAAGGCAATATCACAGGCGAGGTGAAATAGGCTCCTATAATCCATCCTGTCACACTCGGCTGACCACAGTCACCACCAAGGAGAGGAGCCAAGTGAAGGGGCGGTATTGACTTCTCACAACCCACGATAAGCACCTAGTCCGACCCTACCAGGAAAAGGACAAAAGCAGTCGATCCGATTTTTATACGACGATTTAGCTCTCTGCTCTTTTAACGTACATCAACATTATGTGTGTTATATATAGTGTGCCGCACCGAATCCCTTAACAGAAAATCGAACTAAATTAAAAAAAAATGGTTTTATCATTTGGAACGAATGGGAAAGCTCCAGCTCTCTCTCTCTCTCTCTCTCTCTCTCTCTCTCTCTCTCTCTCCTCTCTCTCTCTCTCTCTCTCTCTCTCTCTCCTCTCTCTCTCTCTCTCTCTCTCTCTTCTCTCTCTCTCTCTCTCTCTCTCTCTCTCTCTCTCTCTCTCTCTCTCTCTCTCTCTCTCTCTCTCTCTCTCTCCTCTCTCTCTCTCTCTCTCTCTCTCTCTCTCTCCATTCGATTTATTGTACTCGTCTTCCTCCTTCTGTGGCGTCTGTCACTCAAGGCCGGTGGCGGCGATCTGCCACTACAGTCTGTTGGGTTTCAATCAGATGAGTGTCCGCGGGGCTGGAGCCCACCAGCACACAACCCACTACACACATCTACCGTACACACACACACACACACACACACACACACACACTCAAACTCTCACTGGCCAAGAGCAAAGAAGTGAGAGCACATTTAGTCCTGGATACAGTGGGGCAAAGTGATCTACAGCCGTCTTTGGATCAATGAAATAGGTGTATTGATTGTGCACACACACACACACACACACACACACACCGTTGGCAACAATAATGTATTATTTGCTTGTTTCTTTTTCACATTGCTATTTAGGTTGACTTAAACAATCATTGAATAAATGACTGTGATAATTCCTCGGGTTTATCTTTGTTAAAATACAATAGGAATAAACAAGAAATAGAAAAGAAAAGTGTAGTGTTGAATAAAAAATAAAAAAACTAGCAAGAGTACTTCCGATAATGGAATCTTTTCAGGCAACTTCTATTCCAGTTGCGTTCAAAGCATTCCACGTTTCATTCCAACAAGAGGGTTTTTTTTTAATTCTCAAGGCAAGGTGCCCTATAATAGGTAAGGGGTGTTGGAGCGCCCCGGGCATCCTCCTCCTCTCCTCCTCCTCCTCTCCTCCTCCTCCTCCTCCTCCTCCTCCTCCTCCTCCTCCTCATCCTCCTCCCTGGTTAATACGCTCTATAGGCTCGCTGTCCAACACACACCCTTCTCCCATCCTTCGTCTGAGGAGCAGCACAGCATGTGTTATTTTTTATAGAAACCCCAAATGGGAATGGGGGACTGAAAGCTCCAGATCCACAGGAGCGGGAGATGGGGGGGGGGGGGGGGGGGTGGGGGGTGTGGGGGGGGGGTGGGGGGTGTGGGGGGTTTGTCCCTCTGAAGTATTCGGGTTTTAATGAAAGAAATGGGCTCTTAAAAATATGTTTGTAACTGACGACGTTGACCACTCAAGGGAAGCCCCCCCCTCGGACTCCCAACCCTGAAGCACAGAGCAATGCATCAGTAGGACTTCTAATTGCTTTTAAGAAACCTAGATGGGGACCACAAGTCAACCCCTTTCCCTTTCATGCCGGCCCCCCTTTTGGATTCGCCCCCTAGATTGCGCACACGCTGTTAAAAGCTTTCCGTATCCTCCCATAAACTAAGTATAATGGCATTTGTAGACATTAACAGGACAAGTTAAAATATGCGTTTAATTTCCGGGGGGGGGGGGGGGGGGGGGAAGCGAGAAAGGCAGCCACGGATCCGTGATCACCCGTTTTTAAACATCGCCAAAGGCAAAGGCGGTGAAAGTACGAGTCTTATCGAGACGCCGACCGGTAATATTAACCGGTATTAATTAATGGCTAACAGAGACGCGGCTCACACCGGCGCCGGCGTGAGCCGCGTTCAGCCGCTGGTTTCTGTCCGTCTCACGTGAAACGTTGCAGAGGACCGTCTGTGTGCCACCAGCCGCAGACTAAAACCAGAGGTCCCCGGTCAGCCTCGGGGATCTATTAGTAATAACACAACAACACATAACGCAGCCCGGGGATTGGGGGGGAAATCACTCTCCCCGCGTATCGTGTAGCCTTATTTAATGAAACGAAAGAAAAACAGCACGATGAATGATTTAAAGGCATGAAATACGGCACGCGCTGCGGCGCAGTAAGAGCGCTGTACTGCCGGAACCACCCCGTGAGGGTAGGGGGGGGGGGGGGGGGTGGTTGGTGATCTGCTGGTTGGTGACACATCAAAAGAGGCCAGCAGGCCCACTCTGGTCCTGCGTCACCGGGGGGGGGGGGGGGGGGGGGGGGGAGTTATGGAAGGTGGTTGCTTTGGGGTGGTCGTTCTGAAATGCCCTTGAGGAGCGGGTCAGCAGATTAGTGTTGCGGTGACCTCTGACCTTCACTACTGAGGTATGAGGGGGTCAGTGGTCCTGCGGAGCTCTGACACACACACACACACACTCATCTCCCTAAAGGCCTTGTGCACTGCAATTATATTGACTTGGCGCAACCCGACCAGCACTAAAACACGCCACTTAGAGAGAGAGAGATGCTCCTGCACTTCTATCTTATCCTTGTAACGCTCATGAGGATGATTACGTTTTTGGTATTTATTGGTCACCCCCCCCCCCACCCCCCCCCCCACCCTGCTGACAATATTCCCTCTGCTCCACTTACACTAATTGCAGTGAATAATGTCTCTCTGCTCGCTCATCTCCGCACTCAAAGCAATTAAGTGATGAGTCTTGCTTTCCATATTTTCACTTATTTGTTAGTGTTGTAAATAATATGTAAAAAGGAAAGAAAAAGGACTTTGATTCGTTTTGACTTTGCACGCCCGAAGCTGTGTCGTGCTGTGAGACAGCGTCACGCCGTGTCCAAAATGTGAATGTGTGTGGGATGTCGTTAGAGATCGGGGGACCCACCGGGCTCGGCTGCGGCAGGAAGTTGTTGACGCGGGAGATGGACCACATCCCCTCCAGGTACTGCTGGGCCTGGATGGTGACGGAGCCCACAGTTCCAGTCAGCTGCCCTCCCCCCGCGGTCACCTGGACGAGGCTGGCCTTCGACGACGACGACGACGTGACGGAGGAACAGGAAGAGGAGGAGGAGGAGGCGGAGGCGGAGGCCTGAGGCCAGGCCAGCCCCCTCTGCCTCTCCGCGGCGGGCAGGGCGGAGCGGGCCAGGGACTGGGGTTGGGCGGACGGCTTTCCATCACTACCGGACGACACGGAGGAGACGGCGTATCTGGAAGGCTGCCTCAGGAAGCTGTTGGTGGGCAGGGCGGGCATGTCTGCGTTGAAGGAGAGCTGAACGGGGGGGTGTGGATGGTCTGCAGGGCCTCCTGTTTCAGCTGATGGAGAGGTGTGGAGCACACCTGGCAACAGCCGATACCTGCGTCATGGCCCCCGGGTGTTTGGAGCTGCTGGAATAGAAACGCAGCATAGCCGGGATCCTGCGGAGTACAACGAGAAGAGCGGGGGAACTATTTCAACCAACAACAACAACTTTAACGAGCCCATCCACAATCACAGACATGGTTTTTTAATAACTGACAGGTAGTGAACTTCAGTATTCCAACCAGTCTTGCCGCTATTGGAAGAACTTGTGCAGACACAAAATCGTGAAGGAAAAAAAACAATAGTAGCACACACACACACACACACACACACACACACACACACACACACCCCCCCTAAGGAAATATCTGGTCAACAAACTCACTCTTTAGTGGGTGAATGCAACGCGTGAGAGAGAAAGGAACGAATCTTAGGAACTAAGAAATAGTCATGTAATGTGATGTTGGTGGGGGGGGGGGGGGGGGGGAGAAAGTCTATTAAATGCTCTTATGGTAGCGTGCGAGAGTGGTCCTTGGCTTGGCTCGTGGTGTGGTCCCTGACTCTTTTGATTGCTTTGTTTGACCACTTCGTCCTCTTGGGAACGGCTGTTTGTTTAGACTGAGGAGCAGCGCCTGCCCCCTGCAACAACCAGAGACTGCGGATCAAGTCCTCCACGCCACACAGTTGGGTGGGGGGGGGGGGGGGAGCTAAAAGTGTTAGGCAATCCTCCACCATAAGCGCCAGCCAGACACACATAAACACATATTTGGAGTCATTCTGAAAGAGTGTTTTTTGTTTTTTTCTTTCTTCTTCTTCAAAATAGAGCCGCCATCTTCTCCCCAAACCCCCCCCCCCCCCCCCCCACCCCACTCAAAGAAAGTAGCCACCGGACTTCATAAGCGACGG
>CM051016.1:21576466-21743966 GCA_027704905.1 Muraenolepis orangiensis
ACGTAACGCAAAGGATAACAAAAACACACACCGCCATTATTATTATCTTTCCATAGAACGTTCCACAGAACGAGTCCATACGAAAATACGCCACTACCACAATAAACACAGCAAGTTATTTATTTATCCTCAAGTCGAAATAAGTCGAAGTTGAAATACTGTAAAAGCCAACACACACACACACACACACACACACACACGCACGCACGCAGTCACACACACACACACACACACACACACACACACACACACACGTACGCAGTCACACACACACACACACACACACACACACACACACACGCAGTCACACACACAGGCACACATATTTATAGTTCTAATATGCATACACTATGACACATAGTATATTTATAGTTCTATAGTTGTAGGCATAGAGACACACAAACACACACATACACACATAAAAACACACACATAAACACACACACACACACACACACACACACATTCAAACAGAACCACCTGTCTTCAGGCCAATCTTAAATCACCACCTTCACTTCCCCCCCCCTCTACTCCCACCTCAGCGTTTCCGAAGAGCAGTGCAGCCAGGCATTGTGTTACAGTGCTGCTCGAAAGTATGTGAACCCCTTGAACAGTTAAGAGTTTTCTGTTGTTTTACCATGATTTTCCTATTTTATCATCACAAGTTTTACATATATGAAATGTCAGGTTTATGTTTAACAGTTCCATGTACTTTTTTAGAGGGAATTGTGTGAGTAGCCAAAAAAATACATGAAACATGGAATTAGTGGATGTGCAAAAGTAAGTGAACCCCCAGCTGTATTGGTAAAGTCAAGGAGGTAACAGATTCAGGTGAAACACTTTTGGGTGCTTAATTAGTCAATTAAGCAAACCAATCAAATGAGACATCATTAGGAAAAGGGTTGGACAACACAGATTAAAAGAGAGAGAAAAACAACCAAACGACTGCAGTGCCAGGGTGTACCCATACGAATCAACCATGCCAAGAGGAAAGGAGATACCCGAGGAAATCAAGAAAATGGTACTGACAGCCCATCAGTCTAGAGAAGGCTACAAGACAATCTCCAAACGATTCCAGCTCCATCCATCCACGGTGAGGCAAATAATTTACAAATGGAGGGCGTCCAAGATGACCGCATCTTTGCCTAGAAGTGGACGCCCATTAAAACTAACATCAAGAAGCACCCGTAGAATAATAAATCAGGTAAAGGACAACCCACACATCACCTCTAAAGAGTTGCAGAGCTCTCTGGCAGCGTCAGGTGTAAATGTACATGCGTCTACAATTAGACGAAAATTGAACCAACACGACATTCATGGGAGGGTTGCTAGAAGGAAGCCTCTGCTCTCCAAAAAGAACAAAGCTGCCCGTTTAAACTTTGCCAGAGAGAACTTGGACAAACCAGAGGCCTTCTGGAAGTCCATTCTCTGGACAGATGAGTCCAAAATAGAATTTTTGGTCATAATCGTAAGCGCTTTGTTTGGAGAAAAACCAACACAGCACATGAAGAAAAGAACCTCATCCCAACAGTGAAGCATGGTGGTGGAAATGTTAAGGTATGGGGCTGCTTCTCTGCTTCTGGACCTGGACAACTCCATATCATCCAGGGAAACATGAATTCTGAAGTGTATCAGCAAATTCTTGATAAGAATCTCCAGCCATCAGTCAGGAAGTTGAAACTGGGCCGTAAATGGGTTTTTCAACAAGACAACGACCCAAAACATACCAGCAAATCTACCAAGGAATGGTTCAGAAAAAAGAGGATTCGTACTCTGGATTGGCCAAGTCAAAGTCCGGACCTCAATCCAATTGAAATGTTGTGGCTAGACCTGAAGCGGGGGGTACATGCCAGATGTCCCTCCAACCTTTCTCAACTGGCTGAGTTCTGCAAGGAAGAGTGGGCAAAAATCCCCCACAGCAGATGCGAGAGACTGGTCAGTGGCTATAGAAAACGTTTGATTGCAGTAATGGCTGCAAAAGGAGGTGCCACACGCTATTAACCAAAAGGGTTCACATACTTTTGCACAAGTCATATTTTCAGTTTTTGTGGGAGAAACCACTTTTTTTGAATAAATAATGAAAATACATCATTTTTCTTTGTTTGTGTCCATTATTTGGAAAGTCCTGCTTTACAAATTGGTGTTTGGATATACATTTAATAAGGTTATTTTACATTTTTGTACAATTACAATGACCATGTCTAGGGGGTTCACATACTTTCGAGCGCACTGTATGTGTGTGTATGTATGCCTGTGTGTGTGTGTGTGTGTGTGTGTGTGTGTGTGTGTGTGTGTGTGTGTGTGTGTGTGTGTGTGCACCCGTGCGTGTGTGTGCCTGTGTGCGCCTGTGCGCCTGTGTGTGTGTGTGTTGGGGGGGGGGGGGGGATAGCACATCCTGACTGCAGAAGAACCGCACCGCGAACAAAGGACAAGAAGGCAATAAAAGTGGCGGACGCTCAGGCTCCAAAGTCACGGACACCGGAGTGACGAACGGAGCGCCACATGAAAGCTTTCGACCCCCCCCCCCCCCCCGCCTCCCCCCGGTCGCCACGGGGACCCCCCAACTCACACAAGGCAGGGGGTGGGGGGGTACGGGGGAGGGGTTTGTGGGGGGGGGAGGTGTTGAAGGCCAAGGGAGGTGTGGACCGGGGTCCGTCTCTCGTCTGGGCTCCCCTTTTCTTCCTTTCATTTTTTTTTCTTTTGGGGGGGGCGGGGGGAGACGGTGGCTCTCTTTTTATGTGTTCACAGGAAGTGGCTGGTGGTGAGACACAACAAGTGGAGGGACGGGGGTCATTAAGATGACCGGGGCTTTGTTGTTGACCGGGGGGGGGGGGACTCAGAGGGGGAGCGGGACAGTCCACTGCACCCTCTGATCTCCACCCCTCTCCCCTCCTTTTGTCGGCCGAGCTAATGAAGCATTGTTCTGGAGTTTCATAGCCCTCTCTCTCTCTCTCTCTCTCTCTCTCTCTCTCTCTCTCTCTCTCTCTCTCTCTCTCTCTCTCTCTCTCTCTCTCTCTCTCTCTCTCTCTCTCTCCCCCCCCACCACCCACCACCCACCACCCACCACCACTCCCAACAGCGCCACCGTAACTGTGACTTTCAGTGGCTACCGTAGGCAGGCTTTTATAGCGGTCGCTAAAAAACCTTGCTAACAGCTCCCCAGGACCAGTTAACTGTGGCTGGGGGGGCGCTGTGGAAACCGGGGCCCCTGGCCCACCATAGCAGCCCGTAGCAACACAGTAGCTGCTACAGCAGCAGTTAACACATGGCTGAGTATATACGTGTGTGTCAGGCTTGTGCCTTTGTGTGTGTCAGGTTTGTGTGTGTGTCAGGTTTGTGTGTGTGTCAGGTTTGTGTGTGTGTGTGTGTGTAAGTGTGTATGTGCTTGGGTGTGTACCACTTGCATGTTTCCTGGTGTGTGTGTGGTGTGTGTGTGTGTGTGTGTGCGCGCGTGTGTGCGTGTGTGCAAGAAACAAGCAAATGGGGAGAAAGAAATAGACTTCACAAAGAGTTCACATTCAGTTTGAACTTTATCCCGTCTGACCCCCGCCCCCCCCCCCCCCCCCCCCCCCCTTGGCTATTTCTTTGGGTGTCGAGTTCAAGTGTGCCCTGGTGTGACCCCCATTGTAGTGTGTGTGTGTGTGTGTGTGTGTGTGTGTGGGGGGGGGGGGCTTCAGTCACCCAGAGGTGGCAGGAGCACGTGGAGGGGTGAGCTCGGCAGGACACGGATTCTTTGAACACATTCACAGTAAATTCCACGAGACATGCAACAGCTGCTACTGATCAGACCTGATCATTAGTTCATTATTATAATTATAATAATTATTACACCTAATTATTATTAGCATGTGTTTCTATACTGGTACAATGGCCCACAAAAGCGTATGAGCAAGTACATGTCATGTAGTATTATTATAATTATTATTATTTATATTACTATCATTATTATTATTATTATTATTATTATTATTTATATTATTATTATTATTATTACCTAGAAAATATATTGTGTTTGTTTAGTCATGGGAGGAAGATGAGCTTCACAACTTTAGACAAAGTGAAAATGAAATAAAAAACATATAAAACCCATATCAATTTAACACCTATTCCCACCGAGTGGTCGGCTGAGCACGACCTCGGGAAACGGAGCAATAAACCTCACAACACCCTGCTGGAAAAGAACTGTGCGTTGAACACAAATAAATAAACCCAAGGCGATGGCTGTCTGTGGAGGAGGGGGCCGCCCAGTGTGGAGCCCATCCAGTGTGGAGCCCATCCAGTGTGGACCCCATCCAGTGTGGACCCCATCCAGTGTGGACCCCATCCAGTGTGGATTTGCAGGAAATCCCCCCTTGTTGGCTCAAGAGCGCCAGACCTCACGAAGGACGGAGGACGATGAGCTTCAGTCCGTCTGGGTTTAGCCCAGACTGGTTTAGCCCAGACTGGGTTTAACCCCCCCCCCCCCCCCCCCCAGCGTGTGTGTGTGTGTGTGTGTGTGTGTGTGTGTGTGTGTGTGTGTGTGTGTGTGTGTGTGTGTGTGTGTGTGTGTGTGTGTGTGTGTGTGTGTGTGTTGTCACGACGTCGGATGGCTCTCTCACACCACCATCTATTCCCCCAGGAATACCCAGGGTCTATTCTTAAGAGGTTATGCTGGAATTCTAGCAAGGCCGTCCCGCAAGCACAGGTGTGCTCCTAAAACGACTTCCCCTCTCTGGGCGTTCAGCAGTAGGGGAGGGGAGGTTTTTTTGTTTTGTTGCCGTTGTGCAGACTTGCTCAAAGGCATCCCAGCTATGTTTTGTTTGATGCATAATATTAGAGCGGTAAACAACAGCGGTCGGCGTCGACACCGTGTGTGTCTTGAACGCCTCTCTAGCGGGAGAGAGCTGTAGGAACTGCGCCACGCCAAGCGGCCCAGCGGCGCCCGGCGGAAAGAACCGCTGCTAAAGTGGCGTAGCCGCGTAGCCACGTAGCCAAAACACAGCGCGTTAATGATAGGTCATTTCAGAACAACACTAGGAGAGCCGATTAACAAGCCCGCCCCCGGATAGCCCGTGTGAAAGAATGACAACAGATGACAATCTACAGACTGTATTAAGGAGACCCCCATTAGTCCAGAGAGGGGGTAGCAATCAGGGCGGGAGGCGATAACCAGGGGGAGAATAAAGAGACAACTGCTGGTTGCGATGAAGCCAATCAACACCTACTGGGCTCAGATTACACACACACACACATAAACACACACACACACACACACACACACACACACACACACACGCATGCATGCACACACACACACACACATGCACCCACACACACAGATCACTCACAATGAATTAGCACAGCTGAGGATAAAGCAAACGGTACATTTGACAAGAAACGGTGCCCATTCATACACACAGACACACACACACACACACAAACACACAAGAGCAAACACACAAGAGCAAACACAAACAGACACACAGCAGTGGACAGAACTAAAGAGTCACTGAAGACACTGAATCACTCACACTCCCCAGACAGACACACATATACCAAGTCAGTAAAGTCTTGGCCTAGGGGGGGGGGGGGGGGGGGGGGGTCAGCAGCATCACGGTGAAGTTGATGAGTGCGAAAACCCGGCAATAGGGGCTAGCAGCGCTGCAGCTTTTACTATCCCCGTTGAATTGATACAGTTGGCGGTGACAATCGCGTTGGGGAATCGTAAAGGGGTGAGAGTGTAGTTAAGCGCCCGGCACACAGAGAAGGCATAAAGAGAAGGGCCTCTCGGAGCTCTTCAGCCGGAAAGAGACATAAAATGGAGGTTGGGTTTTAAGGTATAGCAGGAGTCAGGGCCTATAGGGGACGCATGGAGCTCACAGGCGACACCACGGAGCGAGGTAAGACATCGTAAGTACGCACTCCCAAAGACAATCCCACTGTTTTGGTCGGCTTCCCTGTTTTGGTAAACAGATGACTAAACCTTATCATGCGGATCTCTCTCTATCTCTCTATCTATCTATCTATCTATCTATCTATCTCTCTCTCTCACACTTTTTTTACTTCCCTAGACCACTGTCACAACAGAGTCCCGCACGCACGCCGCTGCACAAGTGTGTCATCTGATAATATCGTACACAAGACTTTGATGTGTAAGCCCGGCCCTCACTTTGAACCTGTTCATCCTGGTTCAAGATATGTTCCCATCATCGACGGAGAATTCGTGAGTTTTTCTTTGTTGTTTTCTTTTTTTTTCTTCGTTTGTTCCTACTGTTGGTTCACTTCAGCGCTGTTTCTTTTACGAAGAGCATTGTGAAGAGCGAGTGAATACTTTGACATTGTGTTGTGGGCCCAACCGCACTTGCAAAGAAATCTATCTGTGTTAGTCTGTCATGTCAGGTTTATTCATCCAAAGAGTTAATCCAACAAACAAGAATGCACTCAGTGCCACAGCTTAGTCGTTCCAAAACAACAACAACTAAAAACCTTTAGAGTTCCCTGGAGGACAAGAAAAGCGTAGATGGGTGAACGATGGCCACTTCTAGCCGCCTGTGTCTAATGTACGTCTCTCTAAAAGAAGACATCGACCCATTGCCTGACCTTAATTGTACCAGAAATGGACAAATGCTTTTACAAATCTTCCCAGAGGACACACTGTGTATCGCGTGGATTGGCTAATACCTCTGGCTCTCTCCTTTGAACGTGAAGCTGCGGCTGCTGCTAGAGAGGACGAGAACGCAAAGTCACAGCGCCTATTCGAACGGGAACACTCCCTAGTTACGTTCTCGGCTCACTCTCCCTCCCCACTAAAGTTCTTTAAAAAAAAGAAAAGGCTACACAGGTCTAACTGGCTTCGCAACAACTGTAACTGGGTGAGAAGTGTATCTGTCATGTATGATATAGGGCCGTGGATTGAACCAACAAACAGAACAGAACAGACAAACACTGGGGAATTTTTGCTCGTTTGCAACGGCGACGGTAACGGTAACCTCCCCTTCGCACGGGGGACCTTCCGCACTTGGTAGACCAAATCAAATGACTTTGTCAGCGGTACGGCAATTTCAACACACACTCTCAATTAAGCAAAAGAAAGAGAAGCTCACCCGGGGAGAGGGAGAGAGAGAGAGAGAGAGAGAGAGAGAGAGAGAGAGAGAGAGAGAGAGAGAGAGAGAGAGAGAGAGAGAGAGAGAGAGAGAGAGAGAGAGAGAGGGGCAACAGGAGACAAAGACACCGCGGGGAACACCTCGAAATTGCCGGTGATTAAATCTCAAATTGGAAATCAGCTTCAACTGTGAATGTATAAACTAGTACCTCGGAAATATGGTTTTGTTTAATCAAGTTTTTCCTTTCTTTTTTTTTTGTTTGTGTGGTACTTCCACAGCACCCGTGTTCACACATGATCAATATATATACATGGAAAACATGGAAAACAACAAGACAGGCTGTACAAGAGGGCTACATAAAGTCATCAATCTAGGATTGATGACTACTCCTCCAAAGCATCTCTGGAAGTCGTCTAGAATCGTCTATGATTGGCCACTGGGGGGGCGGGGGAGTTCTACCAGAGTGGAAAACTTGTACAGTATGTTTGTGTACATTTTTTCCGAGTCTGTTTGAGATTTGGGGAGCAGCAGCCCGGACATTTTCCCATCCCACAACACACACACAAAACCCTCCAAAGCCCCCCGCCTCTCACACCGCCCAGCATGTTCAGAGAGCCCCAAAAACCCCCAACCACAAACGGGTCACTTACAGACAGACAAACAACCCAAGCCACGGCAGGTGAGCCGGCGACAGAGGGAGGGGATTCCGTAAACATCGGCCTAGCTTTGGCAACGGGGTCAAAGCAAACAATGCCCGTGTCAAGTCCGGCGAAGCCGACCCTACCGCCGTGATGGACTGCGCCGGCCGGGCCCCGCCTCGAAGTCGCCCGTCTGCAGTTTACCCACGGCTGATCCATCTTGGCAAAGGAAACTCAGCACTGGCATCCTCTCTTTCAGCTCGTCGCTATAAGCCCGGGCGATTTGTCTGCGACTACAAGGCCTGCTGTCAATTGGCTATGCTTTATGGAGCCAGCGGGAGATTACCTCCGACTCAGACCTCCGCTCTGTGCACGTCTTGGAAATTTATTTCAACAACTTTATGCCTTGCCAAGTCTCTGAATCAGTACCGTGATGGAGCGTCGGCTGTCTGGCTTGTGTACATCTCAGTTCGTCAGGACATAAAAAGCTAAGCAGAGGGAGATATTTTTCAAATGAGGATAACACACGCGCGCACACACACGCACGCGCACACGCACACACACACACACACACACACACATACACACAGCGATATTACTTCAGATGGAAGGAACACATGCTTGTAAACACAAATCACACATACACACAATTGAAAAGGAAACTGAAATTGTACATGAGCATACACACACATTGAAACACAATGTCCAGTAATCCACAAATCAATACAATAACTTTTGATTATACATATTGCACAATTGCACACATGTGTGCACAGTGTCCAAAGACGGACACACACACACACACACACACACACACACACACACACGCACACACATATTCAACAGACAAAGGCAAGTTCCTACATTTATTGCAAAGCAAACAGAACAAAAATTTAACTTTTGACAAACAATAATACTGACAAATAATATTATGCAATCACACGTACCCAAACATACACATAACAACCACCCCCCCCTCACACACACACACCACACACACACAATCACACACAAGATACACACACACACACACACACATCATACAATCACACAAAGATACACACACACACACACACACACCACACACACACATACACACACACACACACACACAATCACACACAAAGATACACACACACACACACACACACACACACACAATCACACACAAGATACACACACACACACACACACACATACATAGAGGTCGGCCCCAAAAATAACAAGTCAAGCTGTGATGAATTCCCACCGGCTACAGTTGTGTGTGTATTCATTTTCTTTGCTCTGTGACATTTCTGTGTGTGTGTGTGTGTGTGTGTGTGTGTGTGTGTGTGTGTGTGTGTGTGTGTGTGTGTGTGTGTGTGTGTGTGTGTGTGTGTGTTGTGTGTGTGTGTGTGTGTGTGTGTGTGTGTGTGTGTGTGTGTGTGTGTGTGTGTGTGTGTGTGTGTGTGTGTGTGTGTTGCTCTACAGACCTCCGCTCACATATCGGCCTGTCAGGCCGGACCCAAGCTTTTGTTTCCCCTCCAGACTCATTGTAACACATGATCCTTCACCAAACAGGAGTATGCAAGTACACAAGTACCTACACACACACACACACACACACACACACACACACACACACCTCTGCACAGAGAGGCCTCGGCTTATCGACATAAAGCCATGAAAAAAAACGCCACAGAACTCCCAACAGAGTTTTTCGACCACTCAAAGACTTGATTCCCTCTCGTCTCGACGTCACACGGTCACAAGGAGAGAAACACCAGACGAAGACACAGAAGGAACCGGAGAGGACAAGTCAAGGCATCTACTTATAGCTGCTCTAAACAGCTCTGTCACGACGTGACGGTACATCGATGGAACATCTGGAACCTTCTCCGTCTACACCACCACTGACACGCAGCAGCAGTTAGCCCCAGATGGCCACTGCTGAACACTTTCATGTGAGGCCCTGTGTGTGTGTGTGTGTCTGTGTGTGTGAGTGTGAGTGTGTTGGTATGTGTGAGAGTGTGATTGTTTGTGTGTGTAATTGTTTGTGTGTGAGTGTGTGTGTGTGTGTGTGTGTGTGTGTGTGTGTGTGTGTGTGTGTGTGTGTGTGTGTGTGTGTGTGTGTGTGTGTGTGTCCTAAGAGAGCTAACTAACTGCATCTATTCCAGGTGTAGCAGAATCCTCCACTTCCCCCCTCTAACGACAACTGATGAGCATCAGTCCCTCTGCACCACGATGACCAATCAGCTTCTCAAGTCCCACAGTCTGCCTTCAGAACCGGTTAAAGACACATCTCAGCGTGTCAGAATACTAGGTCCTCTTGAAAGAGGACGGTGAGGATACATTCAATACATAACAATTGAAAGAGATCCCTGGCAGATATTTTATATATTTAAATGGTACAAAATAATGAAGGACCTTGTATTGCCGGAGGGATTTTCAACATTCAGCTTTTTCCTCGATCCTCCAAAAGAAAGAAGCACACACACACTAAAAGGCTGCTAAGGGAGTGCAACTGGGAGTCCTGGATTGCATAGCTGCCTACTGGTAAAACACACACACACACACAGGCACACACACACACACACACAGGCACAGGCACACACGCAAGCACGCACACACATAAAGCGCACGCAAAAGCACACACGCACACACACACACACGCAAGCACGCACACACATAAAGTGCACGCAAAAGCACACACACACACATACACACAGATACAGTGAAGCAGAGCAGGGAGGTGCAGTGATTGATGCCCGCTGTCTCTGCCGCTGCTTGACACCAGATTATTGCGTGCAGTTTAATACAAGCCAGCTGCCATAAAGCACAAACCACACACTGCATGGTGGAGTGAAGCAGAAGGGACATTTCAGCCCACATCTAAGGGTCTCTCTCTCTCTCTCTCTCTCTCTCTCTCTCTCTCTCTCTCTCTCTCTCTCTCTCTCTCTCTCTCTCTCTCTCTCTCTCTCTCTCTTTCTCCTTACTTTTTTGTCGGCATATCTCTTTCTTCTTCTACATTGACTCCCTACATTTCCATCAAACACACACACACACACACACACACACACACACTTCTCACTATTGCTCCAGGGGCTTCCATGCTTAGAGGTGAACTTAATGAAACGGTCCCCCCCCTCCTTTTTGTCTTAACCTCGAAGCTCTAGTTTCATGACTGGGGGAGATTCTCATTCTAGCCTTATAGTGCACACACACACACATATACTACGTCTCTCTCTCTCTCTCTCTCTCTCTCTCTCTCTCTCTCTCTCTCTCTCTCTCTCTCTCTCTCTCTCTCTCTCTCTCTCTCTCTCTCTCTCTCTCTCTCTCTCTCTCTCTCTCTCTCTCTCTCTCTCTCTCTCTCTCTCTCTCTCTCTCTGTGTCCGGCCCCCTTTCCAGGGGTCCCGGCAGTGCACCTGTTCCAGCCCAGGGCAGCTCCCCACTCATGAAACCCTAGCCCCCTGGATAGACACTGGGAACACTGACAGCCCCGTCAAGGGGTCACTCAACAAAGGTAGAGGTAAAAGACCTCCTGCACTCCCCCCCCCATCCCCCCCCCCCCCCACACACACATACAAACACACACACACACAAACAGACACAGACACAGAAACGCATGCTCATAATATATGAATATAAGTCTTATAAGAACCTCTCTCTCTCTCTGTCTTTCTCTCTCTCTCTCTCTCTCTCTCTCTCTCTCTCTCCTCTCTCTCTCTCTCTCTCTCTCTCTCTCTCTCTCTCTCTCTCCTCTCTCTCTTCTCTCTCTCTCTCTCTCTCTCTCTCTCTCTCTCTCTCTCCTCTCTCTCTCTCTCTCTCTCTCTCTCTCTCTCTCTCTCTCTCTCTCTCTCTCTCTCTCTCTCTCTCTCACGGGCTACAAAGCGGTGGTCCTGCTGGTTCAGCGTCCTTGGCAGAGAAGCTACATTCAGCCCCATCCAGTCCTTCACACTGGAACAGAGAGACATAAATCTATAGGTGGACACCGGGAGAACCACCAAGGTCGGGGGGAAGTGACAGGAAAGACACATAAAAATAGGCTACTACAATGCAGAGACTGGTGCATTTCCACGCCGTTATTGTTGTGGATACAAAGGCACACAGGCATATCATATCGGGATCAAACAAATGCAAGGCTCACTGTACACAATGCAATGTGCCACGTCCTGTTCTCCATGGCTCACATAGAATGCAGTAATGGCTGCAATGTCGTGGATCAAAGACCAACATGTACACATAATGTATCATTCAAATAATAATATTAGAAGCGCAAATGTGCACCGCTCAGATGCCAAACACAGCCACTGCGCCTAAAGTTAAACTTTATTAGCATCTTAATTAGACACATTCACAGGCCCAGCATGTTGCCCTCCCTCCGTCTCTTGTCGCTCTACGCTTTGCCCTTTAGGTTCCCAGGGGCCAGGGGCCAGAGGGAGGTATCATTAGGAAGCTGCAATCTGGCTGTAACAACCCTCTTTAAGCAGTAAGACACGTTAATCCTCTTATTTGTTGGGCTCAGTGTACCTCTGCAGCACACCACAAATAGCCCCACACAAATATTCATGGAGTGGAAATGTATTGAAAAAATTGGAAACAATCAAGTTCCTTCTACTTTCATATATATATATATATATATATATATATATATATATCGCTGGTAGGTAATCAAGTCTGCTGGATTTTTCAAAACCCGGTGCATCGTCTAGTTTGGCTTTAAGCTGCTTACCCAACACACACACACACACATGGGAACACCGTTTAAAGCAGTTCCCAGTAACATTCATTGTTTAGGGAAGATGTGCGGATTCGGAGGGAGATTTTCTTACTGGTTGATCGTTTTGGTTATTTTGGTGTTTTTTTTGTACACATTATATTTATTAACAGTTATAGATATTGTGTCTTTCCTCAAGTCTCTCTCTCTCTCTCTCTCTCTCTCTCTCTCTCTCTCTCTCTCTCTCTCTCTCTCTCTCTCTCTCTCTCTCTCTCTCTCTCTCTCTCTCTCTCTCTCTCTCTCTCTCTCTCTCTCTCTCTCTCTCTCTCATCTGTCTTCAGGGCCCCTTTTCAAAGGGAGGTATCACGTAACAATGGCCCCTGTCTCAACTATGAGCGAGGGCCCTAAGACTCTTCAGCATCGCCGTGGGTGAGGAATTGTAAGTCACGACAGGTCACCGAGTCTCCAGGCTACGGGTGCGTTTACAAACCTAAAAGCCTATTGTATTCACCTGACAGACTCTTAACTTTTGAATGACATGGTCCACCCGCCAGTGACAAAATAAAAATACCCTGTCACTCCACTCATCTGGTCACAGAGCACACCACCTAAATATCAAACAAGCCTCTTCTGGTTGGAGGCATACAAAAGAGAGAGAGAGGGTGGTGTGGAGAGAGAGAGAGAGAGAGAGAGAGAGAGAGAGAGAGAGAGAGAGAGAGAGAGAGAGAGAGAGAGAGAGAGAGAGAGAGAGAGAGAGAGAGAGAGAGAGAGAGAGAGAGAGAGAGAGAGAGAGAGAGAGAGAGATGCAGAGATTGTGTTTAGTAAGCTAAGGACTGGATCTCCGCCAGGTGGAGTGGTCTTATCAGGCAACAGACTGTTGACAGACACCAACTGATTATGGCACAGAGGTAATTGGTCACTTTGAAGCTGTGGTTAGCGTTTAAAGTGATCGTCTTTTCCCCTCATATCTTATCTCTTATACCATGTCCAGCCACATTAAGGACTATGCGTAATTGTCGAATGCTGACTCTCTCTCTCTCTCTCTCACTCGCTCTCTCTCTCTCTCTCTCTCTCTCTCTCTCTCTCTGTCTCTCTCTCTCTCTCTCTCTCTCTCTCTCTCTCTCTCTCTCTCTCTCTCTCTCTCTCTCTCTCTCTCTCTCTCTCTCTCTCTCTCTCGCTCTGTCTCTCTCGCACTCTCACGCTCTCTCTCTCTGTTGCCCATTGAAGTCAGTTGTTACTGTAGGCTCTAATTATGGGAATTAAATGCAGAAAGTGGCTGAAAGTCTTTGATTAGACTGGAGGAAGAAGTCTGGGGACTTCTTTCTCCGCTACTTGTTATTTCCTTTGAGGAAAAAGGGCTGTTTGTTTAAGTTGTCAGGTTTCAAAAATTTAAAAAAGCCCCTGTATTCTGTATTCCTCAGGAGCTGACACAAGACACAATGACATTTAGTTTGAGTTGTCCTTAACAGTTTGACATTTCAAATGTTTGTGCCAAACTATATAGCTATATAACAAATTGTGCTGTAACCTCCATTTTACAAACAAAAGTGATAAAACATAAACCCAACAAGTCACACAAACACAAGGGGAGATAACTGCTCATCAAGTGCAAGCTACTTGCCAACCACAACCATCACTGACACAAGCCCCTGCCTTCTGCTGCCATTACTCATGTGCTTCATTGGTCTGCTCTCATGACCAAGTCTATCACGAGATATACAATGGACCAGTGTCGAACCAAGACTTGCGGTATTTTGTTCAAGTTTCATTTTTAATTAAAGAAAAAGGAAAACATCGTTGCTCTTGACCTTACATTCATAAAATCATGTCGGCAGAGAAAATAGCGGACAATAACACAAAGCAACTGGTGTGGGTTTTCCCCCACACTCCCGCAACACAATTGCATCTCCCAGCGGCTTCATGCATCAAAGTCCACGCATGAAAAAAACCAAAACACTTTTCCTTGAATTCTGTCCGATAGCTACGACTGTATTCAAACAATGCGTCTCTGGGAGAGGGGGGAGGGGGAGGAGAGGGGAGGGGGGGGGGGGGGGGGGGTGTTGTCTGGGGCCTGAGCAGACTTCCTTTTTATAAAAAACATAAAAACCAAAGGGCAGACAGATGGAGGAGGAGGGAGTGTGTGTGTGTGTGAGTGTGTGTGTGTGTGTGTGTGTAGTAGGGGGGGGGGGGGTGAGACCTGACATAAACAACCCCTCTGCTCTCTCAACTCTCTTTCCCATGACGGGTCAGAGCCTCCCTCCTGCAGCCTGTTAACCTGTAGCCTGGATCCTGCACCATGTGTCCCCAAAACCCGGGTCCTGGGGTTATCACCCCACAAAGACCCAGACAACTTTGAGAATTCCTCCACAACAAAAACACCTCGACCCAAACACTAGGCGGTGGCACAGTGGTTCAGTAGCACACAAGACACACCCCACCCACCACCTCGGAGCAAGATAATGCCGTTCCTTCTTCTATAGGGCCGCTTGAGGCCCACATAGCACACACACCCCCACCCTCTCCCCCCCCCCCATTGCCCTCCGGTACAATAGCAGTAACCTACTATCACTGTTTACCACCCCCTAAATTAGGGTCCAATTTAGTCATCAACAAGGGCAACAGAGAGCAGAGCGAGGGGGTGGTCTCTCACTCTGTCCTCCAGAGCTTCAGGACTGATGGTAAGGGTATGTGTGGGCGGGGTGGGTGGTGGTGGTGGGGTGGTGGGGGTGGTGGTGGTGGTGGGGTGGTGGTGGTGGTGGTGGTGGTGGAGGTGGTGGTGGTGGTGGTGGTGGTGGTGGTGGTGGGGGTGGTGGGGGTGGTGGCTCAACTACACCCCTGCACACCTGGGGAGCGAAGGGCGGGGCGGGGGGGGGGGGGGGGCAGCAGACGTTGGGGGCAGAACAAAGGAGAGGTCAGTAGTACTTTGCAGCGGATTCGAGAGGAGGGGAAAGAAATAGGTAAGCGGTGTGTGTGTGTGTGTGTGTGTGTGTGTGTGTGTGTGTGTGTGTGTGTGTGTGTGTGTGTGTGTGTGTGTGTGTGTGTGTGTGTGTGTGTGTGTGTGTGTGTGTGTGTGTGTGTGTGTGTGTGTGTGTGTCTGTGTGTGTGTGTGTGTGTGTGTGCGTGTGTGTGTGTGGTCGGGGTGCTGGTGTTGCTGAGTGATGACCAGCCGATGATAGGTGCCTACAGAGATCCATCTCTCCAGACCTGAGAGATCTGATTAGGATCAGCATCTCCCAACCCAACCAGGACTCGAGGACCACACACACACACATGCAGAGGGACCCCCCGAGCTGGCTTCCGATGAGAGTTGTGTCAAGGTGCTGCAGACACACCCCCTAATCCCTGCAGCCTCTCTGTGAAAATCAGGTGTACCCACGCTGCGGAGCAGTAATCCCAGCTCAGATCTCACTCCCCCCACCCCCACCCCCCCCCCCACACTTCAAAGGCAAAGAAAACAGGACAATAAAAGAGAAGTAGCCCCCCGTGGCAAGCGCCTCGTACCGCCACAACAACGACAGCCGTCTGAGGGCCTATATTTAACAGCGGTGGGAATAGTGGGAGTAGACTAGAGTAGTACACTTTCAATGTGCAGAGAGAGAGAAGGTCAACTGGGACTAGACTCCCCCCCCCCCCCCCATCCACACACACACACACACGCACACACGCACACACACGTGCGCACACACACGCGCACACACACACACACACCATTACCATTTCTCCCAACAGTATAATAAAGTGGGAGAATTGTTTCATCAAACAATGGGTAATTCCCAGAGTCCAAACTTTCCCAACTTTGTTTTTGAAATACATGACATTGGACATAAGGAGGATTGGGGAGAGGGTGGGGGAGGGGATTCATGAACAATTATGAACGTGGATGTACTTTTTTTGAGTGAGTGAGGTAGTGAGTGAGGTAGGCTATTTTGAAAATGAAATGGCATGTAAGCCTATCACGCACTTGTCAAACAACTGCACTCTTGGCAACGTACATATAAGGATATGTAGCTGAAAGTCTCTTGGACACACACGTTGAGATAGTTTACAACAATATCCAACGCAATGATTGTTTTCCCCCCACAAACCTTTAGCGAATAGGGATCCGCCCAAGAGAGTGCTTGCTTCTTCAGCTCTGCGACTTTCACTTGACACGGTTGGCATCGTAGGCTTCCCTTCCCCTCGTCTCCCCTCCTCCCCTCCGACTCTCCGGACTCGGAGATGGGCACCGACCCCGCGCCCTCGGGGGCTGGCCGGCTGCTGCATCGCGCGTCCTCCGCCGAGTGAAGTCGTTTCCTGGGGGTCACGCCGAGGGCTAACGGCGAGTCCGCACCTGGACAGCCCTCAGCCTTGGAAGGCATAAGAACGAAAGTCAATGTTAGTTAACAAAAAAAATGGCAACAGCCATTCGCGGCATCCAACAGCTGGGGCGCACGCCTGCGTGCATGCGTAAAAGTGTAAAATATGACACTGGACGTGAAAGTTAACTCGGAGAGAATTGCCCAATTGACACTTACAGTAAACATGCGGTTGTCCCTGTTCTTTCCATTCTGAGTTGGATTGGCCAAAAAGTTCATTCTCCGCAACCTGGTTTAGGTATAAACCCACAAGAAGCACCTATCCGGGCGGTACCAAATGGATTTTTTTTAAGTTTGAAAATCGATAGGTAGACCCGTAGAATGAGCATATTATCTCATTTCGTACGCGCGAAAGTAAAATAGGCGACTCATCTGTGCGTGCGTGTGTGCGTGTGTGTATGTGTGTGTGTGCGTGTGTGTGTGTGAGTGGCTGCTAGATTAGTTGAAGCTAATGATAAAGAAGTAGGAGTAGGAGTCCCATTGCTTGGAGGTGGCGCGCCAGTGCACGCTCGTGCACGGGAGGGGAGGGCGACGTGCACTTGAATGGGTGGGGAAAACTTTGGAGCCAGGATAGGGAGTCTACATGGGTGCTTTTTGAGGGAGGTGATGTGTGTTTGTTCATTTTCATACATATCAGCCGTGGGTTGAATTACACGGTATGATATTGTATTGTATTCTATTGTATTGCATTGTATTGTGTATTGTATTGCATTGCATTGCCATACACAATATGCATTGCGTGTCATCGCGTTACGTTACGTTACAATACATTGGATTGGTTTCCATATACTGTTATTCTGAATGACAATAGAAGAGGAGAGGAGAGGAGATGGACGGATGGAAAGGAAAAGAACGGAAAGGAAATTAAGGGAAAGAAAAGAAAAGGAAGGAAAAAGTAAGGGAAGGAAAGGAGACGAGAGGAGGAGGAGGAGGAGGAGGAGAAAAGAGAAGACGAGAAGAGAGTAGTGTATGTAGATGTATGACTTCATTGATTTTAGTGGCTGCAGCTCAAGTGATTAGATTAGAAAAAACCTGAGAACAAAGCAACTGTTGCCTCTCCCTTTAAGCGCAGAGGTCGGTCTACTCCGTCTCGTTCCTGTTACTCTGGCGCCACCCAGTGGAATATATTTGAATAGAAAAAGAGGGAGTCCTAGACGAGAGACTTTAAAAGGGGTGTTGGGGATAATGTTAAATATTGTATTTGGTCAACTTTAAATATTTCATGTGGATGATGTAAGCTACCACTGGTACGTTCGTGTAGCCTACTCCCTGGGTATATATATATATATATATATATATTGTTTTCTAGCCTCACATGACCCATTTAGCTCGCAGTCTTTTGTTTCTAGCACGGAGCAATTTAACGCCTGGCAGCGCAACTGGTAGCGAGAGCGTTAGACCCCTTTTCAAAGTATAATGGCATTTTCTTTCATGCGTTGAATTTCGTCATTCTTTTGTATAATTAAAATTAAAAAAAGCTAAATGATGAAACCATTGAAATAGGCTTTATCCCTCTACCATACTGTATATGAATGAATATTTAATTGAAAAAAGCTTCGGCTTATTTGGCCACACGTCGGAGTGGGCATGTCTTATCTTTGATTCAATGCTGTTTTCTTATTTCAAGTGTGACTATGACTGTGAATGAGTAAGAAATGGAGCAATATTGATGGTTTTATAAAAATAAAATAAAATGTTTACTTTTCTCCTTTCACAAATGCAACATGCGAGACTGTCTCGAATCAGAGGAAATGATGAACAAGTAGAACCCCGGTAGCACGTGTAGTGTAGTGTAGTGTAGGGTGGAGAGACGCACCGACGAAGTGCGCTGTTCGTGGTCCTGAATAATGGTCAGTTGTTCGCATGCACACGACAATACAACTGTTCATATCCCATCATGTTATTTTGTCGATTGCCATTCTTTAAATCACGCAAGTGTGTTTGGTTGAGGGGCATTTCCGAACCCATGCGTAACACTCACCTTTGCCTTCCTCCGTAGCAAGTGACTTGTAAATCCAAATATGATATCGGAGTCGACGTAGAATGTCCCCAGGTCTATGAGACTGGGGTTGGGTTTCCCAGCTCCAGATGAAGACCCTGTTGAGTTTGGTAAAGCCATGTGGTGTGTATGTATGTGCAGCCAAATATTCCTTTGCCTTGAGGGTCCTATTTCATTTATATATCATTGCACCATCATTAGTTCTCTTTATTTTCTTTCTTTCAACCCAAAAAGACCACCGGACATCCAGGGACGGGAGCTCAGACCCTCAGATCAATGCCCAACATGCTCAGCATGCGTGCGTAAAATAATTTCTCCAGGTTCAGGTTAGTCCAATAAAATGCGATTAAATCCGACAAGAGCCACCGGCAATGATCATGATTTACATCCATTGGAAGAACTGTAGCCCCTATAACCCCTGGAACCTGTGGAAAAATAACCTTTAATCTTCCCGCATTTCAGGTATGGGAACGGGAATCCAGTGCGTATCTGCGGGAATAAAGCCTCGATCTGTTCCTCCTCCTCCTTACCCCCTGCTCTCTAGCCGCCCATCCACTCACTCATGCAGGCGTCCTATACCTCTCAATCCCCCCCCTGTCCATCAATGATATGCTGCACTTGCATCCGATTTGCTGGGAGACCCCCCCCCCCCACACACACTTTACCCCATCCCCACCCGCGTCCTCCTCCTCCACCTCCTCCACCTCCTCCTCACCGAATACTCCCTCTCAAATCCTCAGAGGATGCGAGCATAAGAGAGAGAGAAACGCGCACATGCAGGCAGAGATGGGAGATGCGCACTGAAAACGCACCTGCATCCACATTCTATAATTAGTTTATTTGCAAAAAAAATGGTGTCAACTATTTACGTGACAATAATGGACTATATTGGAATGAACAAATTGCTTCATGGTCAATTGACAGGAACGCACATGGTGCTTGACGTCATTCTCCTCCTCCCGTATTACGTGTCCTCGCGTCAATCATCCGATCAAACTATGCCACCGCACGGCTAGGCCTAATTGAACTTTAACTATAGGCTAATAAAAACCTTAACAAAAAGTTTTGGGTGTATAGCTTAATGTTCCCTCAATAGTTTAGCTAACTTTAAATGGTCTATACTCTATAGGCATAATTAGTACACTTACTACACCATTTGGTGCTTGGCCAACGTTTCTGAACATCAACATCGGATGACGTGGGTAGCCTGAAAGGGAAATCATTTATATAATTGCTGTATTTATGTAGTTAGGCATATTTGTGTGTGCGTGTGTGCGTGCGAGCATGTGTGTGTGTGTGTGTGTGTGTGTGTGTGTGTGTGTGTGTGTGTGTTCATGTTTGTGTGTGCGTGCGTGCGTGTGTGTGTTCATGTGTGTGTGTGTTCATGTGTGTATGTATGTGTTCATGTGTGTGTGTGTGTGTGTGTGTGTGTGTGTGTGTGTGTGTGTGTGTGTGTGTGTGTGTGTGTGTGTGTGTGTGTGTGTGTGTGTGTGTGTGTGTGTGTGTGTGTGGCCCATATCCTACACTTCCTCTAAAGAATTACGCGCGATCTCAGGCGCACTGGCATATGGCCTATGCCTATAGCAGAGATACATAGGCACCTTTTAGGGGGTAGATAGATAGATAGAGCAGGCTATAATATAAGAAGTGGGGAGGATTTACCGCCCGCAGCCCTCTTGAGGAGTTGTGGGTCACCCCTGCAGGCTAATGAAATCCCAAGGACCGGCTCCCACGGGACAGCGGTGCATCTGCCGCCCCCCCCCCCCCCCCCCCCCGCCCCCCGCCCCTAAAGTAATGGAGTAATTGCTCTAGGGCGTCTTATTAAAGCCGCCTAATATTCCACACACGCCTATAACTGTTGCAGCAGCCAAGCCCTGGTCTTAAACCCGCCCCCCCCCCGCCCCCCCCACGTACGCTGCTTCGTGAGACGTTCGATAACAAATATTGATCATGTTTTTTGTGTTTTTTTGGTGCACTCGTATCGAGGGGGGGGGGGGGGACAATTGATGCCATGAATTATTGATGCTGAAAACAACAAAGCGATTTTATTCCCTGCTAATCCTGAGGATAATCAGCACATCACACATGCGGGCCTATAGGCCGTATAGACTAAACGTCCTTTCTTTCTGACTGGTGGGGTTTGTGAACCAAAAAAACCCCTTTAGGGACTATATGGGTCTATCAGATCAGAGAGGACAGAAGGTTACATCTATGACATGCAGCTGAGAAGTAGCCTTAGACCCGTAGAACTGAAACTCATAGTGTTGTGTTGTAACCATACCACAAGACACAAGGGGGCATAAACACAAATAGAGAGAGAGAGAGAGAGCGAGAGAGAGAGAGAGAGAGAGCGAGAGAGAGAGAGAGAGAGAGAGAGAGAGAGAGAGAGAGAGAGAGAGAGAGAGAGAGAGAGAGAGAGAGAGAGAGAGAGAGAGAGAGAGAGATAAAGAACAAGAGAGAGAGAGAGAGAGAGAGAGAGAGAGAGAGAGAGCGATGAATGCAAAATAATTCAATCAAAATGAGGAAAAAACGACTCGTTAGTCTTTGCAGATTTATTCTTTGTTCAGTCATTTACAATCCAATACAAATTCAGAGGCAGTTGCGTAGCCTACTCGAGACGATCGTAAGTCGTAAATGCAATTCAATAAAAACGACAAAAAAAACCGGTTCGTTTCCGTAGGCCCATGGACGTGGAGGAACGGAGGATGGTGTTTTTTTTCCTAATCCACAGGTCGGCAGCAATTTCTCTTGACGCAATTGTCTGATTGGTTAAGTGGTCCTAAACATTTCACAATTTTGGAAATGAACTGTTGAACTGTTAAGAACCACTTAATCAACAAGACTCCAGTTCTGAATGGCCGTATGACGTGTAGCTCTCTTCTCACAGTCCTTTCATCATAAAGAAAAATTCAAAAATACATTCACATAAAACATCAGGCAAAAAATACACATACAACACAAATGAATAGAGACACAATCCGACACACACACACACACACACACACACATACATACATATATCTATAGCATAGAGGTCACGACCTTTATCCAACAGTTAGTAAGTCTCAAGTAAAGCGCTCACCTGGTGATGGTCCTTCCTCGTGGGGTTCTTGTCTAGACTGAGTGACTTTAACTTCTTGCAACTCTTTATATAGTGTAGGTTCATACAGGTCCTTTATTCAGCAAGGAATGAGGCCCATGCAGGTTGAACCGGATAAGCTGGGTTCCTCCAGAAACGAGCGCGCTCTGAAGCCGCCCTAAAGACAGCAATGGCAAATACCACTCTCTGGTACACGGAGCCCGGGGACACTTTCTCCTTTAAGTTTAGACACAAATACATAAATAGTATTTTGTTGATGACGGTCAGATGGTCCTTTGTGAGTCGATTTTGATCCAACGTATAAAAGATTGTTTCTCTTTTAACAAGACAAGTCAAGTCAAGTTTATTGTCACTTCACAGTTTAAGTATAAGCAGTGATGTGAAAATCTTATGTGCAATACCCGACGACAGACAACAGTTATAAAATAAGATAAAAATAGATAAAAATAGAATGAAAATAGAATAAAGTTAAAAATAAAAATTTAAAATTTTTAATAAAAATGCAATTTATAAAATGCTAAATATCAGCACAGAAAAGAGCAATATGTATATATAAATCAATGTAATAAAATATACATTGTTATATGCTATACGCCCTTGTTCAGCAGCTTGATGGCCTGACTGTGGAAGCTATCTCTAAGCCTATTTGTACGGCACTTGATACTGAGGTATCGCCTGCCTGACGGTAACAGTGAGTACAGTTCGTGGCTGGGGTGGGCAATGTCTTTATGAGTGGTTTATGGTTTATTATTTAGGCGGTTAAGTAGCGTTCGGCTAGTGTGACTTGATCCCCGTTAAAGTACATATCAGTGAGATCCGGATAAAGAGATCACCGTGTGATGACCGGACACAAATAAATCAGGTTCATGTATTTTCATGTTTCATGTTGTTGTTTTTGTTCAATTGAAAGCCGCTTCACATGCATTCTGACAAATCCATGTACACATTGATTACAGGAGATGTATTGAGATTATGGGATTTATTTATTCAATAATGTGTTTCATACATTATATTTCAAAGCAAAGTTCTGGAAAGCAATTAAAACAAAAATACACAGACCTCAATGGATCGCTTAAGAAGCAGAAGAACACATTCAAAGTCATTTACAACTACCTGAGATTTAGAAGAAATTATAAAAAAAAAAAGAGTTTTCAAAAGAAGTGCAATTGGATCCATTGGATAAAGACCTGGAGAGCACGCCAAGCGTTCGTAACAGTAAAAAACTGGTCAGGGGATTTGTGGACGGTTGCGGTTACGATGATCTGTAACCTTTTCTCGTTTTTTACGGTTCAAAATCATCAACAATTCAGAGAGGGACAATTATTAAAAGTGCATTCAAAGTTTTCCATTTCACAGTATTCAACTGTGCAGTCCGGTATATCAAATGAGCCCATTATATCTAGCAAATAAAAGGACCCACTTAGGCAGATATCGCTTCATAAACCATTAATACTGTATAGTCTCTCTTAAAAGTAGAAGGTAGTAGACACAAGGCGGGGGCTACAGATTCCACAAAATATGCCCTTGAATTTCGTGAGTGACAATTACATGATCACATTATTTTTGGTCCATAGATATAAACATCCCTGATTGGCCAAGTATGACCCCCCATGTTGACATGGCGGGGGGGGGATACAATAATAATGTTCACAAGAAAATAACATACTGCAGTTGTACATTTAAAAAGACACACACACACACACAAAAGTGCAGCCAACAGCAATGATTCAAATGTGCTTGTATTAAGAGTGCAGCTCTCTTACAGGTGCCTGTGAGACACACAGAAAGAGGAAGCAGTGTTTAACGGCCGGAGCGGCAGGAAGGGGGCGGCAGCAGCGTGGACCAGCCCAACTCCACCAGACAGAAACCTCTCGGCTCTAGCATCCCGCAGGGGGGGGGGGGGGGGGTGGGGGGTCCGCCGCCGAACTTGAGGCCATTCTGGAGACAAAAAGGAGAAAGGAGATTGGGGGGGGGGGGGGGGGGGTGAGCAGTAGTGTGGGAGGAGGGCTCGGAGGACTTTTCTTCTTCAGGTTTGTTTCAGACTGCATGCACACAATGAGACGGATGCACTGCTTTTCAGGGGCAGCAGGTTGCACAGGTTTGGGATTCGCATGCATTTCCTGTAGAGCCGGGCCCCACACAGAGGGATGCACGGAAGAGGTCGTCGTGACAACGTGTGGTCAGACCCAGAACGCGGTCGCTGAATATTAAATCGATAATATTCACACCGATTCTTTCTAAAACTTTAAAGAAATCTGGGGTTGTTTTTTATTTTTATTTTCTTCCAGGGACAAACAAAAGTCAAACTAAGTAAACTTAACATGAAAGTAAGTGTAAGGACCCAAACAAGAGCTACTATAAATATTATATAACTATAAAACACACAGACAGACAGAGCAGAGGGGAAGGAAACATAATGCAAACACTAAAGAAAGAAAGTCAAAGTAAGAGAACAAAGGCGCCATGCTAGTGAGGTCACCATCCTCAGAATACAGGACAAAATAACTAAATAAATCACACACATGCTATTACATTATACACATGTATGTATACAGTGAATGTCATTTACCTCAATTACCCCAGTATGTCCTGGAATTGGAGACAAGAAAAGACATCGCACCAAAGGTCAGTGGTTTTACCGGCACGCGTCGTGCCTCAAGTGTGTGTGTGTGTGTGTGTGTGTGTGTGTGTGTGTGTGTGTGTGTGTGTGTGTGTGTGTGTGTGTGTGTGTGTGTGTGTGTGTGTGTGTGTGTGTGTGTGTGTGTGTGTGTGTGTGTGTGTGTGGAAAAAAATGAAATCAGGTCTTACCTGACTTTTCGAGCTCAGAAGGAGATTAAGATGTGCCACCGTTTCATTTTGACCAGCAAGCATTGCCTGGAAGAAGGAACACGTGGAACAAGTGTGAGTGTTCAAACACTAAGGTTGCTCTCCTAAAGTGGATATTTGTACGCCACTAAAGTACAACACTCCGGTACAAACCACTTCATGGGCCGTTTGTCCGTTATAGCCCAGGGAATTTAGATCTGCTCCAGCTAGATGCCAAATCCCCAGACCCTCCAAATCGCCAACAGCGGCCAGGCTGGAAAAACACACAATATAACTTACAAGGCAACACAATATTAATAATAATAATTATTATTATTATTCAAATGTGTCAGTGTACTGCACAAGTGCAGTACAGAAAAAGGAATTTCTCTGCATTTAACCCATACTTTTCATACCCACCGTTTCACTCGTAAGTAAGTAAGTGCACGCCAAGGGAATATGTATTGTCACTTAAATTCTTTTTAGGAAATTTGTCCCCATCACTGCACAACAATAATTAGTCAGAAAAGACACAGGGAGGTTCCCCTTATCAGATCTCCCAACGTGCTGTTCAGAATGTGTTGCACCACGCAGCCGTGAAGTGAACCGTGACTGATCTGAACCGTGACTGAGCTGACGGGACCGGTGATCTGACAAGCTGTGGGGGAGATACCGTGATACAGATGAGCCAGGCTGTGTGGCGTGCATCTATCTTACGGAGAGAGAGAGAGAGAGAGAGAGAGAGAGAGAGAGAGAGAGAGAGAGAGAGAGAGAGAGAGAGAGAGAGAGAGAGAGAGAGAGAGAGAGAGAGAGAGAGAGAGAGAGAGAGAGAGAGAGAGAGAGAGAGAGAGAGAGAGAGAGAGAGAGAGAGAGAGAGAGAGAGAGAGAGAGAGAGAGAGAGAGAGAGAGAGAGAGAGAGAGAGAGAGAGAGAGAGAGAGAGAGAGAGAGAGAGAGAGAGAGAGAGAGAGACGCTAGAGATGAGAAGATCCAGAGTAATGCTGCCTGGGAGCATTCCTGTTGTGGCTCGGCGTCAGGACTGGGGCGACTGGTCGTACCTGTGACAACTATTTAGAGTGGGGCTTTTTTTTTGGTTTTGTGTATATTTTGGTGTATTTTGTGTCAGTCCACGTTCCCCTTCTCTGTGGGTGTCCGTCGCGTGTCTCACCTGCACAGCTCGGTGCCCGAGACGGCCTGCTCCTCTCGTGACAAGTGAGCTCCGGTCTTCCTAAGCAGCTTCACTACGTCCTTGTGTCTGCACGAGACGACAAGAGACAAGAGAGAGAGAGAGACATTAAGGGTCGAGCATCGTCAGGGGAGGTTTTGCGACGGAACAAAGATGCACTGTGACCGAGGTGTGTACAGCGAAGACCGCACGGCGTCTCGCTTGCCGAGTTTGAGGTTTGATTAATTGCCAGGCGAGTGGAGACAGGTGTCCTCCGCCCCCACAGTCAAACATCCACACTGGTGCCCACACACACACACACACACACACACACACACCACACACACACACACACACACACACACACACACACACACACACACACACACACACACACACACACACACACACACACACACACACCACACACACACACACACACACACACACACACACACACACACACACACACACGTCAAAAAGTACAGTAGAAATAAATCAATGCAAGGCCAAGTCAACCCAATGATGAGCAGACGCTGATTTGAATATATGTACTTAGATCAACTTAAAGGGACGACTGTGAGGAGTCAGAACAAACAATGTAGGCGATCTCGACAGAGTTTCTATTATGTGTGAAACTGGGTGCAGGCCTTGCCAGACTGGTTGAGGAGAACACGCCCCTCTTTTTGTGTTCACTCCTTTTTCCTCCCCCTTTTACCCGCTCTTTGCTGCCACTCCTTATATGGGCACACACACAGAGCGACGTGGAAAACAAAGATTAGGACAGGCAAGCTGTGGAATGTTGGATGAACTGCCTTTCTGTCCTAGGCAGGGTTACTCTAGGTGTCGCCCGCTTAAGTGCAGCCTTCTGCGAAAACAGACGAGTCTATACTTGCTCTGCCAACCGTTGGAGAGAGAGAGAGAGAGAGAGAGAGAGAGAGAGAAAAAAGACAACAGCCACCGCTCTGACACCTTAAAAGACGGGCTCTCACCCTGAGGCTCTGCGGCCTCCTCCAACACAAACGCCAAACCAAAGTCCAGATACTCATACATTGGACTTTCTGGACTCATTACAGTAACTGCACTGTTCTAGACTGTACTGCAATCTTTAAATGCTTTTAAATGTTTTTTTTCAAAATCATTTAACCTTTGAAGACCCCACTTCCCCCCGCTGACATTCAAAGCAGACGCTCCCTCCTCAGCCGCTTTTCACGGCAAATACTCGCAGGTTTTCCAAAAGCCAGTCGAGCAATAGTCAGTTCATGAACAGGTACATTGTCAGGATTTACCTGAAGCGCACTGCATTGGACAGGGGTGTGTCGCCATAGCGGTCTCTGGCGTAGATGGTGGCCCCGTGACTCAGAAGGAACTGCACCACCTGGAGGTGTCCCTCACTCGCCGCGATGTGCAGCGGCGTGCGTCCGTCGTAGTCGCCCTGACTCAGGTTACTGCCCTAGTCAACGGCAACACACTGGAATGGGATCTCACACACGCAACTACCTTGTAGCAGACGACCCTGCCATTAAGCCATTAGGATGGCTTCTTGGGGTGAATGAGGAATCTGGTTTAAATGATTAGTTTTGCAGTTGGTCTCCGCTAGCGCTCTTTGTCTCGAGTGTGTGTGGGTGGTGGCCGTTTTAACCTGTTGTCATTGATTAACAATGACCCACAGATGTGTAGCCTCACCAGCCATAGAGTTATCAGTCTGATTTCGGCCAGGTGAGGCTGCTTCAGCCACCACACACACACACACACACACACACACACACACACACACACACACACACACACACACACACACACACACACACACACACACACACACACACACACACACACACACACACACACACACACACACACACACACACACACACACACACACACACACACACACACACACACACACCTCTATTACTGTTGTTGTTGTATAAAATTATGACAAAGAGAGCGTGAGACTAAATAAATAAAAGTAAGATCATCATCATCATTGTCATGAATATTATTATTTCTCTGTTGCTCACCATCCCCAAGATGGCGTCCAGGGCCTCCACATCTCCAATATTGGCGGCAGCGCAGGCCAGCGGGGGGGTGAGGGCGTCACGGATGGCCTCCAGCTCCTGCCGAATGTCACACATTCAAAATCAGGGAAGCTTTATTCACAACATTTGAAATACCAATCCATGTTTTGTTTTATTATCAAATGTATGCAGCAGTGAATACAACTATAATTATTCGGTCATTAGACTGGCCGCTAATACGGCAAATAAATAAATAAATGTTTCCCGCGAGTAGATAACATGCGGTGTGCTGACACAGACAGAGGCTTATTCCTCATTGAGAACCACTTGACCATTCAGTGGGCCGCGTGTCGCATACGATCGTCAAAGGTCACGCGGGTATCCCCCTTCACACACGTACCGCCGTGCAGCTGATGCTGAGCGACTGGGCGATGACCTGGATGAAGCGGCTGTCACTCAGGGTGAGCTTGGCTCCCGCCATATTGGCCATCATCTCCCCTCGCAGGTTCTGGGACATCATCTTGGACACGTGACACGCAAACATGCACGCACAGTGTCAGCTTGTTTTCACATTTGTGTCCATTCCTTTCCATTCGTATTTACCCCTTATCCATAATTAGGGTCTGTGAGGGTAAATGGGGCCAGTAGTGGAGCCCAGGGGTCCCTTTGCCCAGCAACCAGGCATCCCCATGGTAGGGGGGGGATGCCTGGGTGGTTGCCAGGGCAGCTGGCAGGTATAATCCCTCCAGCGTGTCCTGGGTCGGACCACTGGGTCTCTTTCCAGTTGGCTTCACACATTTTTTCCCCATTACATTTTTGTTGGGGGTTTAAAAATGCAGACTTATACGTTGTAATGTATAAGTGTAACAGTCCAAAAAAAATCGTCACGCCGGAGGTGAACGTGATCGCGTGGGCCCACCTTCTTTTTGGCCTCGGTGTCGAGCCCACTCCGGGCCAACACGTAGGACAGCTTGCAGAGGGCCGCCTCGGGGGTCATGTCGGAGCCAGCTATCAGCCCGGCCTCGATCAGGACCTGCAGGAGAAACACATGCTGTATGTCGGTACCACTGACGGACCGTCTCCTCTAACCTAAACCTGCCACTAAAGACCGAAAAATGTCCTTAGTGGGGCGGATTCCAATTCCAATTAAATAACCCAGACGACGCTTTTGCTCTCTTACCATTTACTCGTTGAGCAGAAGCTCTTATCCAAAGGCAACCAAGCGGCCCCTACCTTGCCGGTGGCGTAGGACGTGGACACGGCGCCCCTCAGACACTGGGTACAGTTGATGATGATCACGCCCCGGTCCGTGGCCTTCTTGAGTTCGGCGAGGAGGTCGGCACGGTTGTCGGGGGCGTTCCCGCTGCCGTAGGTCTCCAGGACCACGCCCTCCATGGGCGGCTGCAGGAAAGACTTCACCTGCGCACACACACACACACACACACACACACACACACACACACACACACACACACACACACACACACACACACACACACACACACACACACACACACACACACACACACACACACACACACACACACACACACACACACACACACACACACACACCTGTTGAACCAGCCAACGTGACACCCTTATAACATTGCACTTTTGCTGGACTTTCTGGACTCATATATAGTATATATAGTAACTGCACTGTATTTATCATGCTGCTGCACTCCTGGCACTTTAAAATGCTTTTTGCACAAGATGAACATTGTCCATCAGTCACTTCGTTATGGCCCTGTCACACCTTGACAATTTAGCCAGTGTATCAAAATGTCTCTAAAACGCTGGCATACGTCGAATAAGTTCTGGGTAAGTTTTGTATAAGTTAAGAGCACGCTGAAGCACGCTGGTATGCGTCGTAGTACGGCGAGGTCGTATCCCAGGTCTCGTATGCCAGCGTACGGCTCATATGCTGGCCATAAGTTGTAGGTAAGTTATGCGATCATTGACACACGTTACTTGTAAGTTACTCATAAGTCTAAATACGTCTAGATAATGTCTCGCGCCCGCGCCCATGGCCAGGGGACGTCTTGGCAGTGATGTTGATGCTGTGATGTTGATACTGTGATGTTGATACTGTGATGTTGATGCTGTGATGTTGATACTGTGATGTTGATACTGTGATGTTGATGCTGTGATGTTGATGCTGTGATGTTGATGCTGTGATGTTGATGCTGTGATGTTGATGCTGTGATGTTGATGCTGTGATGTTGATGCTGTGATGTTGATGCTGTGATGTTGATGCTGTGATGTTGATGCTGTGATGTTGATGCTGTGATGTTGATACTGCGATGTTGATACTGTGATGTTGATACTGCGCTGCCGCGTGCTATGCATGAGTTAGACTATCGTTGGGCATAGGTTGTGAACAATGGCCACACGGTATAAGTTATCTATAAGTTATCGAAACATTCTATATAAGTTACTAATACGTTATGAATACGTATGAAAACATTTTTTTTTTTAAACATTGATAGTTCAGCGTACGCCAGCATTTTGATACGTTGGCATACGCTGGCTAAATCATCAAGGTGTTTTTCATTATATTTATTGTTTACAGTAAAGTATAGTGTTGCTTATATAGTATACAGTCTAGTTAGTATACAGTGTTGTTAATAGTACATAGTATAGCATATCAAAGGTAGTATATAGTGTTTATAGTATATTATAAGTGGAGTAAGCATTCCATTGAACTTGGCATCCTGAATCGGCATGGGTGGGATCAGAGCCAGAGCCCCCAGAGGTTGCTGGCACGTCTACAAAACTACAAGTCGGGCTGATGGTGATGGTGATGGTGATGGTGATGGAGATGGAGATGTATGGCCGGCTTTGCCTTACTTGCTAAGGTTTTGGGGGTTCATTTCTAAGTGGCGTGCATACATGTTCATTCATACGACACATCATCGCTCCCCCAACCCCCCCCCCCCCCCCTCCCACCCCATTATAAAGATCACCAGATGTCTCTGAATGGGTGACTTCTGGCCGTCCAACACTCTCCGGAAACCACAGATGCGGAACCATAAATGGATGGCGGCGCGGAGACCCGGGGTACACCTACAGCGGCTATTCCACTCAGAAGTATCCTTTTATAAAACCTGAACCTCCACTCCCCTCACCCCTCACCAACGTTTATGGCCCCCCCCCCCCTATCGCCTGGTGTGATCCCTTCCTAGCACTTCTCCTAAAAGCACATCTGCTGTTGTCTTGTGCTGCTGCCATCCCGGTCACCGCTTGACTGGCAACGAGAGACTCCATTACCCGCCGGTAACCATGGCATCTGGAGGTGAAATCGCTAAAACGCCAGGAAGGGGATGAGGTGGTGGGTGGGTAGGAGGGGGTGGGGTGGTGTCGGCGGGGGGGGGGAGGGACCATTAACTTACAAAGACGTGAGCAGAAAGAATGTAACTAGGCTCGTATCGTCACTCTGAACATAAAACGAGACAGGTGCGTGGCACTAAAAAGCCCATCAGGAGAGGCCATTTCCTGATACAATAGGCAGATACATTTAGCCCCAAGGAGGAGGAGGAAGAGGAAGAGCAGGAGGAGGAAGAGGAAGAGGAAGAGAGAAGCGCTTCAAAGGGAAAGCTGCACAACAAACTAACTGCTGTAGTACAGCAAGCAAGCTGCTGAATGCGTATGTGACTTATTACAACTATGTGACTCAAGGCGGGGGCGAGAGAGAGAGAGAGAGAGAGAGAGAGAGAGAGAGAGAGAGAGGAGAGAGAGAGAGAGAGAGAGAGAGAGAGAGAGAGGAGAGAGAGAGAGAGAGAGAGAGAGAGAGAGAGAGAGAGAGAGAGAGAGAGAGAGAGAGAGAGAGAGAGAGAGAGAGAGACTTTTCATGGTCAACAGGGGTAGCGGGAGCAGACGGAGACAGTAAAGCAACTCTCTTTTCATCTCAGGATGTGAAACTAAATATTATAATGCTTAGGCCAACTGGGTTTTTAGTGGGTAATTGGTCATGGCCCATAACCAGACTTCAGATTTTCCCGAGGCCAAAGGACTGCTGGCAACTTCAGAACAGAGCCAGAAAGTACTGGCGGAAGTGAAACCACAAAAAGGCTTTGGGATATACAAAAAATAAATTGGAAAATTAAATCGAGGGAATTATTCTACCAGTAGATTCCGATGTAATGGGCCAGATTGTGGCTGCACATTGTTCTCTTTGGTTGTGGTGCAGTTTATGGAGTGCGAGTGTCAAGCCACACAGTAAGACAAACACTGGGGGAAGTGTCCGCTGGTCATTCAGCAGTGTAGTAGATAAAGACATTTGATTTAAATAGCCGTCCCCCCCCCCCCCTTGCACTAGTCGTCTGGTCCCTCTGGAGGCATAAGCACCTCGCCTTCCACAATGTGGAAGGGCTCCCTGTGGCGACACAAATGAGACTGGAGCCTGGAAACTGAACTTGGGTGGCCTATATTTTAAGTGAAAATGCAACATATAGGATTCAGGGTGTTTATAAATATGTTCTTGCAACTGACCAATCACAGGGAAGGAAAAAATCTTTCTAGAACAAATATTTATACTAAACATGGTTGCTATTCTGGAATGTGACATTCGCAATGCAGGCTTTTAGTCACGCCGGGGAACGCTGTAGGGTCCCCCGGGAGGATCTGTAGGAAGTTGCAGAGGAGAGGAAGAACAGATCGCTTTAGTCCTGCATTAGAGGACGGACACGTGGCTGGACGGATGGCCTCCCTAAGATAAGATGGACAGAGGAGGCACATTGACCTGAGGTCCTCTCTCTCTCTACTGTGTTTTTATTTGTTTTACTTGTTGAACATTGCACTTTATCTGTAATACACCTCATCCCATCTTATTTTTTATCTTATTTTTATTTCCTCTATGTATGTATTGCGACTGTTGCACAACAATTTCCCTCGGGATAAATAAAGTCAATCTAATCAAATCTAATCACACACCTGTGTTTTTTTTTTTTCAGAACCCATCGTCATAACACAGTGACGTAAATCTGTATCACTGAGCAAAATCTGTGCAGCACCATAGTTGGGCATGTATGGCACACAGATGTAGCCAACACTGCAGACAAGATCATGATCTGAAGATAGTTTGTTAATTCCTCAAATCTTCACACACACGCACACACACACGTGCACACGTGTGTGTGCGTGTGTGTGAAGAACTGTTATGTGCGAATGCTGTTTGTGGACTACAGCTCAGCATTCAACACGATAGTTCCTGCCAAGCTCGACACCAAGCTTAGAGGTCTAGGCGTGCCCCCATCCACGTGCAGCTGGATACTGGACCTCCTGTCGGACCGCCGCCAGGTGGTGAGGATGGGCAGCACCACCTCAGAGCCACTGACCCTCAACACGGGAGCCCCCCAGGGATGCCTGCTGAGCCCTCTCCTCTACTCCCTCTACACCCACGACTGCATGGCTATGCACAGCTCCAACGTCATCATCAAGTTTGCTGACGACACGACAGTGATCACCGGCGACAACGAGACAGCCTACAGGGAGGAGGTCGGATCGCTGGAGCAGTGGTGCCAGGAGAACAGCCTCACCCTCAACGTCAAGAAGACCAAGGAGCTGATCGTGGACTTCAGGAAGCAGAGAGGAGAGCACAGCCCTATCTTCATCGACGGTGTTGCAGTAGAGAGGGTCAGCAGCTTCAAGTTCCTCGGCGTGCACATCTCTGAGGACCTCACATGGTCCACGCACACCACACACGTGGTGAAAAGGGCCCAACAACGCCTGTATTTTCTCAGGCGTCTGAGGAAATTCAGCATGGGCCCTCGCATCCTGAGAACATTGTATACCGGCACCATCGGGAGTGTTCTTACAGGGTGTATCACCACCTGGCACCGCACTCGAGCGCAGAGCGCTTCAAAGGGTGGTACGGATGGCCCAGTATATCGTTGGAGGTGAGCTCCCCTCCCTCCTGGATATATACAACCAGCGGTGCGTGGCCAAGGCCAAACGCATCATAAAAGACAATGCCCACCCCAGCCACAAACTGTATTCACTTTTACCGTCAGGCAGGCGATACCGCAGTATCAAGTGCCGTACAAATAGACTCAGAGATAGCTTCCACAGTCAGGCCATCAGGCTGCTGAACAAGGGCGTATAGCATATAACAATGTATATTTTATTACATTGATTTATATATACATATTGCTCTTTTTCTGTGCCGATATTGTATTTTATAAATTGCATTTTTATTTAAATTTTTTTACTTATTTTATTCTATTCTGTTTTATTCAATTTTTATCAATTTTTATCTTATTTTTATAACTACCGTCTGTCGTCGGGTATTGCACATAAGATTTTCACTCACTGCTTTATACTTGTGTAAACTGTGAAGTGACAATAAACTTGACTTGACACACGCGCGCGCAAAAAGTATTCCATTTATGCCTCAGAGACACCTGCCAATAGAGGCAGTTTATGAGTCACCTCTGATTCAATATGTGTTATTGTGACCTTCCTGGTGGAGGAAAAATAAATGACTTAATGAGTCATTTCCAACTGATGACCAAGAACCATACAGAAGACTTCCTGACACTGACTCAACACCGTCCGGGACGGGTTACCCCATTACAGCATACGAAACTACTTGTGACCACGATGACATGCACGTGATGCGCCTCTCTCTCTCTCTCTCTCTCTCTCTCTCGCTCTCTCTCTCTCTCTCTCGCTCTCTCTCTCTCTCTCTCTCCTGCCAATTCTCTTCCTCTCTCTGCCTTGTACTCTCTCTCACTCTCTCACTCTCTCACTCGCCCTCCCGGTACTCACGGTACCTCTCTCGCCTTCTCTCAACCACTCTGTTCCTCTCCCTCCCTCCCTCCCTCCCTCTCCTCCCTCCCGTGACTTACGGTAGCCGTGGTGATGCCGGGGAACAGTCGCAGCAGTCCCACGTTGCGGTTCAGCTCGATGCTCACTTGGAACTTGGTGGTGGTGTTGGCCCTCCACACCGTGTCCCAGTTGACTGTGGGATAGTACATAGTATAGTTTATAGTATAGTTTTATAGTATTGTTTCAGAAACCTATACTGCGGGAGGGAATGGGGAGTGAGCATTCCATTGTACTTGTTGCAACTGGCCAATAAAGATCTTGTATCTTGTTACTTGTATCTTGAGACACTGAGCGTTAGCAAAACAAACCTCAGCAAACAAACGATGGAAAGAAGCACCATGACCATCTATTGATTGATTGATTGATTAATTCATTCATTACTTGTGATGTCCACTTCCATGTTGGCCAGGGGGGACAGGTTCGGGGAGGCGAAGGCGTTGAAACTGCTCGCGTCCACTTTGGTGACGCGATTTCCCCTGTAGAGTTTGTTGCTGAAGTACAGGCACACCTAAACAGGAGGGGAAGCGGACCCGTGGACAATAGTTCACATCCAGGAACACTACGGTGGTTTTAAAATGGCGCCGCCGTTCCCGACGAGGACAGCAGCAACAATAATAATTACCAAACGGTTAGTCGGGAAGAACGTTTTGTGCAGGCTAGACGTGTCACTTGAAACGAGTCAATCGAGTGAAGGCCTCAATTCACACATGTCAAACATATCACTGTGGTATCAAGGGAGGAGTATACTGAGGAACAGGAGCTTCTAATTGTCTTCTCCATCATCGTCGTTTGTTGTGCCAAGAAAAACCCCCTGACAGACTTCTTCCCGTTTGAGATAATCACTTGCTGCTGTTTTGCGAACGTTTACCAAACATTCTCGTTGAGCGAGATTTAGCTTCCATTCCTCCATGTCCTCCAACATAAAACGGACGAATCATTTTCTACCTTCTCAATGGCACAGGTCACGCAACATGAATAGAATACATTCTCGGTTTGACAATACAAGGCGGCAATACTCGTTTTGTTGGTTTTTCTGTCAAATGCAAAGAGACAAACTATTTCTGCTGTCTTTCCCTTCCGAGACCTATGATGACGTAATCAACTGAAATGCAGTTGGTAGTAGTGGTGGCAAACAGTAGCAGCCTCCGATTGCTCACCTCTGGAATGAGAAACTGACCGGCAATCAGCAGCGCCCCCAGCAGGTTGTCTCTGCCATCGTTTCTCATTTCATAAATTGGCACCTGAAAAAAATAATAATAATAAATTAGTTTAAAATTTCGTTTTAATAAATAACATTTTAAAAGTGGCGGTTCAGTGACTCCTCCCGCTAATGCGCTCACCAGGTAACAATATGCTTTTTTTTTAACCCAGGTGACATTTCTTATGTTATGTCCTTCCCTCACTCTTTCAAACCCACTTTCCTGTCCCTTTCAGGGGACATAAAAGTGCTGTATCTTATCACAAAGGGGCATCTCATCTCATAAGCCTATCTTTACTAGGGGCCCTATGGCACCATCCAGGGGCCGCTGTTACCTGTGAGCCGGTGAAGATGACGGGCTTGCGCAGGTGCTCACACATGAAGGAGAGGGCGGAGGCCGTGTAGGCCATGGTGTCAGTGCCATGGAGGACCACGAAGCCATCATAGTCCTCGTAGTTTTTCTACCGAGAGAGAGACCAACAATGGGAATGCTTACTCCCTATTCATCACTCCGGCATTATGCATTCCCTACAACAATACTACACTACACTATACGATAATATACTATAAACACTATATATTATAATGCTATATACAATACACTATAAACTATATACTATGAACAACACTAAACTATAACAATACTATACACAATAAACAAATAACAATAACGTGTATAATGGATGATATATACATATGGCGGATGGTGCAAAAAGCATTTTTAAAGTGACAATAGTGCAGCGCGCTGAGCAGTTGCAGCATCATAAATAATAAAAGTACAGAACAAGTGCAGTACAGTAATGAGTCCAGTAGGTCCAGTGAAGGACTACGTGAAGGTGTGAAATATTGGTGACAACGTTATGATGTGGTTGTGGCAGCACTTCAACAGTTCAGTAGGCACAATCAATCTAAATCTAAATCTGAAGGAGAATTAGATCATCTTTATTAGTCACATCCATGTACACACACACACACACACACAGTAAAATTAGTTTCTCTGCATTTTACCCATCCTCTTATTCGGAGCAGTGGGCAGCTGTTGTATACATAGCGCCCGGGGAGCAGTGTACAGTGTGTCCGGTGCCTTGCTCAAGGGCACCTCGGCAGTGCCAAGGTGTTTCGGGGACTTGAACCGCCAGCCTTCCGGGTCCCAAGTCCCAACAGACTGTGCTATCGTATCGCCTGCCGCCAAACTGTTTGTTTTAAAGGCTAATGGGCATCACGTACCTCGATGTCCTTCCCGATTTTACCCCAGTCCTCGGTGGTCATGTTGCAGGAGTCCAGTAAGGGAGAGTACTCTAGAATAGTGTACACTATCCGTTTAAAGTCCTTGGCTGGCCTGTGGAGAAAAAAAATAGATTTTACGAGTTTATACTTACCAAATACATTATACCCGGCCTTATAAACAGGACATTCAAAATAAAAAATGAACACAGCAGTCACACAGCAAATCCAGATGTTTAGCATCGTGAAAAAGGTTCAACAAACGAGTGACCACAAATCACACAGGACATCGCTCGTTAATTCTGCACTAGCGGCGTACGACCGAGTTACACTTAACACTGGAGATGATGTGTTAAGAGAACGAGTGGACCAAGCAGGTCCAATGAAGTGACACACTATGAAGCAGACCAAAGCACAGTCGTAAATGTGGTTTGGGGGGTGGGGACGACGACGACGACGACAAAGCAGGCTTTTTTTCAAAAGGGCCGCATTTCCCCCTCTTGAATAGGTGACCACCCCTAAAGCTGTCATCACAAAGGATGACCGTTTTTTTCCTGGTAAGCAAGTTTGCATAAGGGGTTGTCAGGCACCTTGCGAGGGCAGCTGACTTCCTCTAATTTGTCAATAGTATGAGGAAGCACATGCGTGCCTTGCGTGTATAAACATATCCGAGTTCCTCCGAAGGTTGGGCGTGCTAGGATCACGCCCTGTAGTCACGGTAAAGGCAAAATGGCACCTACCAGGCAAGGCAGCTGGGAAAAGATTCTCCTTAAGAAAAAAAGGGTTTTGGGGAGTGGAAGCACCTCTGAATGACCTTCTTCTTAACATGGTCACGGAGAGAGGGATAAAACCACAGGGGGTGGAGGGGGTGGGGGCTAGTAGGGGCACACACACCTGACCAATGACAATGACCGACCGACAGTACCCCACAATTAGCCCTCGGTCCACACAACGCGGGGTTGTGTATAACCTTTAAAGCCGATGGTGCCACCAGGAAGACTATTCAAAACACAAATTATTCATGTTCGTCTGCCAGAGTATAGCCTAAAGGTGTTACATTAAGGTGGGGCATTAGCATACCGACGCTAAGACGCCTCGCGGTCTAATGAAGGGAGGACTAGCATGTGAGTGGCTGTGCGTGTCTGGGGGTAGGGGCAAGAAGTGGAAAAAGGTTGAAAACAGGTTGTGAGGGGTGAGGGTTCGGGTTAAGGGTGGGTTGAATGGCCTTGCGGCTTGCCTCTCAAAGAATAAATAAAGCTTCTCCATAAATCATTAGCCCAAAACAAATCAATATTCAATAGTCAATATTTAACATATTCATGGCAGTGGCATACAATCAACAGTGCCACCATTAAGGCTTGCCTGTGAGGCTTTTCCGTTACCTCTGTAGAAACTCTTCAGCAAATATAAAATGAGTTAATCATGCAGAACATGCCAAACTGATATCCAAAATGCAGGGCAAAACATGCACATTTACATTTACAATTTAGATTCACTATCTCAACATACTTGAATCTCCTCCTCCAAACAAAACAGACTACTAGTGCGAAGATAAGAAGAAATCAATGATAAAAATGTAAACTGCTTTCCAGTGGAGATAGCTCCAAGAGATACTGTACATACATACATGAGCAGCACACGCACACACACACACACACACACACGGTTCAAAAATACAATTCTTGGAAACCGTGTTATTTGAGTGTCACAGGGGGCTCACAAGAGACTTATTCATTGGACTGTATAATTTTAAATATATATTGTATATGTGCGGTGCCGCCTCACTGGCAAATACAGGTGTGGCCCCAGGAATTTCAGCAAGGCCAATGACATAAACGGCAAGCAAGATCTGAAAAGCGTGCTAGCGGCATGAGGAGTGCGGACACCAGTCACTCTCAAGCACAGTGGAGACTCAACACAATGCCACCAGAACTACAATACCCATGAAAGAGCTGGTCGTCATGGATGGATGGCTTCCTTATTTCAACTCAAATTTTTACTCCATAGTGACAGAACAATAAACAGTAGAATATGATTGTTAAAGGGGTGTTATGGTGGACGAATAGGCTTACGGCAGGACCAGGGTGGTCTCTGGGGAACCGTAGAAGCCATAGATTCCCGTCTGCTGGGCATACGGTTCATCATGGAAGGTAGTCCGCTTGCGCAGGCTCTCCACAAACGCATTGGGTTTCGGTGCAAGAACTGTGGGTGAGAGAAAGGTCTTTGAAATGCATACGTTACAATAAAAGCCCAAAACCTGTCCGACATTGACCTCTACTGGTAACCTTGAGAATTGCACATACTGAAGAATATAGGATATTACTTTTATTTTTTAAATTTTTATTTTCATGTTCATGATACATAAACGGGTTACAGATTGGGACCAAATGTTACAAACCCAGCTGTCCTGTGTAGTGTACGATAAGTGAGCTGTCCTGTGTAGTGTACGATAAGTAAGCTGTCCCGTGTAGTGTACGATAAGTGAGCTGTCCCAAACCAGTGTTACATTGCACCCATTCAACCAGTTAACCGGGATTGCAGGTTTGTAAGCAATGATAACATATTTTTCCAGACAGACTTAATGCACGACTGCTGAGTTTAGTTTGCTAGCTTATCCACCAAGTTGACTTGCTTGCCATATTGCAAACATTGTTTTAATGTGGATTTGATGTTGATGATGTACATCATCAACCCTCCAAAATGTACATTTGACATGAAGCAAACAAACCCTTCAACAAATTCAGTTAGTAGGCAAATCATTTATTCAGTTTGCAAATCATGTATTCAGCTTTTAAAGTGAACACGATACATTACAGGTTTTAGACTTACGGTCATACATCATGCTGTATGACCGGAAGGCTTTAATGTTTGCCGTTTTATTAAATATAGGCCAGGCCACTCTATTCAATATTTTCATGTGTCTGAGCCAGTGACCTGTTGCTGTGACCCGGTTGTTGCGTAACCCTTCAAGTTACATAATGGCATATGGGTGTTTATTGATTGAAAGATTGAATGCTCCACAGAAACAGGCAAATAGTTGAAAACATCACATAGCACAAAGGGGCTTATCTTATATGTGATTAAGCACAGCCCACTCCTCAGGTTATACTTTAGACCAGAACTTTTCATGACATTTGCACTGCATCACAAAACACTTACATTAAATATAATTGCATTTTCATTCAGAGAAAGAGGCAGTTGAAAACATTCCAAGCGTCAACTAAGATATCAAAATAAAATGCATTAATAAATGCATGCATGCACAACTTTAATAACCACATATAGAAATTGGGTATATTATATATATATATATATATATATATATATATATATATATATATATAGAGGGCCGAAAATGGTCCATGTTAAAATGCCCAGATCAATAAATAAAAACACAACTCTACCCACATTACCATAGTGGCACTGAAATAACGTGCCTCACAGATGACTTAAATGTGCTTATCCTTCTAATTTACAATTGCGTTTAGGAGGATATTCAAAATATGTGATTTAGCTTTTCCTGAAAAAACAAAATAGGATCTGGTGATTGTGTGTCATCTATCCATGGAGCCCACGGTCGTGCATCTTGCACTTATATTCGTGGAGCTATTAATGATTGATTTTGAGTGGAATTCCTGCGGTTTAGGGGGGGGGGGGGGGGGGAGATGGTTGCCAAGTAAGCAAATTATTGTTCTACTAAAAAAGTATAAAAGGAGGAGTTGAATATGGAGGTTTGGGAAGGATATTAATAGTCTAGTGAGACAACTGTGGTTGGTTTTTGGTGGTTGGAACCAATTTCACAAACCACAATTAGTCACTTAGACCCAAAATAATGGGTGAGGAGTTCTGGTTGAAAAAAATATTCCAACAGTTATCCTTTAACTTAACCTTTAAAGAATTGCGGAATCTACAGCCTAAATGTCCAAGTAAGTGTGTTTGTCTGGTGATTCCCTTACTGCTGAATTCACAACAGACACTCAGAAACAAGATATTTAGAGAAACCTTCTCTGCGGGTCGAGGACAGGGGCGAAGGTTAAGCATAGGCCCGCGTGTGTGCTATTGCGAGTCATGACATTTAGGAGTTGGAGGACTCAATTTCGGTGTGGAGGCAGGTAACTGTTGGTCACTGTTGACCAACAGTGGTCTCTGTTGGAAGAGTAGGCCTTTTTCTTTTTAAATTATTATCATTATTTTTATTTAAATGGTGCGAAGTTCACGGTCTCACAAGTTCACAGCGAGGCGGTGAACGGGGCGTCACACTTTCGGTTTTGTTTTGACCACTCATGCTGTGGGTGGGTATCTGTAAGTGTGATATTGTCACACACACACACACACACACACACACACACACACACACACACACACACACACACACACACACACACACACACACACACACACACACACACACACACACACACACACACACACACACACACACACACACACACACACACACACACACACACACACACACACACACACACACACACACACAGCAGCTATAAAGGTTTCAAATCAACACTGTGTAGACCACTGTTGAAATACACTTACACTTAAAGCTTCATGCACTTTTGAAGTTTCTTTTGATAAAAATATATCAAAACAAAAAACAGGAAATTAGGCATAACTTTGCCCCTTGCTTTTTGGTTTCCCCCCCCAGAATTTCTGCTAAATCAAAGTAGGACTGGCCAAAACAGGAAGTGAAATTTGCTGGTCTAAATGGAAATGCAATGGTCACATGATGTGTGTGTTCAGATAATATGGCTAAAGAAAATGCGTCGCGTGACACAAGTAGCGTGCATCCTGCATTTGTGGATTTTGTGTGAAGGATCCAAGATTACTGGTACGCAAACCTGCGTGCCTAAGGTGCTAGTGGTTGGGAGGCTCTTCAGCTCTGCTGTATGGTTGGTAGTGCATATTAGGGAGGAGGTACTTCCTAATATGGTGCTCTCTGTGTGGACATCAGAGGACGAGGACGATCCTGTACACTCTTCCTGTAATCAGAACAATGCATGCATTACAACAACAGAAAGAGCCATATCAGAAATGGTATACCCATAGATCCATCATGTGTTCCACGGCAATGGTAGGAATGTCTTAAGTTTCATAGAAGAGAATAATATAACATTACTAGCATTTCTAACAATTTGATAACCATCTGTGTGAGTACACAGCAGCTGTAGTCAATGTTCACAGGCATGAAGTAAACCAAAAAAGGAAGCTTGCTGGCCAGCTACTAGCAAGCAGGTTAACCAAATATATATTTAGGCTTTGATGACTACTAAAATCAACATGTTCAAAAATGTGTCAACAAATGTCTTTGTTTACCTGGCAATTTGACTCCGTATCCCAGTGTTTCACAAAAGGTTGCAGCCAGGAGAATAGGTTGTAAAATGTCGGCATCTTGTCACCAGCTGCACGGTCCTTTACCATAGATCACTGCATCCGAGCTCTGCCTTCTGAACGAGCAGTGCTTCGACTGCTAGCTCCTAGCAGCCGTAAATGTTGCATTACAAAAATCTGCTGGTGTTTGGGTATTTCACGTGACACAAGGACATAGTAGAACCGTCTCAAAAGGATCCACACGAATAGATTGACTTTCAAAAATGTATCTCGATTGAAACATGCCACCTTGACTTACAAATTCTGATTTACGGTACAGATACAGATAATGATTAACAAATCCGATTCACTGCTAGTATTTGTGCATTATGCTGAGAGAAAATGCGTCGCCTGACATTTTACAAGTAGCGTGCATCCTGCATTTGTGTGAAGCAGCACACTAAAAATAGTAATAGTAAAAAAATAAAATGGGAAAATGGCCAAAACGAAGTGAAATTAGCTGGTCTAAATGGAACTCACTGACAGTGACACACTGCCAGTAAATGAGAAAATGGCTAAAACAGGAAGTGACATTTGCTGGTCTAAATGGTAATGCAATGGTCACATGATGTGTGTGTGGGGGGGGGGAAGGGGGAGACTCAGGCCAAACAGCAAATATTGTTCAGATAATATGGCTAAAGAAAATGCGTGGCGTGACATTTTACAAGTAGCGTGCATCCTGCATTTGTGGACTTTGTGTGAAGCAGCACACTAAAATAGTAATACAATCTAAATAATCCAGACAAATAGGTGGCGATAGAAAGCAGAATGAACGCATACTCCTCATCCTGATGACCGCTAAAGATGGACACCTTCAGCCATATTTAGTACAAATGTTTACCTACTGTATATATGCACGGTTTTACTTCTACTTTTGATACTCGAGTTCACTTTAGCCCAGATCATTACATTTTAGCTACTTTGTAAGCTCTTTTACTCACTTAATATTTTCTTATGGATGACAAAACCGGCACTTTCAACCAAGATTAACCAGTATGTTCACTCAAGTATTACGAGCTTGTTCTTTATACACCACTGGTGCCATTGTGTTTGACAATGTTCACCAATGCGGTCTGAATATCTTGTTCTCATATTTAGTCTTTTGCATTTTACTACCGTTGCCAACTATTAACAGGCCACCAAAATACAAAAGCAGAGTTCAAAACATTTATGTTTCGAGCGTTTCATACAAAGTGTAAATCTTATATTTCTCATTTGTTTCCCCTTATATTGTCAATTGTAATGTTTTTAAATGATGTAAACATGTCTTTCTTTGTGAAGCAGTATAAATGGCCTTGTGTTTAAATGGTGCTATAGAAATAAACGTGCCCCACCATGCCTTGCGTACAACTGAATGAAATGTTAGACCACAGTGCAACAGTTACGCAATACAAAGACCGCAGAATATAACACCAAATACTAGAAAATGTGGTCAGTAGAGCACCCATCCCACCAAGTAAGCAATTTGCCCATACATTTTGGTCATGCATCAATTGGAACGCAGGTGGATTGATGGATCCCCACGCTGACGCCATATAGTATATACAAATCAGACTTCAAGTCGGATCATCTGACTTTAAGTCAGATTCGTGGGGACTAGGCTGGACAACGATGTCCGTCCCACGTGTATCTCGCGAGTCTGTGGTGCTTCACCCCAAAAATATACAAATAAACTGAAGTTTCAACCAAAAACAGCAATATATTTAGGCGTATCTGATCTGTGCAACGTGATCAATGCGTTTGTGTGTAAAGGCCCCTGTTACATCTGGCACTACACTCAGTGCACGGTATCAATGCGCAATGTGATGTATGTGGTGACCGGATCTTGTTTGATTGTGTGTGTTCATTAAATGGAGTAGACTCAACTCCAACGTTCGCTCCCGTCTCATTCTCCATTATTCGAACATATCATTGGCGACGAGAATGGTTGATTGTTCGATACCACCACCCTCCCCCTTCCTAGCCACGCCGGGCGAGCCACTGATACCGTGGCCCCGCTGGATTTCCTCGTTCGAGACATATATCCTAGCTGCCGGCTTGGAGAGAGTGTCCGCGGAGAGGAAACGTGCACTGCTGCTGCACTGTCTAGGAGCAGAGGGACAGCGTGTGTTTGAAACTCTCGGCCCCGCAGCGGGTTACACAGAGACTGTGGCCCTACTGAGGAGTCATTTCGCCACCCCACAGAGTGCTCTCCTCCGCCGCGTCATATTCGGACGGAGGCACCAGCGGCCGGGTGAGTCGGTGACACGGTACGTGGCTGATCTACGAGGTTTGGCGAGCTTGTGCAAGTTTGGCGCGTTACAAGACGAACTGATCAGAGACCACCTCATACTGCACACGAACTGTGACAAGATTAGGGAAAGACTGTTGATGGAAAACGATGACGTGACACTAGCAGCAGCTCTACACCTAGCCGTTCAGGTCGAATCTGCTCTCGAATGTGCAGCTACATTGTCGGCTTCTTCCAACTCGCTAGCAGCGGACGAGGCAACGGGCGCGCGCGCGCGCGCGACTCACTGACGCCCCTCCTCCACGTGAGTACAGACAGGGGGCAAACGGGGGGGTGGAACGGCTGAATCAGTCACTAAAAAATGGCATCAGGGCCCACCTGGCACAAGGGTACACGCTCATCAACAGCCTCCTCCAGACGCTGCTGCATTACCGGGCCACCCGACACGCCACCACAGGAGTCTCCCCAGCCTCCCTCATGCTGGGGTGGGAGCTTCAGCTGCCTCTGGATAGGCTCCGCCCCACACCAGCTCAGGCCCCAGCCCATCCGGTTCAAGCCACAGTCGCCACACGCCAGCGTCTGATGAAGAACCGTTTCGACAGGGCCCGACGTGCTAGGCCACCTGCCATGGCTGCCTTGGACTGGGTCAGGATCCGACGACCTCACCGTGACAACAAGCTCCAGTCATTTTGGTCAGACCCTGTCCAGGTCAGCCAACAGCTTGGCCCGGCTTCGTTCAGGCTCGCTGATGGCACGCGCTGGCATGCTAGCCGCCTGCGTAAGGTGCACGCCCCCGCCGGCCCAGTGCCTGCTGCTACAGCTCTGCCGGCCGCACGGTTCGATGCCGCACCAGCCCCAGCCCCTCTAGCCCAGCCGGACGTTGTGGGGCCACCGCCAGTGGTTGTGGTTGCACCTGAGCCCCGCCCAGTTCGGGCACGCAGCAGGCCGGAGCACCTGCGTGATTTTGTAACTGACTATAACCCGTAGGTTCCGTGAGGGGGGGGGAAATGTTACATCTGGCACTACACTCAGTGCACGGTATCAATGCGCAATGTGATGTATGTGGTGACCGGATCTTGTTTGATTGTGTGTGTTCATTAAATGGAGTAGACTCAACTCCAACGTTCGCTCCCGTCTCATTCTCCATTATTCGAACATATCAGCCCCGTCACACCATAACGTTCTGGTCAGCGTTCTATGAACGTTCTAATCGTTCAATTTTCGAGCGTTCTAGGGTGAGCGTGTACATCTGGCGTGTGACTAACGCATGAATTAGCGTGTGACTAACGCATGGGGAGCGTGTACCAGCGACCACGTAAGACACCCCTGAAAACTATTAGCGTGTGCTGACGTGTCACTGTGTTCAAACGGGTATAAAACGCGGGGAAATCACAGTGGATTCAGTTGTTCTTGTCACGAGTGGATTGTTCGGTGGGACGCAGACCAAGACACAGTGGAGCTATAACAGAGCTTTAATTCAAGCAAACACAACACAAGAGAGTGATCAGGGCCAGTCTAGGGGTCTGGGTACCGGTCGCTACAGGTACCAGACATGTAATTCTAATTACCGGGGAGCTCGTATAGACCGGCGTAACGCGAGACAGGCGGGTGACGCGAGATAGGTAAAGGATCTGGATCTCCGGGATCAGCGTGGCGATTCCGTCCAGAATGTACAACGTAACATGAACAAAGTATGACGTACGACCTAACCCCGGGGTAACGGGGAGCCAGGGTCTATAGACCCCAGGTAAGGGGATTAGCAATCAGCAACGGCAATTGCAGACAGGTGTGCGTGTGTGCACCTCCAGCGCACGTGGCTTGGCCACGCCCCCCGCCCACATCATGCCGCCAAGAGGAAAAAAGCGTGTGAGGGGGGCTACTGCTAAACTCCATCTCGTCTGTACTCTATCTCCAATCCGAAAATAGGCACACAATGTCGGATGAGTGTATGACTATGAGCACTGGTCCTGACCCCCCCCGTTTAACGTTAAAGAACGCTGGTCTCCATGAGAACTTTTGTGCATGTTCAAAACTTAATTTTCGGACCAGCGTTCTCCGACGATCACCGAAGATTACCAGCGTTCACCCAACGCTCTTCTGGCGCTATGCCAGCAACCACGGACGATTACCAACGTTTCCTCAAACGCTGCCCAGAACGTTATGGTGTGACGGGACCTTAATCAATGTGTTGTTGTATTTCACTGCAACGCGTACGACTGCACTCTGTGTAAAGCAGTCTAAATGTGGAACCCTACATCCTAAATGTCAAGTAGTAGAAGTAACCCTTACGTTCGTCACACAGACACCTGTCTGGCGATTCCCTAGAAAGAAAAACAAATAAATACTTGGAAGCAATCTCTACGGGGTGGACCATTGAGTACATTGGGGGGTTAGATGTAGTTACCGTCGTCTTGCATTTGCATTCCAATGGTTCCTCCGGTGTTAATGACGAGTACCCTCGCCTCGGAACAGGGTGAACTGCTGGAGAACATCCTTCTGCTGCCTTGGGGCGTGTGGTTTTGGACCGCAATTGGGTGGTCGTCGAGGGGCTCCGCTTGGCTCAACTTTGGATTCGACAAAGCACTGGCAAGTGAAGTCCTGCCATCTGAAACCAAGGACGGATTCGATGTCGAAATCTTCAATGCCGCCATGATGATTATTATTATTATTATGATCTCTCTCTCTCTCTCTCTCTGCTCCTTTATACGCGATCACAACAGTGGAGTCTTAAAGGGCCACCGACACTGCGACAGGTAGTCCTATCACAGTAGGCGGTTACTGTTTACAGTCAGTGAGCGCAGAATGAGAGATGTTCTTTTTTTTTTCTTGTTGTCTAAGGTCAATTACATTTGATGGGATGATAGTAGAATGGACCAACCACAACTAAGTCATGCTCACCTCCCACTTGTCTCACACCACATTAAAGTAAACTGTGCAGTGGATCTTTGTTATTATGAAATGTGCAATGGGCATTGTTACAGGTCAATGGTCAGCTATGTAGCTAAAAAGCCTTAAGTAAAAAAGTAAACAGATTAATTAATAATATATAGGATATTAACTGTATATAATACAAGACCAAAGTTGGTAATAGTATTTTTGTATTCATATTTTTGCTAACAAATGCACACAATTAAAGCTAATCATCTTATACATATAAAGTCATCAGCAGTCAAATACCTTTGGAAATTAAATCCAGTGGTCACAAAATAAGTCACATGGCAAAATTACATCAATAAGTATAAGGTATGTAGCATAGAGACCATTCTTTCCCCAATGGCCCCAAGTCACGTTACATCAGTTCATAGAGTTTCTCAGGTTTTGGCTTGACTTTCTGGTTTTCCTCTGTATTCTGGTACATCTGACACTGATGCCATATTGCTTGAGCTTTCAGCTTCACTAATTGCTGTACAGTCAAATTTTCTAGATTTAAGGAACATTCCCTTAGGCATATGCATTATTTAAAAACATACATCATACTAGATAAGCTTATTCAAAAGTATGTTGATTGTGTTTGCGATGATATAATAATGATCTTGCCAATGGATGACAAGTGTTGCAAAAAATGTGTTTTCTTGTCTCAGAAGACTACAGCTATGCGAGGAAACAGGACTGCATAATGCATGGACCAAACAGGTACCAAATCCAGCAGTATAAGACCCAGCTTCATAGCCTCGAGCTGGAACATAAGGACCTGATGAAGTGCATTGAACAGAGTGACTGTATTGTGATTGTATTGCAGAGCATATGGGAATCTAGAATACAAACACAATAGGGCTTCACCAAAACCATGGGCCAAGGCTATTAGGCTTACCTGCAAAGCACAGATCAGGAGATTCAGCAGGAGATCAAGACACACCGGTGTCCCGGCGGGGCGGTTTGTCAACTGTGAACTCTGACCTCTGAACTGTTAATCCCTGGATTTGTACAGCCTATCATATATATCATATTATATCAAGATGGGGCCATGTTTGTGTTGAGCAATCAACATGGGAGGCACAGACGTTTGCAGAATTCAAGCAAACAGATAAAATGTTTGCCAATTCGTCATCTTAAAAAATACCCTATTTAATTTAAGCATATATAATCCATCTAATAATTATAGAAATAATTGACACGGGAAACCATCGGAGGACACCTGCAGACGTAGAAAACGGGTTACATTGCACATTATATTCCTGTAGACGGTGATATTATCCTTATAGGTTTATCTTAATCGGAAACATACTGAATAATGTAATGTGTGCTGATATTCAATAGCAGCATATTTAACACTTTAACACAGGGAATTTGAGATGTAATTCAAAACACTGCATAGGTTTCCATCATATCACGCTGTATTTAATTCGAATGTAAACACATGGCTATTTTTGGTAATGTTATATGACGCAAACGGTCTCATCAGATATTCCCGAAACACGTTAAAGATTAACTGATTGGTCCAATGAAAAGGTGCAACATTTTGGACCGATTCTAGTGTTATTTGTTGTTTGGACCAATCTCGACCGTGAATAGCACCACACGAGTAGCTGCAGCGTACCGCGGCTCCAGGCAGCAGTTGAATGAGCAAGAAGACCGACAGATATGTGATTTTGGGTAAAGGAAAACATTTAGACAGGGAGTTCACATACAATGACTCAGCATATAGTATTGATGCACTGACTGTAGAAGTCAGCTTTTGTGTTGTTGAATGTGGGACTGTCTGTGGGAAAATCACTGCCAGTAAATGTAAAAAATGGCCAGAATAGGAAGTGAAATTTGCTGATCTAAATTGAACTCACCGACACACTGCCAGTAAATGAGAAAATGGCCAGAATAGGAAGTGAAATTTGCTGATCTAAATTGAACTCACCGACACACTGCCAGTAAATGAGAAAATGGCCAGAATAGGAAGTGAAATTTGCTGGTTAGAAGAATATAACACCAAATACTAGAAAATGTGGTCAGTAGAGCACCCATCCCACCAAGTAAGCAATTTGCCTATACATTTTTGGTCATGTATGTCTTTCCAATCGTTGCACTTTAAACAAACAGGACAATAACTACACACTAAGGTATACTACTAGAACACTCCATGTCTATATAAACACATGGTCCGTTTAAATAGAAGTAGGCCTGGAACATACCAACCAATTGGGAGAGCCGAGTCAAATGACAGGGCCAACGTGTAACATTGGTTACACGGTTACATCAGCAACCTTATCAAAAACGTGTCTGACATAACACACAAGACCACCCCTTTGTCTACAGTCAGCACGGTGTCGATTTGAAATCTTTACAGATACTTTATTATTATTATTATTCGTTTTCCAGTTTATTTATGCCGAGTATTAAGTTACCATTGACTACTGTAAAGTGCTCGTTGTCTTGTCAATGAAACATCATATGAAACGGTAGCCAAAATAACAAGAGGTTTTATTATAATTACCATGGTTGAAGGTGAAGGGATAACATAAAAGTAATGACAAACAAACCCCAGGACTGTGCAGACAGGATCAGCCACCCACACAGGGGAGAACAGCACACTTATTCACAAGGGGATGACGAGAACAAGAAACACCTGGGCTGACCAAATGGATACACCTGGGAGGGAAACGACAAAGAACTACGAGACCAAGACAGGGGACTACAACCAGACATCACCCATCACACTGGGGAACACCTGATCAGGATACAACACACCCACACGTAACACCCCCACACCCAAATGTATGTACCCAGAGTACAGTGGGGAATGAACAAAAGAAAATAAATAAAAGCTAGGAGTTTTCACAACTACAGTCGCGATAGCGCCGGCCAACACATTATCTTTACCTCTGACGTGAACAACGTCAACGGCCTGGAGGAAGAGGCTCCATGGACTAAAACTGGGCTCAGCAATATTATTAGAGAGCATGTACTCAACCTCCTTCTGTAAACGCGCACGCTTACATGGATTTACGCGATACGCGTGCTGCTTGATAGGTGGTGCATCACCCACATCAATATCATGGTGTAGCACATTAGTGCGTGAAGGAAAATCGGAAAACAAGTCACAATGAGACCTAACTAAACAGATAATATCATCCCGCTGAACAGTCGGCAAGTGGCCAAGATGATAGTCAAGGTTGTCCAATGACTCAGAGTTCCTCAGTCTCCCCTCTACCACTGCTTTGGATGGGATAATGACGTCATCCTCCAGCTCTCCAATCTCCCCTGAAAGACAAAGACCGTCATTACCCTCGTCAACTCCAGGTGGGGCCAACACAGACTGACACAGGTACAGGTACTGGAGATGAAGATGAGACATCAACATTCTCAGCAGGATTTACTAGAGACTCTTTCTCATGATAAGGTTTGATCATGTTAACATGGCACAAGCGAGTCTTCCGTCCGTGGTCTGGTGTCTCAATCAGATAATCCAACTCTCCTACTCTGTCTAACCAGATACGGCCCACTGAACCGTGCTTGTAAGCTGGACCCTGAGACAGGCAGCAACACCAAGACTCTCTCACCTGGCGTAAAAACTCTGTCGAGCCTTCCTGTCATACCACCCCTTCATTTTGTCCTGCGTGATACCAAGGTTCTTCCTTGCCAGTTCACATGCTCTTTGAAGCTTCTCTCTGAAACCACAGACAGTCCAAAAGGTTTTTCGGATCGCTCTCTCCCAACCATTTTTCTCTCAGCAGTTTAAGCGGACCTCTAACAGAGTGCGCAAAAACCAGTTCTGCAGGACTGAATCCCAATGACTCCTGTACTACTTCTCTCGCAGCGAATAGCATCAGATGGACCCCCTCATCCCAGTCATCCTTTGTCTCAAAGCAGAACGCACGGAGCATCGTCTTCAATGTGGAATGGAATCTCTCCAAGGCCCCCTGGGATTCCGGGTGATACGGGCTACAAAAGCTGTGGGATATATCAAGTTGTTTTAGTACTTGAGAGAAAATGCGAGATGAAAAATGTGTGCCTTGATCCGACTGTACTACTCTGGGTAAACCAAAAATCGAAAAGAACTTCACTAGAGCCTGTGACACTGTTTTGGCTGTGATCCTTTTCAATGGTATCGCTTCCGGAAACCGTGTGTTAGTACACATGATGGTTAAAAGAAAACTGTTACCTGATTTGGTTCTAGGAAGTGGTCCTACGCAATCAATGATCACCCTCTCAAAGGGTTCCCCCACTGCCGGGATAGGATAGAGTGGTGCTGGTGGAATGACCTTGTTAGGTTTGCCCACCACCTGACAAGTGGAACAACACCTACAGTGCTGCACCACATCTCGTTTTAAACCTGGCCAGAAAAACTGACGTAGGACCCTATCATATGTTTTATTAACACCTAGGTGTCCTGCGAGTCTGTGATCGTGAGCTAAACATAGAATATCTTGACGATACTTAAACGGAACCACAACCTGCGTCACTACACTCCAGTCCAGTCCAGTCATTCTCCGCTGATGCGTCAAAGTTAGGAGACCATTGAAGAGTGGCTGCCACATTTTCGAAATACTTATCAACATCCTTCTCTAAGAATTGGGGAACAGCATGTGCTTGGCAACAGCATGTGCTTGGCAACAACAAACCTATCATCATGTCGTTCTGGGCACCCTACCCCCCCAATTCTTCTCATTTCAAGCTCATGCTCGCGTGCCCGTTCCCGCTCAGCCTCCTGAGCACGTGCCGCACGCTCAGCCCGCTCAGCCCGCTCACCAGCCTCCTGAGCGCCAACACGAGCCGCACGCTCAGCCCGCTCACCAGCCTCCTGAGCGCCAACACGAGCCGCACGCTCAGCCTGCTCACCAGCCTCCTGAGCGCCAACACGAGCCGCACGCTCAGCCCGCTCACCAGCCTCCTGAGCGCCAACACGAGCCGCACGCTCAGCCTGCTCACCAGCCTCCTGAGCGCCAACACGAGCCGCACGCTTAGCCCGCTCACCAGCCTCCTGAGCGCCAACACGAGCCGCACGCTCAGCCCGCTCACCAGCCTCCTGAGCGCCAACACGAGCCGCACGCTCAGCCCGCTCACCAGCCTCCTGAGCGCCAACACGAGCCGCACGCTCAGCACGCTCAGCCCGCTCACCAGCCTCCTGAGCGCCAACACGAGCCGCACGCTCAGCCCGCTCACCAGCCTCCTGAGCGCCAACACGAGCCGCACGCTCAGCCCGCTCACCAGCCTCCTGAGCGCCAACACGAGCCGCACGCTCAGCCCGCTCACCAGCCTCCTGAGCGCCAACACGAGCCGCACGCTCAGCCCGCTCACCAGCCTCCTGAGCGCCAACACGAGCCGCACGCTCAGCCCGCTCACCAGCCTCCTGAGCGCCAACACGAGCCGCACGCTCAGCCCGCTCACCAGCCTCCTGAGCGCCAACACGAGCCTCTTTAGTGCATAAACTTAACTTGGCAACCGTTGGTTTGGCTACAAAATCCTCCAAGTTAAGAGGCATTATTGTTCTAGTGTAGTTGCACAACTCGGACAATAAGGAAAGAGAAAAAAATAAACAAAATGTATGATAAATTTACCCAACATGGGACAAAAATCAAATCTATATAACAATGGGCTTCACCATAACCGTCTGCACAGCCTGCTTTTAACAACTCTGGCCACCGTTTCACTACTGTAATGTTTAGGGTCCTTAGTGGAACACCCAATCAACATTACTCACTATACTACTACAATTGCACACTCACAAAGTAACAAAGCAATTGGTACAGCATCCACATTTCAAAATACTCGCAAAAATCAACAGATACTGTGTGTTTCACTACAAACCTAGAGCCCATCCCTTTAATGTTTCCATCCCTCACTATGTACCCCTATATAACTACCTGCTGACACACACCGGCCTAGGAGATGGCTCCTGACAGGGTCTCCTAACACCCCGACCAGCATCTGGTGTGCCTACCAGGCGAAGGAAGGGTCTACACAAAAGTAGCCCAGCTGCCCTAGCTGGCTGGAAACACTCCGTATTGGAGACTACCTTTTTAACAAGGGTCTAAAACATGGGCTGCACACACAAACTGTCAACCGTATCTAAAAATGTGGATTACGCTCTGTTTAACCAAGTAATTCAAATTTGTTTGGCACGAGCCCCCCATACGTTACCATTGACTACTGTAAAGTGCTCGTTGTCTTGTCAATGAAACATCATATGAAACGGTAGCCAAAGTAACAAAAAGAGGTTTTATTATAATTACCATGGTTGAAGGTGAAGGGATAACATAAAAGTAATGACAAACAAACCCCAGGACTGTGCAGACAGGATCAGCCACCCACACAGGGGCACACTTATTCACAAGGGGATGACGAGAACAAGAAACACCTGGGCTGATTACAAAATGGATACACCTGGGAGGGAAACGACAAAGAACTACGAGACCAAGACAGGGGACTACAACCAGACATCACCCATCACACTGGGGAACACCTGATCAGGATACAACACACCCACACGTTAGTGATGTGTCGGTCGCGAACGAGCCGGCTCAAAGAGGCTCTTTTTAGTGAACGACGGGAGTCGGCTCGCACCCGCGAACGAGCCGTTATTAATTTTTTTACGTTTGCTCCGCGTACATGCAGTGACTGAATGTCACTGTCATGACTGCATGTCATGCTGTGCATCACGTGAGGATCAGTGGCGTAGCGGAGGCCCCCGCAGACCCCGCGGTGCGGGGGAGCCCCGGAGTTTAGGAGGCCCCCACCCCCAGGGCCCCCCCCCCTCCATGTTAAGTTGCTAGGCACCACGGCTTGACTGGCCATCTGGCATACCTGCCGGGCCGGACCACCACCCTACCATCGGATTTCACGATTGCGTCAACACCCCCCCGTTGGACTTCACGACCTGCGGGGGAGCCCCGAAATATTGCGCAACGCCACTGGTGAGGATCAGTGGCGTTGCGCAATATTTCGGGGCTCCTCCGCAGGTCGGACCATGGGGCCCCGCCCCCTCCCCTAAATCAATAATAGAGTGACATGGGATAGACATCGCGGCCACTTTTTTAACTGTTTATTTTTTCAGGCATCTTTTGTAAACAGTATAGGTCAGTACTAGTAGGAACTCATGTGTACACTGTTGTACGGTGTTGTCGCGATCGTGAAGTCCAAGGGGGGGGGGGGGGGGGGCTGCAGTATACTCGGCATATGTGTACTCGGAAAAGCATATTATGTTGCGCAAATTATTTTCAAATCATATTTTACACATATTTCTGGGTGCATTCCATATTTTAAACACACACATATTGACAATTTATATATATTTTTTTTTATTATTTTGATTTTTTTATATTTTGTTTGTGCGTGTGGTTTAGGGGGGGCGGCGCCCCATCGCCCCCTATGGGCCAGCCGCCACTGCTGATAGCTGAACAGAGGGAGGGGTGACACTTCACACGGTGAAGTGTCAGTTTGCGTCGCGCAAATAAGATGAGTGAAAGTAGGAAAAGAAGCAGCATTTGGCTGCATTTTAACAATTGTGCAAACACTAAGGCAGAATGCAGAATTTGCAACATGAAGCTCTCATATAGAGCAGGGTCCACAAACCACCTCCACAGGCACTTGAGAACTGTGCATCCAACAGTTAAGTGAGAAGAAAAAAGGCAGGTCAGACTGCCTGCTTCTGCCAGTGGTCTACTCCACCTGTTGTTGCTGCAGCTACAGGATCTATCCCCCATGCATCAGGTACCCAAAAACCAACAGCTACACAGACCTCAATAAGCCAATTTATATGCAATGAATGGCAATAGCAAAGGCAATGAATGACCCCAGCTAGACAGAACATAGTGGATGAAGAATTGGCCAAAATGATTGCAAGTGATTTCCAACCATTTTCCATTGTGGAGGACAAGGAATTCCGAAGCTTCACACAGGCTCTCAATCCAATGTATGTTCCTCCAAGCAGGAAAACACTCTCAAAAAATCATTCCGAGACTGTATGATAGAGAACGTGCTTCACTGCAGGCCAGGGTTAAGGAAGCTACTGCAGTTTGCCTTACCACTGATTGCTGGACATCAAGAACCACCACCTCTTTCATGTAAATAAAAGGTATATGTGGTAAAATAGCCGGCTCTTCTTGGTGAGCCGAGCCAAATGAGCCGGCTCATTCAAAAGAGCCGGAATTCCCATCACTACCACACGTAACACCGAGTTTAGTTCGAAACCGACGGGCTTACAGAACCCCGCCTCCAGCAACATGATTGGTCGAAACAAGTTTGAAGCGAAATCAATTGGAACGCAGGTGGACTGATGGATCCCCACGCTGACACCATATAGCAGGGATCGGCAACCTTAGGCACGCGTGCCACAGTTGGCACGCTGCAGCTTAACCATTGGCACACTAGCATTTCGGTAATCAGTTAATAAGTGTGCAGAAGAGAAACTTTTGGTGGGAAATGTTGAAGTGCTTTCTCATCCGCATGCGAAATTACCTCTTTCACAGACAACCTGATCTCACAAAAATACGTGACTGACCACGACCCCTTAACACCGTGGTGGAGACACGGAAACAATCCCCATGTAAAGTTTAATGTCATGGTAATACCATGGTAATACATCTACATGCGGGCTTCTTCAACACACACTTATGTATCACTCTGTCACCGTTTCCCTGGCCCTCGTCCTGATAGCCACGCCCCCTTGTTAGTTCTCCCCCGCAGCTGCAGCCCATCACCGTGATCTTCCCCCTCATGTTTTCCTGCCTGTCTGATTGGCTGCCTGGGACCTCATTGTTTCACCTGTTCTTACCTTGTGTTTAAATAGGCGTGCCTTCTTTTGTTCGGCGCCAGTTCATTAAATACCACTTTGTTGCTAAATACTGTTCCGTTTGTTAGACTGGTACTTGTTTCACGTTTTGAGACTTGCTACTTGGTTCATGTTACAGTTCTTACTTGTTCATGTTTCCACGTCATGCCACCGTCAGGTTTTTGTAATTAGGTATTTTGCTTTTGAGGATTTTTGTGTTACTGCATTTATCAGTAAAGACTCTTTATTTTGATACGTGTGTCATCGAGTCGTGCATTTGGGATCACCTCCGAAGTCCCCGTTCCTCGTTCCTCTACCGAAGCAAGCTATCGCATTGCTCATTGCATCGCGAAACATGGAAAGCCATTCACCGACGGTGAATATATTAAGGAGGCTTTCCTCTGTAGCTCAGAGGTTTTGTTTGATTCCTTACCAAACAAAGAGACAATCAAATCAAGAATAAAAGACATTCCAGTGTCAGCCAGAACTGTTGAACGACGCATCGAAGAAAACGTTTGCGCGCAGCAGACAGCTGGTTTGAAAGATGCCACGGCATTCAGCGTTGCACTTGATGAGAGCGTGGACGTGAATGACATACCACATTTGGCAGTCATGGCAAGATACTGTGATTAGACTGTAAGAGAAGAGCTCTGCTGCTTAAAACCAATGCCTGAAACAACAAAAGGTGAGGACATAGCCAACGTTTTTATGGAGCATTTTGAGGAGCGAGGGATTGACATCAGTTCCAGTCCCTGCTGGAGGAAATGGACAGCTCATACAAAGATCTCCCTCTCCACTCGGCAGTTAGGTGGCTAAGCTGTGGAAAAGCTTTGGAGCGGTTTGTTGGCTGCTTTGATGCCATAAAGGCCTTCCTGGCTGAAAAAGGCCAAGACTATCCAGAACTCGAGGACGAGAAGTGGGTCGTGAAACTTATGTTTCTCACGGATATTACTGGACACCTCAACAAGCTCAATCTCAAACTGCAAGGCGCAGGGCAAACTGTTTTGGACATGTTTGACACATGGAAGGCTTTTGTTGGAAAGCTGGCAATTTTTTCAGATGACGTTGCCACCTCCACTTTCCGCTACTTCAGCCACTTAAGGGAGCTGTCCCCGCAGCACAGCATCAGCACCGCTGAAATATGCAAATACATCAGCAAGCTGGAGTCGGAGTTTACAACACGATTCGGGGAATTTCAGAAGTATGGACGCATGTTCTCTTTCTTGATCAAACCCGACAGCTTTGATGGACATGAACTGGATTTATCTCTGATAGACTGGCTGGATACACAGGACTTGATAATGCAGCTGATTGAGCTGAAGAGTTCGACACTGTGGTTGACGAAGTTTGCGGAGCTGCGGAAACAGCTGGAAACCACAGCAGGACGTGATCACGGCACTTGCATCTTCACCTGCTGGATATCTCTACCGGAGAAGTTCAGCTGTCTCAGGAAAATTGCCTTGGCTTTGCTGACAGTCTTTGGCTCAACATATCTCTGTGAGCAGATCTTCTCACACAGGAAGAGCGTGCTCAGCCCCTCGCAGTCGTTTGACAAGTGACCACTCCGACGCTTGTGTGCAACTGAAAGTGACAAAGTACGATCCGCAGACAATGGAGCTCAGCAAAGGAAAGCAGGGCCAGGGATCCGTTGACTGATCTGTTTATTTGTAGCACACATGGCTTTGCCTAATGGAGCTCTTTGTCCCGGTCATTTTTTTCGTATTAGACGTGAATATTTTCATAAGCATAGCAGCAGTGTTGTATAGTGCTCATATATCACTTCAATGTTCTGATTATGGGAGACATTGTTTTTTATAAAAAATGTTGCTATGTAGGTTGTGTTGTGCCCCCGCGCTCTAATTAATCCCAGGTGTTTCCCATCATAATCAGGCCGGCTGAGGCCAATGAACACCTGGGATCTTCCCTACTTAAGGCTGTTGAAGACCGACGTCGGTGCTAGACCATTGCACACCTTACCGAGAACCATCCTGACGAAGACCGACGTCGGAGCGAGACCGTTGGGAACCATCTGCCGAAGACCGACGTCGGGGGCGAGTTCACTGTGAACCATATGGCTCCCTCCTGCTCGAGTACCTTGGACTACTTGTCTCCAGCTCCGACTAAGTCTCGTCCAACCCCCCCCCGCTCCAAGGACCCCCTACGCGTTCCACCCTCTGGACCATCTCCCTGCGTCGACCACCCCACGTAACCTATCCTCCCCTACCTTGTGTTTTTGATTGTGGAGATTTGTCAGTAAACACATTTTCCATTGTTTTGGTTGTCCTGTGTCTCTTCTTCTGGGTTCTCTGGCACAGTTGGCTCGCCGGTCTCTTTGGGGCGTAACAGAATGGTCTAGCCAGAATTGAGCCAAGCCAGGAACCCAGAAGCGGGGAGCGGGACACCACCCGAGTTATGCTAGCTCCCTGTGTCTCCTGTTCCTAGCTCCCAGGCTTGCTCCCTGTGTCTCCAGCTCCTAGCTTCCAGGCTAGCTCCGTGTGTCCCCAGCTCCTAGCTTCCAGGATATCTCCGTGTGTCCCCAGCTCCTAGCTTCCAGGCTAGCTCCGTGTGTCCCCAGCTCCTAGCTTCCAGGATATCTCCGTGTGTCCCCAGCTCCTAGCTTCCAGGCTAGCTCCGTTTTGGTTGTCCTGTGTCTCTTCTTCTGGGATCTCTGGCACATTTGGCTCGCCGGTCTCGTTGGGGCGTAAGATTCAAGAAACTTTATTTATCCCGAGGGAAATTAATGTGCAACAGTTGACACAGGGGGAATAAATGCACACACAAATATACTAATACCTAAGCTAAAAACTAAATACAACTAACTAAACAAAACTAGTATAAACAAAATATAACTAAAATAACTCTAAATGAAATCTAAATGTATTGATAGATGAATAGATAAATTGCACAATTTACAGTATTATTACAGTAATACGTAGGTATATACAATACACAACAATACGTATAGTGCAAATTGGCAGTAATAATATATTAATAAATAACTCTGAATACTGAAAAAGTGACATGTGAAAAGTGAAAAGTGAAATTGAATTTACAGTGCAAAATTACAGTGAAAGGAGTGCGTTGACCAAAAAATAATAATAATAACAGTGCGTTGGCCTCAGGTCACTGAGTCTCCACTGTCCCTCTCACGACCCGAGGTAGATGAATTAAAGAGACGAATTATAGAGACTGATGGCCACAGGAAGAAAGGACTTCCTGTGGCGTTCTGTGGTGCACCTGGGTGGAATGAGTCTGTTGCTGAAGGTGCTTCTATATGAGGTCAGCACCTGATGGAGAGGGTGAGAGTTGTTGTCAAGGATACTACGCAGCTTGCGCAGCACACCACCAACAACGAGTCCAGCTGGACCCCCAGGACAGCGCCAGCCTTCCTGACAATCCTGCTGATCTTGTTGGCGTCTGCTGACCTCAACCTGCTTCCCCAGCACACGACACCGGAGAAGATGGCACTGGTTACCACCGACTGGTAGAACATGTTCAGCATCTTGTTGCAAACGTTGAAGGACCGGAGCCTCCGCAGGAAGTAGAGACGGCTCTGGCCCTTCTTGTACACAGCCTCAGAGTTCTTGGCCCAGACCAGTTTGTTGTCCAGGTGGACTCCCAGGTATTTATATTCCTGAACAACTTCAGCGGACACACCCTTGATGGAAATGGGTGTGGGGGTAGATTTCCTCCTGCGGAAGTCCACCACCATCTCCTTCGTCTTGTCTGTGTTGAGCTGCATGTGGTTCAGCTCACACCACTCAACGAAGGAGTCCACGTACTCCCCTGTACTCCTCATCGTTTCCCTCGCTGACACAACCAACAACTGCAGAGTCGTCCGAGAACTTCTGCAGATGGCAGGACACAGAGTTGTACTGGAAGTCTGAGGTGTAAAGGGTGAACAGGGGTAACAGGTTGCCTATATGCATGGAATAAAATCCGTTGGCGATAAAAAAATTGATGTGGTGTCATAATTAAACTTAATGTTAACTTGAATGTTGATATGGCACGCTGATTAACAAGAACATTTTTAAATGGCACTACATATCAAAAAGGTTGCCGACCCCTGCCATATAGTATATATACTACTATACTACTATATACTTGAAGTCTGATTTGTATATATACAAATCAGACTTCAAGTCGGATCATCAGACTTCAAGTCGGATCATCTGACTTTAAGTCAGATTCGTGGGGACTAGGCTGGACAACGATGCCCGTCCCACATGTGTATCTCGCGAGTCTGTGGTGCTTCACCCCAAAAATATAGTTTCAACCAAAAACAGCAATATGTTTAGGCGTATCTGATCTGTGCAACGTGATCAATGCGTTTGTGGAGAAGCAGTTAGAGCTGAAACTGTACTGCACTGTTGCTGCTGTCCTGCGACACTCGACTACTGTCCCGCCACACTCAAACTGTACTGTCCTGTTGCCCCTACTGTCCCGCGACACTCATGTATTGTCCCGCGACACTTACCTACTGTCCCGCGGCATTAGGTTGTGTATATTAAGACTATATATATACTATAAAATGTATTGTACGCATATTTCTGGCACAGACAAAGTTCATGAATTCATTACATTTTGAAAATATATCCTATTTAATTTAAGCATATATAATCCATCTAATAATTATAGAAATAAGAAACCATCGGAGGACACCTGCAGACGTAGAAAACGGGTTACATTGCACATTATATTCCTGTAGATGGCGATATTATCCTTATAGGTTTATCTTAATCGGAAACATACTGAATAGTAATGTGTGCTGATATTCAATAGCAGCATATTTAACACTTTAACACAGGGAATTTGAGATGTAATTCAAAACACTGCATAGGTTTCCATCATATCACGCTGTATTTAATTCGAATGTAAACACATGGCTATTTTTGGTAATGTTATATGACGCAAACGGTCTCATCAGATATTCCCGAAACACGTTAAAGATGAACTGATTGGTCCAATGAAAAGGTGCAAAACTTTGGACCGATTCTAGTGTTATTTGTTGTTTGGACCAATCTCGACCGTGAATAGCACCACACGAGTAGCTGCAGCGTACCGCGGCTCCAGGCAGCAGTTGAATGAGCAAGAAGACCGGAAGTGACGCGTGTTGCAGCTCCACACCTTTCCGGTGAAGCGGCTCAGCGATTCGGTTGAAAGGAGAAAGGCGAAAGCTAGGTGGAAATAATCGAGAACGAACGGGGGGGTTGTGGAAGGTAAACGGCTTCTATGTGTATTTTGTGGATTGACTCAGAATGACCCGACGCACACTTATGTTACTACTGTAATTGATTTTATCCGCCGGCGATTTGTTTTTCCCAAACAGTCACATTAATAAGGTTAGCAACTTGGCTAAGGTTAGCCTGCTAGGCTTCAAGCTAACTCGTAGCCCGTCGTTAGCGTTAGCCAATTCGAAATGTGTCTGACACTCCTCCCAAATCTCTTCACAGGGTGACAAGACGTGGAATAGATGCACGGTGGACAAATGTCTCGCTGAATCCCGTTGTATACATTTCGACACTCGACTGGTCAAGTTGCCTCGCCCGACCTTTAATGGAATAGCCCCGGAAAAATCGCTTTTCTCCTCCGGTGGTGCTGAAAAGAACAAGGACTCTCCCGGTAAGGAGGACCGCGACAATATTTCATAAGTAGTGCAGCCTGAGCGGGGGCCTTATGTGAAAGATCACCTCACACAACTACTCCGCGTTTGTGACAACCAGACTCTTTTTTTTAATTTTTTTTTAATGTTTTTGTGAATAATATGAACGTTGTGCAACAGCTGTTGCAAAGTTCCGTCAATAATCACGCCATGCTCTGTATAGGCCTTACAAACATGCTGCTGTGCTGAACTTCTATGCCCCGTATACGTGATCGGATCCCTTTTGCGCAAGACTCCAAATCACCTGAAAGTCTTAAGCGGTACAAGTGTACTCCACTGACATGCACGTCTATTTCTGACGGCACACACACAACGCCCGTTATTGAGTCATGCGATTGCAAGTGAATATATAATCCGATTGTAGTAAGTAAGATACGTTAGTTCGGCGTCTGTCAGTTTTTCTTATTGGAAGCTAAGGTTTTATGCTGAGTGCAAAATGGGGAAAGTTATATCAAAGATCTTTGGCAACAAGGAAATGAGAATATTGATGCTTGGACTGGATGCGGCTGGCAAGACGACAATTCTCTACAAACTTAAGCTTGGACAGTCAGTTACCACTATTCCCACAGTTGGTTTCAACGTGGAGACTGTGACCTACAAAAATGTCAAGTTCAACGTCTGGGATGTCGGAGGGCAAGACAAGATACGTCCTTTGTGGCGACACTACTACACAGGCACTCAAGGGTTAATTTTCGTTGTGGATTGCGCGGACAGAGATCGCATCGATGAGGCAAGACAGGAACTTCACCGCATCATTAATGACCGGGAGATGAGGGATGCCATCATCTTAATATTCGCAAATAAGCAAGACCTTCCGGATGCAATGAAGCCACATGAAATTCAAGAGAAACTCGGATTGACCCGCATCAGAGATAGAAATTGGTATGTTCAACCCTCCTGTGCGACCACAGGCGATGGACTGTATGAGGGGCTGACATGGTTAACATCAAATTACAAATCTTAATGATTGAGTGATGACTGTTTTAGGTCAAAACTATAATAAAGTTATGTTACAAGTTACAAATAACTTCTCATATGGTAAAGAAAAAGTCGATTATCTTCCATTTATTTTTAATACTGCGTTTACCCCACAACTAATTTATCTTTTATTGGGTTTGCTGGCTTAAAGTTTGCTTGTATGCAGTCACAGGCCTATATCACATTTGTTATCTTTGGGGCTTGCTTGATGAATATCAAATTAATTGGTCCTACTGTTAAAGCCACAGATCACCGCCTTTGCCTATTCTTTTGTTTTCCTTTTTATATTTTCTAATGGAGGAGCTGGAGTTTTTATCTTTCATTTTGGAGTTAAGCTGGTTTCATGGTTCTTAGATTGCCGGGGTTTCCATAAACAAGTCATAAACTGTTTTCTTTTTCAATAGGGACATTTTTCATGTCAAGTAGCTCATAAGGGACTTTCGATCCTTAATGTGATGCAGAGTATTTCTTCTCAATGGTATTGACAGTAGCAAGAAATAAGGAATCCCCTTGACATTGCTTCCGTTTCATTGTCATCATTCAGGACTAAAACAAGAATAAGGTGTGACTTCTGACATGTTTGTTCCCCCCCCCCCTCCCAGACCCCGTTATGTGGTCTACTAGTTATCGATTGGCCCATTGTGTTATGTCCTAATACCTAATTGTGCTTATTACTCGATAGGCTCCACTAACTCATAACATGCTTGTCAGGACGCATCTTAAGTTATGGTTAACATTTGTCATGTAGTCCGGTTGACTCCAAAGGAATGCCATTCAGCTCTGAGCTCTCTGAGTCTACTACCACATTTGATACGTCTCTGGATTGGGGGCACTATAAGATAAGCCTATATCTGTAGCATGAGTACAAAAGTACAGTAACCCTACATCAGAATCCATTTCTCCAGCAGTCAGAGGGAACCACTTGCTGGTGATGTGTTGATGACAACTGGTGGTGCAGCTCTTACTCCAATTTTGACTGGGTGGAGAACCGTGTACAGAAAACAATGTCATTGTAATGTCTTATTAAAAAAAAAAGATGATTTTACATGCCTCATGTCTCTTTCCTTTTACCGTGATTCACACACACACACAGCCTTCAATTAGTTTGTAATGTGTGTGTTTGTCTGTAGGCCAATGTGTACAGCCTCCAGGAGATATGTGATTTTGGGTAAAGGAAAACATTTAGACAGGGAGTTCACATACAATGACTCGGAATATAGTATTGATGCACTGACTGTAGAAGTCGGCTTTTGTGTTGTTGAATTTGGGACTGTCGGCCCCCTTTACACTGACACTCACTGACAGTGACACACTGCCGGTATATGAGAAAATGGCCAAAACAGGAAGTGAAATTTGCTGGTCCAAATGGAAATGCAATGGTCACATGATGTGTGTGTGGGGGAAGGGTGAGACTCAGCAAATATTGTTCAGATAATATGGCTCAATTTAAACAGCAAAACTGCATTTGTGATATAAGAATAATGCCTTTTATTGAATTTTGTCAAACCTTTATTGAGAAAGGCGGTAGCATATTTCATAAGTTGTATCAAGCTATGCAACAGCTGTCTGTTTTGTGTAATACATTTACGTAACAAAACTTGTTACACCTATTCAAAAGTTGAGTAGAGAACATTAAATCTAGCCAAAACATATTTACAGGAATATGTAACCATGCCAAAGTATTGCATTCATGATTTGCTGTACTTAATTTATGTAAACTGAGCTGTGTTAATGGTTGAGCTATTGAGGTAAAATATATCTTCAAATGTATGACCCGTCACCACTGAAAGTCCTTCAGAAAGGGACAGCAGTGATGCACGGTGAAGTGAATACTCTTATAATAGCCCACAGTTAAGGGAGGTTTTGCTAAAATTCAGGGCAAGCCGATATTGTCATTGATTATCCACCAAGTCTTTGTGTGTGTGTGTGTGTGTGTATCAACATACGTGGTGCCTGTCACGTAAACTAACGTTTATGTGTTGAGGAGGATGTTTGCTTTCGCACTACGCAGACTTTCCTCAGCTCAGGTGACATATGACACATGATTCACGGGTGAGAGCGGATGGAGACAAAAAAAACAACCACATATAGTGGGGGAAGGAAGGAAGACTTGCTAAAACAAATGCACTTTGCATTTTCCTCTTTGTGAGAGGCCAACTCAGCTTGGGGATGTTGCGATGGTGCTGTTAAACACACACTTTGGGCCTGGGCTTAGTCAAAAGCCTTCATTAGACACCGATGGCAGTTTAATAGGTCTGTAATGGTCACTGTGGCATCTTCATTACAACCATATGATCTCCACAGGCGCTAGAGATGACACGGATGCCCGACCCACCCCGGGGCATGAGCTGAGACTGAGCCAGGTTTTATGACCTGTCCTCGGTTACGACGAGGCTTCCTAGCCCTTCTGTGAACTCCCTCTGGGTTTGGCTGGAATTCCTGAGAATATTAGAGTAGACTGGTTTCAAAAAATGTTTACATTTAGGAAAAATATGTTTTTTGGGTAGTTATTGCTCTTATATTGTCAGACAGATGTGTATGTCATTTCCTGGCAGCTACATATTTGAGGGAGATAGTTCATTGTAATCGTATTCAGCAATACACCCAAGTTCGGACTAGTACACTTCCCCACCTACTGCAAAATTCTCCACCTACTTTGTACACCAAGCCCAATAATCCGTATGACTAATGAATGAATGTTTGTTATAGAGAAACGCTTGGGACTTGCCTGTGTTAGTTAGTGGTTTAGGTTTCAGAACTAGCTTGCTCTTCCATGCTCCTGATAGTTCCTCTATTCTGCAACTAGAGAACACAATAATCTGCCCTTCACATGTTATTGTTAACTACATTTCACAAGAGCCTCTTAAATAGTGTAAACCCATTTAATGACAAGCCCACAAACATACCATAAATTGCATTTTTTTGGAGACTTGGCTTGACGGTCTTAGTTGACCCACATTCCTCTCTACCCAAGTTTGTGGAAATGAGCTTCTCACCCATGATTTCATTGGTCTGTATGAAAACACCATTTGGCATATGTTCCAAAAGCCACACCCAAGGGGATAAGCGTTCCTTTTTTAATTCATGTGTACACATGATTGCACGATTGCACGTACATGCCTAACTGAGGCGGTTTATTTCAAATCTTCCAAATAGTTGAGTGGGAAAGCTTCCCCCTGAACCACAATGCTCTGCCCACTTGACTGTTATCATGGAGGACACTAAAACATCTATTATTCCCTTTAGTGAGGGAGCCGCTTTCCTTCAGTAATCCCTGCACTCATTCTATGTCTGATGGATGGTGCCCCGTTAATAAAGAACACCCACACAGTTTAACGCTATAGGTCCGGAAGCTTGGGGTTTTCTCGCTGAGGTTCTGAGACTTCTGAAAGCACGCATCTTTCCTGCCTTGTGAGATGAATAAGCATACAAAGATGCACTCATTCTTCTGCTTTGAGCTCCACCAGCAGTATATTTCTTTGTACATAATCTCTTCTTTTTTTTGGAGAATTGTAATTTACACCAGCCGAAGGTTCTCGGTGAGCAGTGCTGCTCGGGTGCACTGCACTCTGGGCATTCGGCCAAGTTGCATTCCATTCATATCTGTGGCTCAAGGTCACTTTCTTTTGGGGGAATTCTAAATCGTGGCGGATTACAACATTTTTATTGTGGCCGTCGAATCAATCACGGTTGTTCCACTTTAGTATGAATCTAGAATGTTCTATCATAACTTTAACCAGTTGCAAGCGTGAGCCCTATGGCTGTGTATTTATTACCCCTGCGGGTCTATCCTCTTGGAGATTGCAGTGTTTCCGTTACAGCTGCGTGATGGTGTGAAGATTTTGTTAACAGTTGTGGCTGAACTCTGTGTCTGAGCTGTGTTTTTTCAACTTGTGAAGTGTGGTTTTAACTAGATTAAAAGGAACTGGTGTGGGTCCGCTTCCGATTGCCGTTTCTTCTTTCCTGTTAGACGGTTGACACGCATTGGCGACAGCATGATAGACACCCTCCCTCCCCATGGCTCCCTTCAGAGGACTGCATCCCTCTGCACTGTCAAGCTCCTTGACTGGGCCACATCTGCCGTGTCTGACAAGATTGCTGTAATTACACAGAAGTCAGTGTTTGCCTACAGTGACAGTATGCCACACATTAGACAACATTAGACAACAAGTCTGTGCCTGGAGGAACCATACATCCGTACCAAGCTAGGCACCGCTGCACATATACAATGCTGTTTCAGACTATAAAGGGGTAATGACTCAGGGAAACACACCAGACACACATTAACACACACACACACACCGCTCCCTCCCTTCTGTTTCCCAGGCACAGCACAGCGTTGGGTCACACCATATGTTAACACTGTATTGATTCTCTGGCCATTATTAGAAGAAAACAACATTCAACTATTCAATGTCATATATTAGACCAAGGGGGTATGTTTCCTCTTTTTACATGCATACAACAAATACAGGACTCTTATGCAGTTCAGTTATGTAATTATATGTCATAGCTGTAGGCCTATACTAACGGTGCATTAATGAATACCGGACAACTGAGGTCAGTGTATCAGACATTTTAGTCCAAGCTGTTCACTTATAACTGACGCACAGCTGTCCTAACAGAACCCCTGCTTCCCTCGTCATCCACGAAGAAGGAGGGGGGGGGGGGGGGGGGAAGGCGTGACCGTGGAGATGGTGTAACAGAGTTATGCTGGTGAGCATTGGTCTTGTAACAGTACAGGAAGAAAAAAAGGAAAAACTGCACAATCAGAAGACTTTCAGTCTCCCTTGTCTATTTTTAAGTAGCCCAGTTTGGTGTCTATTCTTGAGCCACTCCCTAATAACTGGTGAGAAAATGAGGCTTCTATACTGGACCAGTGTCCCATGGCTCCTGGCAGTGTGATGATGACAAGGCCACAAAGGCCCCACTGTGTCGCTTGGCTGTGATGCAGCAAAGTTAGAAAAAAAAAAACCAGCACACTGCCTTTTGAGTCACGCTCCCTGCTTTTTCCGCCCATCTGGCTGATGTGTCACTGCTTTCTGATGTTGAAGACTTTCTAAAAAAAAAAAGACTAAAAAATGGCACATGGTGGAGGTACTTCATGAGGTTTTGTGCTTTATATGCAGTTAAGCGGAGTGCTTCAAATCGACCAATCAGACCAGAGGGTTACCTCCCTTCCGAGCTGTCTACAAAACTGTACAGACAGAAAAAAAAGGAAAGACTGAATTGTAAAACTGTGAATTTTAATTTGTACATTTATTCTCAGCATTTTTAAGTCTCCTTTTGCTCTCTCATTACACAGGTGAGTCATTGCCATTTTTAGCACCATCTGTTGGTGGGAAATTACCCCTTTATAGCTTCACTGTAATCATTCAGTGTGAGGTTCTTCCACCACACTTGAAATGCCATTCCATTTCAAAAGGGAAAGCTTAAGCTGCCAGGTGAATAATTGGTTTCCACTGTTACCGCTGAGCAAGGATTCAGTATCAATGCAGAGCTCAATAATTAGCCCTAATGTACACTGACCAAGGGTCAAAGGAGAGTTGACCTGGATTTGTTTGAGTATTGTCTCTCAATGGCCAGAAGCACCAGGTCGAAGTGTCAGTGCAGAGGTGGGGCAAAAGAAGGCAAATTATATAGCGCAGAAGGCTATTTATATCTCATTCCCATGAATGGCCATTGTTTCACTGTTTAATTGCTACAGCTGTGCTTATCGTTGCTTCTGGGTGCTGATAGTCAATGAAACCCTAAAGGACTCCATGATTTAAACCATGATTTAACAAACATAGCACTTGTTTGTAGTCTGTAGATATAATTTCCTTTCCTTTTACTGTCTCTGAGGTCAATTGTCTAAATTGAATTAATAAAATAAATACCATGGAGAATGATAACATTTTCCAAATCCTTTTAATACACACATTAATATTGCTAATATAAAATGCTGTTTATCCCAAGGCCAGACCACCAAGACCAGCAAATGACAAAATTACAGTCACTAAATGAATGCAGGGTCCTGTGCCATAGCAGATGGTGTGTTCACATTCTCAGCAGATTTCTGGCAAGCAGGTTATCCTTTTACCCTTATCCACCTCATACATTACAATTACTTCACTAGTCTCAGCCTTGGGACTAACCCTACTTGTTATTAGTGGGCCTATGGTCTACAACCTTTTATTTATTTTCCCGGTGAACTCTTGAGAGTTGAAGGCCCCCCGTGCACATTGCATACAGCTGCACTATGTAAACAGAGGGGAGCGGGATGAAAGGCATTGGGGCCACCACCACATGCCTGTGGACGTTCGGGGCGTGCTTCATGGTTTACGCCTGAAAAAAGGGCCATAATCTTCCAGCTAATCTGGGGCTTTTAAAAGAAATTCCCCTCGCATGGCAGGAACTGTCTTTCAGGGTAACTGCACAACAAGTGCAGTTTCAGTTCTGAAAATCGCAGACATTTAACCTGGTGTAGTATCCGTCAACTTTCATGTTTTAGCAATAGATTGCATCCCTTTATATACCATTAGGTAATGATGTAATATATCAGACCTACAACCATATAATCTTCTTAATTGGCCTACATGGCTCTTTAGATAATCTTAAGAGTGGACTAGTAAAGATTATAATGTTACACTATCCAAGTAATTACATTTGAACAATTGATGCCCCCTAGTGTTTGTGCTGTCAAGTCTTTCTTTGAACGGATGGTATATTGCCAACCACACAGGATGGGTAGGGCAGGATGTTCCTGCCATACACATGCCTCTCTAGGACACACCCTCTCACAAAGCCCTTAACAGAGTGAGCTGGTACAATGAATATGACTTCATGAAAATGTGAGGTGTAGCCCCCAAACTATATTCTGCTCAATCAATGTTAACCGAAATAGGCCAAGTCACAATTAGATTATTTGCCTTAAACCTGAATTATATATTTTTTAAATATATGATTGTGAACTGATAATATAGTTAAGAAATCCTTGATAACTTTTATATTTAAATATGCAACCTAGTACTATTATTGGTATAACTGTATTGGTATAGGAAGAATTATTTTATTAGGTACTTTGTTGCATTAAAATGAGACATGGCCAGTTAAATAAGGCCTCCGTAAAAAATTAGGCACTCTAAATAGCCCTAAGATGAGTGGCACTGTGAACGCTTAGTGTAAAAGTGTGCTTCAGAGCCAGGTTGAATTAACCCTAGACAGCAATCAGAAGAAGATTCAAATGGATCGAAAACAGAACAAGCTCAGGCAAAGAGCCTACTAAAAAGTCAGACTAATCCAAACACTAAAACCAAACTGTCCAAACCTTATCCTCGCTGCCTGATGACTAATACTAATAATAGCCTTTAATCCTTATATTTCTATTTGGACATTGGTATGATTAAGACAATGACGAGTGAGAGGAATTTTTCGAGGAGGACACCCACCTGAAGAACGGGGTGCAGAGATACTGGGGCATAAGAGGTTGCTTACAGGATGAAGAAAGAGGGGAAAGTTGAATGCCGAAGCCCAGCTAGTGTACTGCCAACATGATCCACTCCAGATGCAGGTATACAATGAAAATAACGAAAAAAATAACGCCGTTTTTATACAGAGAATACACGTATGCTAGTTGATTTTCATACAATTTATTGTAAATAAGAAGCGTCAAAGTGCAATAAGTATAACACAGACTTCTCAAACTTAAAGTGTCAACAAGTGAAACGCTTCAGTGGTGTCATACAATGAACAAAAAGTTGAAAGGTTTATTCCATCTCAGGGAGGATATCCGTTACAATTACAATACATTTTCAGACGAAAACAATGAAAGACACACTTACCGGATGACACAAGGCCACCTCTGCGAAACATAAGGAGGCATTGTGTAGAAAAAAAGGTCTTCTGCCTCACTCAAATGCAAATGTACATGTTTTTAAACACAAATTCAGACATTCCTTTTTATATGCAGTATTCGGATGTCTGGACTTCTAAATTCTGGGTCTTGCTCTTCCAAAGGAACGGCCTCCCAGTCGAAGTCTTTTCGCAGCAACTTGAAAACACGTAAATCCAGTAAATTTACAGAAAACCAATTACATGCAACATTATGTGCAATTAAATATATACAAAATAATGTAATAATTGTTATTTTATTGTGTAAAGTATTGTTATAGTATAGTGTTTATAGTAAATAGTGGTGTTAATAGTATAGGATTGTATAGTTTAGTATTGTTGTAGGGAATTCATACTGCGGGAGGGAATGGGAGTAGGCATTCCATTGTACTTGTTGCAAATGGCAAATAAAAACATCTTGAATTAAATGATTTGTTTGAGAAAACACAATAAAAGATACAGTTGTACGTTATATTCTTACCTCGAAAAACTGTGCTTCGATTTTTGGGTTGATACCAACAGTTCGTTGCTCATAGCAGCAAATGATGCAGGTCGAGGGTCCGGAAAGTTTCTTCAAGCTCTCTACCAATGGCACAACAGACTAAAACAAATAACTTAATTAAGACTTCTGGCACATTGGTCAAACATGACCATACAACATATTATTTTAGAGGGAACATTTTGATCATCAAAATTACCTGTTCATAATATATACAATCCGCCATCAAGACAAAGTCTGGCGGCGGGAGGAAGTCCGATACATCTTCACCCCTTTGATATGGATGACAAATGACATGCAATGGGTTAGAAAGCTCGGGAATGTATGCTTGACCTGGTTTGACGGCCCCCAGATGTAAAACAGAAAAACAAGTACAAACCATTTCAGTACCTTGGCAGTGACGGATCCACGGCTAATAAGCCTCTTGTTTTCCTGGATGTTAACCTGCAGGAGTGTCTGCAAACCCTCCAAGTCCGTCACGGTGACGTGAGCTCTGTGCAACAAAGAACACACAAGTAATTACTTAAGAGACATTTGAGCAACAACCTTCCCTATTATAGCACTAATCGTGAGAAGATTAGACTCAATTAATATATGAATAATTACCCTAGTGCTGCAGCCATCAGACCAACGACTCCAGTGCCGGCTCCTAACTCCAATACGTGTTTGTCAGCCCATCTATTCACTCCGGAAGCAGGGTCATGGAAACCTATCGTTTCTAGGTATTTTGCAAGCACGATTGCCGCGTCCCAAACCACACAACCGACGTCTCCTTTGTAGCACTGTTTTAATTTCAGAATGCGCCCATCCTTTTTCTCGATTTCTCTCACAAAATAACTACTTTCTATTTCTGCCGCCATGCTTATGAGTCCCCGCTGATAAATCTTCCTCCCCTCATTTCGTCCCCTGTCTGAACGTTCCTCTTCGATCAGTTCCGCCTCTGTCTGTGGAGTGAGTTTGATTAAAATATGGTCATGTCACAATTCATTCATTATTATTATTATTATTATTATTATTATTATTATACGGGTTTTTTTAATTGTTAGATTGGTTAAACAAATCCCTACAGGTTTATGCTCGGTTATCGTCTCGTGGATTGTTTAAATTGGTTGAAGAGATATTATTGCACACGTTACACTACTCGCGAGACTAATTGTTCATTAATGCGCGCGCTTGTCTTTATGGCAAGTATGTGTATGGCGGTTGTCTTTTGCTAGCGTCAATATGGGTTACCTACAAAATACAACAATAATAACAATAATAATAATAAGATAATACAAGTATCTTTCAAAGAAGTGAACATGTATCAAAGCAGCACAGAGGAGGTGACAACGGGCAGGGGTACCTCTGAATCGGGACAAAGCTCCACTGTGTCTCCTTTGGATAGAGGCAGGCCCGATACACCGATCCTATCCAATGTCATCTCGTCGTCCTCATCTCGTCAAAGTTCAGAAGAGCAGACTACAAGTTCTTACCACGCCTCATCACTTGCTACAGGTATGTAATGGCGACTGATAAATAAAAGGTCATAAATACCCCTACATTTACTGTTTAAACAGATTGAGAAAAAACTGGTTGAACTCACTTGCAACTCTTTAATTCATTATGTCTGCCTGTGAGCACATAAGAGGCAATACAGTGAGGAATAGCTTAATGCTAATTAAGTAATTTCTGACTGCAGGTGCATCTCAAGACAATTGAATAATATTACAAAAAGTTCATTTTTCCCGTCATTGAATTATAAAAGTGCAACTTTCATATATTCTACATTCATTACAAATGAAGTGAAATATTTCAAGAACATGTTTTAATCCTCATTGTCAAAATTCCAGTATCTCAAAATGTTATAATAATAAATTGAAGACCCAAAATATTCAGTATTCAGTGCATAAATTAACATAATTTTCAGAAGGTCGACATTTCTGCCTTATAAATCTTTCTTTTTTTATTGGTCTTAATGTAATACTGTAATAATGTAATTAATTCCATTAAACCTCTCCTTGTCTTGACACAGGACCATCTCAGCGTCTGTTTAGATTGGGTCAGGCAGGTTCATTCATCCCCCAGTCTTCTACTGGCAGCTCTTTCAGGGGAACACCAAGATACAGAAAGACTCCTGTTTCTGGTGCCACAGGTGCCCATTCTGCGCGAACACCGCTTACTGAACTTACCGGTACGCTAGCAGTTAACCCTGTTGTATGCAAGCGACATACATAGTTGTCCTGTCAATGTGTCTCATTGTAACTTTTCCAATCGTGTAGCAACGACTTGCTCCTCTGCTACATCTACCAGCGCTGCTTCTGTGGTCGTCGCTGTGGTGGAAGGGCGAGGTTTGGCCAGGGGAGAGATTGGCATGGCCAGTCTCAACTTGAAATGTCCAGAGCTTGTCCTCTGTCAATTTGCAGATACAGGAACCTATGCCAAGGTTACACATTCATTACTAATGAATTGTGGCGCAATTGTCAGCATTACAATTTGAGAGAATGAAACAGGAGAGTATTAGCAAACTCATACCGTTTGTTTTAAGGTAATTACAAAGCTTCACATCCTGGTGCCATTGGAAATACTAATGCCAGACACAGCCAGCGAGAAGGGTAAAGGGACTAAGATGTTTAGCCTCATCACAGAGAACTTCCAGGTACTAATGCCACACATAACTGTCACCAGCAATAAGAAAGGAATCACAACTTTGTTTACCCATATGTTTTGCTTTTCTGTCAGGGAGTGGCTTTTACTGCCGTCCAAAGGAAGTACTTTAATGAGAAGAAAGGACTGGAGTACGTTCAACAGCTGTGTGCTCCAGAGTATGGGACCGTAGTCATGGAAGTGCAAGCTAAGTATGCAGCGTTGCGATGGGAGCCATCAATATCAATGTTATGAAAGTTTGTAAATATGCATGAAAGACAATAGTGAACAGTGAACATATGTTAATGAGCGGATTTACTTTCATGAAATGTCATTTTCATTAGGTATTACTGCTTGGCTGCAGCAGCTGCATTGCTGAAATACTTAGAGTTCATCCAGAACGCCATCTATGCTCCCAAGTCACTCAAAGCCATCTTTAAAGGGAGTGAGCAGACCGCTATGATTGACTCAGCATCTGCCACTAACTTGGAGTTGGTGGTCAACAACAGGGACCGCAGGTAATAAGGCATCCATATGATTGTCTAAACAGTAAACAAATCAACTGTACTAGTCAATACGAATACCTACCACAGTACAGTTTTGGTTCTACCAACATTACATTCAAAAATGTAATAATGTATTAAATGTAAAAAATGTTATGTTTGCCTCGAGAGTTGACCCCATAAACATTGCAGCACTGTTGAATGCATTTCTCAGCAACAGTCATGCTTGGCTGTCACTTTAAAAAGATGCTGCGTGTTTCTGCTCTGCGTGTATATAGAAGCGAACATACTCTTTTAGGAGTACTTAACTACACAAAAACCCCGGGAGGTGGTAGAAGGCTTCGCTCCAATATCCTGGAGCCCCTGCTTGATGTCGACACCATCAGTATCCGCTTGGATGCCATACAAGAGCTGCTACAGGACGAGGAGCTGTTCTTTGGGCTGAAGAATGGTCAGGATTAAGTGCTGTGTTTGTTACATGACAATGAACATTGTCGCAGATATCAATACCATGGCTTAAAGTTTGACTTGTGCTTTGTCACAGCAATAGGTCATTTCCTTGATATAGATCAACTGCTCTCGGTTCTCGTCCAGATCCCCAAGCAGGAAACGGTGCGAGAAGTAGACAAATTGATTTCTTTGATTTTTGCTGTAGCCTTTTAGATGATAGTAAATTCATGATAGGATGACTGAATTATTTAGTAAGTAAGTATTGTTTTTAGTATTAAGTACTGCATGGTTGATCAAATAGTAACATTAGCTTTTGGGGGGTTGATCATTATTATTTCTAAATAATAATGGGAAGTATGACTATTCAGAAATATTACAACATAAGATAATGAAGAGTGTGATTTTACAGTAAACAGTAACAGTAAAACAGTAAATAAAACAACTGGCAAAACTGAATGCTGGTAAAATAGGTTGGATTGATCATTGGTCATTTGCATATACTTCCCACATTTTAATGGTACAGGTATTCCTTTAGGTCAAGTATCACGTTATATATAATTATGAATATGGATCCTACTGCAGTAATCTAACATACGTATTATTTTCTCTGTATGTGTTATATTTTTTCCATGTCTGAAGGTACAAGTTGCTGAGGCAAAGATTACACACGTTATTCAGTTGAAGCACACACTGGACTTAGTACCTTCCTTAAGGGTATGTCTGCTAGTGTGCAATATTAATGGTGATAAAATGAAGTAGCTCGGTGGAACATTTGACCGTATACGAGCAGATTTTAAGTACATGCCCATGTCTGCATAAAACATTTAAAGTATTGCACTTCAACAGATGTTGTTAAAGAAGTGCACCACTGCTTTGCTTAAGGCTTACAGCGCCTCTCTAGAGGATAACAGGTAAACACAGCACTGGTTGGCTGTTGCATGGTAAATACTCCCCATTTGACTATTTACAGCTCGCCTATATACTGGACTGGGCTGAATAGTTCGATCGTTGAGCTGACCTGAGCTGTCCTGTATCTTCTCACAAGGTTTGACACAATCCTGGAGCAGATCAAGACAGTGATTAATAATGACACCACCTACATGAAGGGCAGCCTCAGCATGCGCACTCAAAAGTGCTACGCTGTGCGTCCCGACATCAACGAGTTCCTGGACATTGCCCGACGAGCATACACTGAGATTGTGGATGACATTGCAGGTATTTTTTCCTGGATGGCCAAATAATATGCTTAGTGTTGTTTGCGTCATAACAAAGTGCCTAAACAAACCATTATGTGATTGGCAGGGCTGGTTGACCAGATGGGGGAAAATTATGGCTTGCCGATGCGTACCAGCTTCAGCACGACCAGAGGTTTCTTCATTCAGATGAAGCTTGAAGGTGTGGCCTTACCAGATGGAAAGCTGCCCACCGAGTTCCTAAAGGTAAAATAAATGGCTATATGCTGCCTTCCCTTTCGGCCTCCCTACTGCTTACTGCCTTGATCCGATGCATTATTCTCACACATCACCCCAGGTGACCAAGCAGAAGAACAACTACAGCTTCACTACTGCAGATTTGATGAAGATGAACGATCGCTGTGATGAGGCCCTGAGGGAGATCTTCCACATGTCCTATGTGTAATAAGCTCACTTAAGTCTTATCCGCATGAACAATGATCCGATCAGTGTTTTACTTTACTGCAGTATACGTTTATACGCATGAACCAAAATGAGAAATGTATTTATCGTTTTACCTGATTTATGTGAAGGTGTATAATAACAACTCTTAATCACAAGGATAAGAATGGGATAGTTTAGTTTGTGTCCAGTAGATGGTGCTATTTATCAAGTGCTATTTTGCTCGCACCCATAACCCATAACTCATATCTCCCTGCAGGGTGATTTGTCAACTCCTTAGTATTGTCCATGAGCATATCCACTGCCTCTACAAGCTCTCAGAAGCGGTTTCAATGCTGGACATGTTGGTGTCTCTTGCTAATGCATGTACAATGTCAGACTATGGTAAGTCTGAAGAAAAAAGTATACCCATATTTTTATTCTTATTATTATCTCAATTATTATTATTCTTAGTAACAATAAGACATTTGTGTATGAGTTGCTGGGTCTGATGTCTGCCCTTGTATAATGCAACAGTAAGCCTGTTACCTACCACGCATGGCAGCCCCACGTTGCCATGCTAAATGTGCAGCTCTGCAGCTGGTCTCAATTTTGTTGTGTGTGGGTAGTGCCTGCGTTAGCATCAGCCCTATCCACCACATGGGCAGCAAGCACAACCCCTCAGCTGTCTGAAAGAATCTCTGTATAGCTGCTTGCTGACTGCACCGCCCCTTCCATGTCAGCCAGCTTGCACTCCGGTTACACTTGTTACATAAGCTCTCACAGTATTTAACCAGACTAATTTCTACCAGAGGAACTGGCTCACACAACTGACTCAAGCATTGATGTTAGTTCTTTCTAACAAAACACAACTCTCCACTCTTAACTTTCATGTGTATGAAATTATTAATGCCAAATATGATATTTGCCCTGTAAATACATGTTTGCTTCTACTTGCTAAAGCAATGAAGGTATAGAATTAAAATGCGGATGGTACATTACACAACATTATCTAATATACAAATATATGCAATAGTCATACAAGATACAAGTGTAAATCCAAATACATGAATACCATAATACATCAATCTTTTTTTCTGTGTCCGGCAGTGCGTCCAGAGTTTACAGACACACTGGCTATCAAACAGGGCCGGCACCCGATTCTGGAGCGCATCTCGGGCCACCAGCCCGTGTCAAACAACAGCTACATCTCGGAGGGCAGCAACTTTGTCATAGTCACTGGACCCAACATGAGTGGAAAATCCACATACCTCAAACAGGTGGCGCTGTGTCAGATCATGGCTCAGATAGGTGTGGTACACCCCGTCTCCTGTTCATTCGAAAGCACCGCCCTGGGTTATATTCTGTGAGGACTTTACTTTGGGGCTTTCTAGAAACCATTGTGTTATTATTACATTTTTCTTTACTTTTTCAGGCTCCTTCGTTCCTGCAGAATATGCCTCATTCCGCATCGCCGATCAGATATTCACTAGAATCGGGGTGGACGATGACTTTGAGACCAACTCTTCCACCTTTATGGTGGAAATGAAGGAGGTACATTCTGTTCAATACTTTGGCAATTTACTGTGAGTATTTTTATTAATTTTTTGTTAAGAATAACTCCATCATACTATTACATCCCTAAGGTCTCCTATATAATCCACAATGTAAGCAGCAGATCACTAATCATCATAGATGAGTTGGGGCGAGGCACCAGTGCAGAGGAGGGTATTGGCATCTGCCACTCAGTGTGCGAGTTCCTGCTGAGCCTAAAGGTAGAGTGTGCCATCACGAACCTGCATATTCACTCCCGAAAGTGATTCATGCAGGCAGCTGTATTGCCCTGTATCAACACTTTCAATTGGACATTCTCTACGGGCCTAACAACATAAATGCAATTGCATATTGAATTGAAAGTTATATGGGTGGTGTGATGTGATACTGGCCTAATACTCCACATGGGTGGTGTTATCTTCATCCAAATCTAAATCTGGAGGATTGAACCCTCTTTATTTGTCACATACATGTAAACACACAGTGAAATTGGTTTCTCTGCATTTAATCCATCCTAGTATAAGGAGCAGTGGGTAGCTATTTTTACAAACAGCGCCCGGGAGGTGATAGTGGCCTAATAATCCACAGGATTGCTGTCATACTTCTGGTTCTCAGGCATTCACTTTGTTTGCTACCCACTTCCTGGAGCTCTGTCAGCTGGAGACCCTCTACCCCAATGTGGAGAACCAGCACATGGAGGTGCAACACTTGCGCGGTGACACCGGCACGGAGACAGTGCTCTTCACCTACGTGCTGTGTCGAGGACGCTCTGAAGAGAGACAATACGGTGCTTGATTATGGACATTATTATTATTATATGGTATAGAGGCCAGTTGTTGAACCATATTTTTCTTGTTTTTCCTCTGGTAGGTTTGAGAGCAGCAGAGATGACTGCCCTGCCACCAAGCATTATCCAAGATGCTAAGGCCATTTCCTCCCGGGTCAGCCAGCAGCTTTTGGTATGCGTTCTTGGTCATGGTGTAGATATACCATTTAAGTTTGCACTTTATCTATAATACACCTCATCCCATCTTATTTTCTATCTTATTTTTATTTAGAAATGTCTCTGTTTCTCTCTCTCTCTCTCTCTATATATATATATATATATATATATAAAACATTTTGCACTATTGTATACTTTTGAACCTTATATTGTCTCCTACTATCTATCTATCTAAGTAGATTCAAGCACATAATTATATTCTATTATTTGTATTCAACATGCATTGTGTGCATGGTCTGAATGATCATGCAATATTGAAAGGGTCAATCTTACTAGGGCTATCCACTGGCACTATGCAGACCTCTCCTGTTAAATAATAAAAAGTGTCCATAATTTGAGTTGGTATGTGAGGATATCTATCTTCATGCACTATTGATTTAGTGTGTTTTTGCACTCCTTTTCCTCCCATTGACTAGGCTAAACAGCACAGTGATCCAGAAACACAACAGCAGAGAGCAGTGTACCACTTGGCCACTCGCCTCTTGCAGACTGCTAGGAACTCCAAACTGGACCCAGACAGCCTGCGAATCTACCTGAAAGGCCTGAGGAAGAACTATGAGGCATTACTGCAGGCAGGGAATGAGGAACAATAACTTGTGGATTCAGATATAACTCCATGAGTGATAGAGGCATTTCAAAAGTATTCTTGTTCTGACTATGTTTCATGCAATGTCAATAAACGATTTCGTTCTGAAACCGCACCTATTTCTGTGACAGTGGAATGTTATATATGTATGGGCGAGGTTTTAAAAATAATTGCCAATACTCGGGAGTAAAAGACGGTCGGTCGGTCCCGAGTAACAAAACATGCGCTCCTCGTCACCCTGCGCCTGTCCCGCCCCCCGCGAAAGCGACGCGGCTGTGAGTCGAGCGACAGCGCAGGAGGTTTAGATCGGTACTGCCCTGGGAAGCTCCTGGCCGCTGGAGGCAACGCGGAACAACGCCATTTCGCTTTAATAGAATATAACCATTTAACTTCATTGGTCAAGGACTGCGCATATATTCTCAGGTATGCTTATTATTGGCCGTTTGTGCGACTGCCTTCTATGTTTTACGGAAGCTTTGTATTAGTTAACGTGCGTGGTGGTGGAGCTGTGTGTCCAGGCCCGAGAATAGCCCTTAAGATAATAACGGGACATCGGGACGCAAGAGTGGGTCAGAGATTTCAGGATAGGGGGAGGCTGGGACACTTGCTAGGCGAGGCCTGCCGGGTCTTGTCTTCACACTTATGGACTAGACAGTCGTTTTTATTAGTTAAAGGAGGATAAAGTGGTGTTTATGTTTGTGCTACTAACCACCGGTTGTGTTCGTCACTTAATGTGAACTGCGGGTAGCCTTTTGTCATCGTGTTTGCGTTTACCGGCAACTTGCGTCCATGTCTTTGCTAACATTAGCTCATTCATAGCACTAGTGATAGTGTTGTACATGATGACTCGTTTGGGACGGTTTCTAAAATTGTGTTTTATCTCTGTTTGGGTTGGCAGTTTTAGACGTGTCTGGGTTACAACCGAACCCGGTGTCTCGGTTTTGAACTCGTTTGGCAATCATGCTCGCCAGCCCTGACGGTACAATGTGCCGGTCAGGGAGTGCTGAGTGTCAGTCTCGTCGTCGGCATGTGTGCCCCTCCTTGCCTCCGAGGTTCATTGGCTCCCTAGCTGTTGCATGTGTGACTTGGCAGCTAGCGTGTGTTAGCTCTCTAGATGTAGCCGGTGTAGCCTGTCCTGTTGGTTGTATAAAGTGTAACACGACTACATTGTGTGTGATGGCTGACTTGTACCAGTTGACACGTCGAGCCGGTCAGACGACATGGCGTGGCGGAACATTTGGTACCCTGCCTCGGCTGGAACATGGCCTTGGTTCATAGTGGCTTATCATTACAGTGGCTGTGATGAACCAAGTCCTAATCTTATAGATGTTTTTGAGCCCCTTTTTTGTAGTTAATTACAACTAAACATTAAAACATGTTGTGCTGTATAAATTGTGCTTTTTCCACATATGTACGTAGTCATTCATCTATAACTGAGGCTGATTTGCTCAAACTTAAAAAGGCAGTATATTTCTTGTCAAATCAACATTTTATATTGCTCTTTCCAAACTGATAACCCTGCTGTGTTTTGATAACTGTTCTCAGGGTGGTGGCAGGCTCTTTAAACTGTATCTGATCATACTTAAAGGTGTGTGCATTTCACAATTTTGTCGTCACTATGACTTCAACACTGACTTGGTTCCATTGGAAAATTACCAAATTATACCTGTGGCACACTGGCTATAATCGCCTGAAAGATCGTCTTAGTGGTTTTCTGCTTGTGGGACTTTTGCTATTGTGCTATTTACTATTTTGTGAATTGCAGTCATCCATAATGGGCAGTTGAAAGGAATCTTCCATCGTATCATAACTGATGGTTATCAAGTCTCTGCCAAAGTAATCAGACTGGACAGCCAAGTGGCTAGATTCCGCAGAGCCAATGGCCCGAGGGGCCTTTGTCCACCGGGCCGATTTCAATGCTGGGAAGTTGCTATGAAAGCAGCAGGAAATGTTTGCACCTTCCTCTCTGGGACATTTAATTGAGAGTAAGTGTGTGGGTTGTAAATATTAGCTGGCTGTGTTAACATTGACAATTTGTAAATTAGCCCAAGGTTATCTTACAAGTCCACCGCATTCTATGAGAATTGTACAAGTTATTCTGGAAATACATTCTCTCCTTCCAGTGTAGATTAATCACCAAGTGAGGTCATGAGATATGAATACTGTGAAGCAAGGAGAATGGCACCCAGGTCCACAAAGACTCTGTTACGCTATGGACGGCAACTTAAAATAGAAAACCTTTTCCCCCTCCACCCATTCCCTATAGGGCCCCTATAATAATGTTAGGATTGCCAAATATATGTCTCTCTTTGAGCAAATGGGAATTCTCCCACCTTCAATAGAAGCGAGTGCCTGTTGCATAGTGTTCCTCATCAAGAGTTAACACTCATGTGTTCTGACACATGAGAGCTGGGAGAAGAGAGCGCTTCACTGCAGAGCCCCTTAAAAAATGTTCTATAATGAACAGGTTCTTTCATGCATTCCTTTGCTTGGTATTTAGGAATGAGTAACAGGTGAACCATGGGACCTTAATATTATGAAATACCTTGAAGAGTGTGAAAGCCAAGAATTAACACAAGCCCGAGGTTCTGCAAGGCTTGATCAAAAAGGCCGACCCTGTCGTCGGGGCCCAAAGAAACATGGCAGTGGAAAGTTACACTCTAGTGTATTATAATGGTTAAGCTGCTTAATCCAAATTACCTAAGAGGCTCTGTATAGGGGGAACTATAGACAAAGCTAACCCCTATGCTATGTTCTTCTCTGCTATGGTGATTACAGAGGAGGTGGAGGCTAACTTCAGGTAAACCATGGTCTGTCTACACTTGGTGGCAGATTTTGGTCCATAACGACACACACTTGCTGCACATTTGTCCACATTCATGTGGTGAATATTCTGTTCCACCATGTCTAGAAAGGGCTCTGTTGGATTTGGATCTAGCCTCTCTTGATTCCTATTGTTACCATTGGAGTTGCATTTGGGCATAATCAGAATCGAAATGTGTTCCGTTTACATTTTTATCTTCGGATTGGACCGGATTTACTATTTTTATATTCATATTCTGGCTTTAGTCCATTAAGTCCATCTCTTTGGCAATCTTGGAAAATGAAATGGCCATTAGTGATTTTGGATCAACTTACTTGTCTCATACACTCCCGGGTCTGAACATCATGTCTACTGATTGACTGATAATACTTAGATAGATAAATGGGTTTAAATTATCATAGTCTCTCGACTCTTCAAAGACCTACATACACCACAACAGATCGATCTGTACAGAATGATGTGTGTGGGCAAGGTTTAACAAGGACTACCATCTGTCGTGGGGCATGCAGATGGGATGGCGTCTTCGTCTCTTTTGGTTCTGAGCAGGCAGGGGCCAAACTGCAGCTGCAGCAGACCTCGTGGATGACATTTACACATGGGTGTATTTTTGCCCCTTCGCAAAGCATCTCTATTTAAGTTTAGAATATCATCTTTGATAGAGGGCGCTGGAGGCCAGTGAGTGACACAGCGGGGCAGACTGTGATTTCCTGAGGCCCGTCTTGCCTTAATGGGCTGACTTCTGCTGCCTTTGCTGTCATGGATTTACTTTTATTATTCGGCTCAGTCAGACTTTACTGTTGGAAAGCTACTCCTCCCTGCTTCTGTTTTCATAAGGGAGTAGAATGTGCCGTAGTAGCGTGTCTAATAGGATAAGAGGAGGATGGGGTGTGTGTGTGTGTGTGTGGGGTGGGGGGGGGGGGGTTGAGAGGACCCACATCATGGCCTTATCTCCCCAGCCCAAATCTTCCATCTCACCTGTGTCACTGTTCGAGGGGTTGTTGGGCTCCTCTGTAGTAGGAACATGGGCTATATTTAAGGGAGTTCTATTTATGCTGCAGGGTATTACTTCCTGCTGAGATGCTTTTGTGTGGAGTGGAGTGGTGTCTGTTGTTGTCCTGTCTCATAAGTGTGTTCCCTTGCATTTTCTTTGACATCCAACGACATTTAATATTGCCCAGCCTTCTTGCCAGTCGCATAACTGGTTGTTTAGCTGCCAAACCTGCCAGTGCCAAGCATCTAATAGTTTCTTTATACGGAGGAAGTGATTTACTACCCAACACTACACTCTGATGTCGTCTTATTATGGCAGCAGCCAACTTCTGGCTTTCTGGCAGCAATTGCAATGTTACAATGGTGTCTGACATGGTTGTAACTGCTGTCTTCTGACATCCGCTGTGAAACCTAAATACACAGATGTTACTCATTAAACTAATGAGTTCTTCAATTGCTATTACCGTCTGCATTAAATTGCTTTAAATTCAGGTTGATTTTCAGTCAGGTAACCAATCCTTGTATTTGTTTTGTGCAGAATGGCGGTGGATATCTACGACTCTCAGTACCTTCTCATCCTGGCCCCGTCACTGGTCATCGCCCTCATGTTCCTCTTCTTCTGGCTCTTCATGAAGGAGACGTCCTACGATGAAGTGCTCGCCAAGCAGAAGCGAGACCTCAAGCTGCCCGCATTCAAGCCCGACGTCCGCAAAAAGAACGACAAGAAGAAGAGCAAGAAGAAGGAGAGTGCCGGAAGTGGAGCAGGAAGTGGAGCAGGAAGTGGCGGCGGAGGTGAAGGAGGAGGAGGAGAGTCTGAGGAGGACCAGCTGGACTTTGACCTGATGGACGCCACCTGCAACTCCTCTCCTGAGCTGGAGGATGAGCCCGTGCAGGTGATCCTACCCACCGTTACTCCTGTATCTCTGGCCGCGTCGGCGGGGACTCCCGCTGGTTTGAGGGAGCGAAAGAAGAAGGAGAAAAAGGCTGCCAAGGCGGTGGCGCGGCAGCAGCAGCAGCAGCTCCTCCTACTCCCTCTCCCCCTCCCCCTGAGGAGCCAGCGATGAATGGCACCAGGCCTGCTAGCCGCAAGGCTGTGCTGCCTCTGTCTGTGAGCAAACAACCCAGCTCGGCCTCTCTACAGCCTGACGTCCAGCCCCAGGCACCAGCCGTGGCCCCTGTCCAAGCCCCAGTTCAGACACCTCCTCCAACCTCTGGGAAGAAGAAGGACAAGAAGAAGCAGAAAGTAGAAGCAGGTGGGTCGGTCAGTTCTCGACAATGCAGGATGTACTGTACTCAGTGGTTTCAGTTTGAGACCTGGAATGGTTTGGGTGACCGCTTACTAATTCATGCCTGCATTATAATATGCAAAAGAAAGTCATCCATGATTCTCCATATAATTTACTACTTTGTAATAAGCTGATCAAGCTTGATCTAAAGGGACTGATTATTCTTCTTTTTAGATGCATGTCAATGAATGACCAGGTAGGGATTAGGCATCTTGTCCCAAGGTACATTTTGGTTGAGAGTCAAACACCTTAACCAGGAGTGCCCCTGTTTTTTGTTGTCAATCTGTGCGACCATTCAATTAACGGGTTTCCTCCTGTACAGTCGAGGAGCACCAGCACCAGGAGATAAAAGTGGAGCATGTCACGGCTCCGCTCAAGAAAGAGGTTCCCCTGATGCCTGAGACCAGGAACCAGGACGGCGTTCCCCCCGCCCCGACCAGTGGCAAGAAGAAGAACTCTGCCAAGAAGCTGAAGGCCGAGTCTGGTAGGCAGGGGGGGGGGGGGCCATTATAAACTCGTCATTCGTACGTGCCACTGACACGCAAACAAATTCACGTTAGCAGAACTTTCCATAGGGAAAGTGGTGGTGACACTGGATCCAGCTGGAGCCTGTCCATGTCGGTTTGTGCACGCCAATGAATACAAAATATAGAAACCTGTTCTCTCGCCTCCTCAGTCAATGAGTCCCACGTGCTGGTCGAGTCTTCCGCCCCCGCCAACCACCAGGCTCCTCCCATGGACAACGCCGCTCCATCCAAGGGAAGTGGCAAGAAGCAGAAGAACGAAACCGACAAAGGTACCGGCGTCATCTGTATCGATCGCCTTTTGTATTCCTCCCCCCCCCCCCCCCCCCCAAAAAAACCGTCCTTTGACCCTTGGTTTTTTTATGTCCGCTTGTAAAACAGAGAATGCGGAGATGAAGCTGAAAGAGCTCCTGGGTGGCCTATCCAGCCTGGCTCTGTCAGAGGCCGAGGTCGTGAGCGTGATGGCCCTTCTGCGCGTCAAGAGCCCCAATGCGTTGGACACCTGGCATAAGGTGAGTGGCCATGGTAATGAGAAGGGGCAGCAGTAGCTTAGTCTGTTGGGACTTTACTTGGGAACCGAAGGGTCACCGGTCCCCAAAACGGGGGACTTGTAGTACGGAGAACTGGTACTTTGAAAATGGTACCAGTTCGCCTCCTGGGCACTTGAGCAAGGCACCAGACCCCTACACTGCTCCCAGGGTTCCGTTTGCACAATAGCTGCCCACTGCTCCTAATACTAGGATGGGTTAAATGCAGAGAATCTAATTTCACTGTGTGTGTACATGTATGTGACCAATAAAGAGAATTCAAAATCCTTTACATTAGATTTAGATGATATTTGATGCTGCTGCTGTTGACTAACATTAGTTTCTTAAAGGGCCCTTCTTTTTCTAAAGGGTAGGATGTTGATTAGCCATTACAAACCAGGTCAAAATCGACCCTCTAGTGACATCACAAGTGGCCCACCCAGATTTGTGATTGATCCTAACCGATGACACCTGTTCAATTGGCTCTCTTTAAACAAACATTGGTGCTCCTGGGGTTCCCGAACGCACCAGGCAATGAGTGTCTGTCAGTGGCGTGTATCTTGATGTTTAATCTCCTTCAGTCCACTGCCAAGGCTGACCCAGAAGCCCAGGAGAGAGCACGGTTCCTCGGCACCCTGCAGGAGGAGGCCTCCATCGCCAAGGACAAAGTGAAGCAGCTCAGCCAGGTCTCTTTGTTCACCCGACAAACCACCTGTGACGTTGCCCATCATCTCCATCTAAAAACCTGTTTACCATTTAGAATCCGTCCACCTTGTCCCCGTCTCGTGTCTCCTGACCGTTTGTCTCCTGACCTGTGTGCCGCAGGAGCTGCAGTTGGAGAAGCAGAAGACGGGCCTAGTGGAGTCCATGATGAGGGAGCAGCATGTCGCCATGCAGAAGGAGATGGGAGGTATACAGGCTAAAGCCCAGATTGGATACCAGGAGCTGACCATGCAGATTAAGGTGAGTCGCCCGTTTCCTATTTTGGTATTATAATCATTGGGGGATGACACTGTATGATTTCTCACGTTGAATACATGTGAATAATTTGTTCATTTCTTAACTGCTTCTGTGTGTTGCTCTTCTGCTCAAAGTTAATTACATTAATAGTGGTCCAATATATACACATACAAAATAGTGTGTGTGTGTGTGTGTGTGTGCGCGCGCAGATGAGGGAGCAGCTGGAGGGCCAGCTCAGTCGTCTGCAGCAGGAGAACGGCATCCTGAGGGACGCCGTCAGCTCCGCTGCCAACCAGATGGAGAGCAAGTCAGTACCTCAGCACAGGCATACACGTCATAAGAGCCAGGGCGCGTTAACCCGCTTCACAAATCCAATCAAGAACACCTTTTTAGAGACCATTGTTTATATATTAGGAGTCTGGTCCCACCTCACTCAATCAAGCATGTCACATGACCGATCAGTCGAGGCAAAGATTTCACAGAACTTGGACCCGTTTTAAATTTCATATTAGTTCCCCGTATTGTGCCCCGCCCTGATGTTCTCAACATTAAATTGTCTGAGATTTTGCCACATGACCCCAGACTGACTCTTTTGTACTACCTTTTTATTAGTTTTGTATGTATGTATTAGGCAATTCAAAGGCCTCGTGAGGTCTTTTTTATTCAAGCCACAGGTTGTTTCTCAACCTCTTTATTGAATGTTGTCCATCGTGTCAGTCGCGGAGCTTAATGGAAGCTCATGGACCTCATGGAAGCTCATGGACCTCATCATCACGACCATAATGTAATAAGCCAAGAAACTTGTTTTAAATAAAACATTTTGGAATCCCTCGTTCCAATTGCACACACTCAAAGCGAATTCACCATGAAGGGAAATGCACGCGAAGTTGTAATGTGACGTGTATTATTATTATTATTAAGTATTCCAAAAAAACGATGTCATTCATCTACCTCGGTGAACGGCAAACAAAGGCCTTCCTGTTACACACTCTATAACATATTCTCCCTCTGTCTCTCGGTCTCTCTCTCTCTCTCTCTCTCTCTCTCTCTCTCTCTCTCTCTCTCTGCGCATGTGGCACTGCAGGAACTCTGCCGAGCTGAACAAGCTGCGCTCCGAGTACTCTGGGCTGATGAAAGAGCTGACGGAGACCAACGGCAAGCTCCAACAGGAGGAGCACCAGAGGAAGTCGCTGGAGGTCGGCTACAAGCAGAACGTGTCTCAGCTGGAGGTGCGCTCAGCCACATACACAAGCATACACATGCATGCATGCACACAGACAAAATGGCAGCCCCAAAACATTGTTTTAGTGAGCGTGTTTGGCGAGTAGGCCTGCCCTGCTCGGAGAGAGGGCCCAGGCCTACTCGCCCAGGCCCAGGCCTACTCGCCCAGCCGCCAAAGTGGCGGCTGGGCGAGAGAGGGGCTGAGGTGGCCTAGTTTTAAAAATGGGCTTTGTGATCAGAGCACATTTGTACACGCCCTGCAGCAGGAAGTCCTAACATACTCATGAGAATGGACACGTTGAATAGACCCTGGAAGTGGAGGATTGTGTTGCTCCAGGAAGCAGGGGGGGCGAGGTGTTGGGTGGGTTTTCTGAACTTGCTTATGAACAACACAGCCACCTTCCTGCCAGATACCCAAGTGGTACGTTTCCCCTGTGTTTTAAAGACCGAAAATTGCACGGGAGGTTATGTAATAGTTGCTGAAATTGTCTGGTAAACAACGTGGTTGACCACCTCACTTCCAAGTAATAACTGTTCATGTTGACTTCTCTTTTAGAAGATGCAGGAAATGAATTACTAGCGAGTATGTCACCTGGGAATTAAGTATTTTGATTGTCAATCAAATCAGAAATTTAGCCCGAGTCTCCGTTGTCTGTTGTTGACCAGGCTCAGCTGCAGGACACCAAGAGACGCTGGGAGGAGCTCCAGAACTACCTCCACAAAGTCAACGCAGAGCGGGAGAAACTTCAATCTGTCAAACAAGGTGAGTCAAAATGCACCCGTCTCCTCCGAGCTGCTTATACTTTTTTTTATATTAATTTTTTACATGCATCTTCCACGAGATCCAATGTAATGACGACGTGAGCAACCTTCTCTCCCTTCCCCTCCCTCCACGACTTTCCAGAGCTGCAGAACCAGCTGCTGTCCATGGAGACGGAGATTAACAGCAAGAGCAACGAGATCCAGAGCCTCCACAACAATCTGACGGAGGCCATCGTCTCCAAGGAGCTTGTGGAGCAGAGGGTGCTGCAGCTGCTGGATGTCACCCAGCACAGCATGCCCGACGACACCCTGCAGACCCAGGTCCAGGTAACTTACTGCAAGTGCTTCACACAGCTGGTTAAAAATGCAAACTGCATCTCCCTACCCTCTCCCCCCCCCCGTGTCCGAGTCCTCCATATGTTCAGCAAAGTAAGTAAAGTAAGCAGCTTTATCTTGCATTAACAGAACTGTGTTAGCGTAGTCTCACAAATATCTCAGGAATTCAGTGTGTTTTCAATCTCTATTTTTCTGTTATGTACATAATCATACTTGGCGTGTGGTTAGATTAACGTTGTTGGTGTTGGGTGGTGTGTGCTATGTTAAAAGGAGGACTATTTATAAAGTATGTCTCAAGTGGAAATTAAAATGGGTTTTCTCTTACTTTCCCAGGAACTCCTGAACGACAATAAAGTCCTTCAGGGGCAGATTGAGTTACTGCAGCGCCAGAACGAGAACCTGCAGGCCCAGATGTCTTCACAGGTATACGGAGGGAACGTCTGTCTCGGTGCCCCCATCGACACACTACTGGGCACATCTGGATACATTTCCTGATGTACTTCATGGTATTCAAAATACCATGCTAAACTCAGTCTAATTCTGGGTCGTTACATTGACGTATATGGATGTTTACTGTATGGTATCGGACTACATCTAGAGTTTTCCTTTCTCACTGTCTTTCAAACCTTGCATATTTTTGAATTTTATTGTCATCACTTATCGTAATTCGTTTATACTATAAAACTGGGCAGCACGAGAAGTGGATATCTTCGTTTCGTGACGATAACACAAAAGACAATAATATTGAGTTATTGCCCAGGCCCTTACGGAGATTAGTGCCACAAAACGTGTGTAAGCTAATGTGCGGTTTCCTTCCTTTCTTTCAGGCCTCCCACTTCGAAGAGCTGCAGAAGCTGTAAGAGAAACTCTCAGGCTAAATCTCAATTTGAGACACACACTCGGATGTCGTCGTGTATACCATGCACTGGATGGTAGCCGTCCGGTGCCTAGTTGGCGGTGGGCTGCTGTTTTGATGAATTGCGGTTGTGTCGTCTTCCAGGTTGGCCGAGAAGGAGCTGCAGAGGAAGAGTTTCGAAGACTCTCTGAATGCAGAGAGGAGCAGCGGTGCCAGCAGAGAGACGAACATGCAGGTACAGTCACCACCAGTGTTGCACAACGGCAAAGGTGTTTGTGACTCTGCATTTGTATGCTGCTGTTGCTTGTTTTTCCTCCACTCTTCTTATTTTTCTACATCTTTAAAGACTATTGGCACTAGACTGCTAGTCTGCCCGAAAACGACCACATTATTCTCATTTATCAATCGGCGGTTATTATGGCGCCTACTGTGGCGTGTTGTGTCACTGTGGGATGAGAAGCCACCGTCGTCTGTCCTGTGTTCTCCTCGTATGGCATAGCGCACACTCACACACATTCCTGTGCTCTCCCTCCCTCCCTCCCTCCCTGCAGGCCATGCACAACGAGAGCATGGCCCTGAAAGCAGACCTTATCTCACTGCAGGCTCAGCTTTCCGAACAGGTCAGTGGTGCCGCGTATGTGGCTGTTCGTCTCGGATGTCAAATGTTGCAAGTGTCCCTGTGTGACGCTTGGGTCTTTCTTTGAGACTGCTTATGACTGCTTATGACTTCCTCCCCTCCACCCAGAATGCCTCCCAGATTGCCTCCCAGATTGCCTCCCAGATAACATTGGACCAGAGCCAAAAGAGGTATGTGAGCACTAAGGATTTTTATATATTAATTGATTGGTTCATTTGTAAATGAACCAATCGTCACAGAGTCTCCCTTTTGGTTTCCTTGCAGTGGTCAAGAACGGGAAGAGAAACTCAGTATAGTGGAGGACCTGCTGCAAGCCAGTCTCATCGAGGTGGCCAACAAGGGGGAGGAGCTCAAGGTGTGTGTGTGTGTGTGTGTGTGTGTGTGTGTGATTGGGGGGTGGGGGTGTAAGCCTTTAGGAATGGGCAGGATTAGTTGGAACAAGGCATCTGAGGGCAGCCGTGACTCAGAAACCACCACGGGCATATGTACAGACCATAATACCCTTGCTTCACTGACCTCGGCCCCCCCCCTTACTTCCCCCAGTGACTGTGCAGTTCACAGAGGCTTGTCGTAATCGCTCATGCTAATAAAAGTCCTAAGCCCACTGCTTTCTCCTGCCGCAGGTGGTGAGGGAGGAGAAACAGGCCCTGGAGAGAGATGGGGAGGCCTTGAGACAACAGGCCTCCGAGCAGGTGGCTTGATTTAAAATGTGTTGCGTCACAAAGCTCACACACACCTTTTTAATTGTTCAATGTGTTAATAATACAATGTCTCTGTTTTTGTTCTTCTCATTTAAATTCAGACTACATCAGAGTCAACGGTTGAGGAATTGAAAACCCAGTAGGTGTTTTATTATTATGATTTATTGATTGATTGAATTTCCTTGAGCAGCCCTGATTTTAAATATTTCCCCACTGCTGTGCGGTCTAGGATTCAGCAGAAAGATGAGCGGGTCAAATCAGCGGAGGAAAGTCTACAGGCAGCGCTCGACCGCAGCACAGAAGGAGAACAGACCGTCGCGGTGAGCAGTCGATGCCCCTTGCCCCTTTCTTTCTCTGTTTTAGATAAATACCCATCTACTTTATTGCTTCATTTCCAAAACATTATCTCTGTGAGGATTCTGTATCTGATGGTGCGTGCGTGTGTGTGTGTGTATTTGGGGTGGGCTGGTCTCTCAGGCTCTGGAGCAGCAGCTAGCTTGTCTGCAGGCCGAGACGGTGCAGCTGAGGGAGAACGAGGCGCTGGGGCAGCAGAGCAGTGCGGACGCCGGTGCCCAGCTACTGGAGCTGCAGGCCCAGTAAGTCACCCCAACGCCTCCCTGTTTTTACGACGCACCGCTTGTTCAGAATGCCGGTGAGTCGAGGCCCTGACCGTGACCTCTTGACTCCTTCCAGGCTGGGCTCCAAGGACTCAGCACTCCAGGCTCTCCAGGCTGAGCTGGAGTCCAGGACCACGGAGGTGAGGGAGAAGGTGCAGCAGCTGCAGCAGCAGGTGAGCCAGGCCCTCTGCCACCTGTTTAAATCGTCCTCTCCTGCATGCACTTGTTTGAATTGGAATGTATAAACACTCAACAAATAGCTTAGCTTGAGCATAGCATACCTTAGTTCAAAACGATTGTGGTGATGTGGACAGATGCCAAAGATAAATGCTAATTTCTGGATTGTACCGTACCGTAGTATGCCAGACATTATGTCTGGCATAACCAAAGACTGAGAGCCTCACACGTGCTATTATTTCATTTTTTTAATTTACATTTACATTTAGGGCATTTGGCAGACGCTTTTATCCAAAGCGACTTACAAGGTGTACATTAGTTGAAGCAAAAAACGCAGCCAAAGAAATAACATAACAAAAACAATAATAAACAATATTGGATTAAAGTAGTTCAGACTAATGTAATTTCCTGAATAAGAGTCCAGTATAGGGAGTAACCATTACATGATCCACCCGACAGATTTATATACATTTTTTGTTTATGCATACGTTTACTCCAGCAGTCTCAAAGTGTGACACCAAGCCCAGAACTTCTTGCAGCGTGAGTGCCATCAAAACCACACACACACACTCACTCACTCACTCACTCACTCACTCACTCACTCACTCACTCACTCACTCTTTTAAAGCTGTACCATGTCTGTGATCGGAATCCTAACACTCTGTCCCGCCACCAGGTTGTCTGAGAAGGACCAGCGGGTGTCTGACCTGCAGGCTGAGCTGTCTGAGCTGAGAGACTCTGTGGAGCTTCACAGGAAGAAGAACAATGTAGGTGTCCCCGTCCCGTCCCCCCACCCAGCGTTGTGGACCGGCTGACCTGCTGCTTAACCATCCTCCCCCTTAGGAGCTTTTCCACACTCGTGAATGGGGAACATGCCCCCTCCTCCCCCCCCCTCACAGCTAGCTCACTCCCGAGCATGCATCCGGCACCCTGTCCTCCATGTCTTTTTTTTTTTCCTCTCCCACTGCCTCTAATCTAGGCTACACAGAGGTATTTTTGGAACTCCAAAGTGGAGACGGCTAGGGTTTTGGGCGTGTTGCACAATGCCAACGCGCATTAGCACACAAGGCTGCTGTGCTTTCTGGCAAGATAGGCCACTGCGGCCTATCTTGTGAGCATGTCTCTGCTTTTGGGTGGTGCACATTAACATAAACATTACCCCATCTTTTATTTTCCTTTTTTTTTTTTTTTTAATGCCTTTATCATTTTGGTCATTAGCTTTTTATTTTTTAATGCAGGGCGTCGAAGATTAGGTGGATGTTTGGGGTAATTTGGAGTTGTATTACAAGGCATGAGTCTCGGCACTTCATTGGTCGTCCATTCTGTCATCCATCGCCTGATTGGCCGCAATGTACTCTCTTGCGCAGTTAAGAACAACCCCTTAACACCTGCAGCGTCACAGTGCTTTAACCGCTGCGAGTGAACTAAAAGTAGTATTTCTCTGGACTACTGACCAAAACAGGAGCTACGGGAGAAAAACTGGAGTGTAATGGAGGCACTGTCAGCCACCGAGTCCATGCTTCAGGGGAAGCTCAGCAAGGCCGTCAAGGTTCGACACTTCCCACTTCCCGTCCGCTTCACGCTAGATCTAAATCCAACGCACCAAAATGCCAGGTTTATCTTGCACCGTCCATTGCAAACCCCGCTGCACACTCATTTTACTTCATTCTCCTTTTGCGTAACTTAATATACTTTTTAAATGGCCAACCCTGGTTTCCCCCAGTTTTCACAGTGCAACACTAGTCTTTTTCTACATTGCAATATGTTTTGTTCACTTTTCTTTTATGCAATTCTATACAGATTTTGTTTCCATCCCTTTTTTGAAAAGCAACACGGGGATTGTTTGATGTTTAGAGAACATCAAACACTCCCCTTTGCTCAGAGGTTGATGATGCTTTGAAATGGGTGTGCAGTGACCAAGACATGACCCGTGGCGCATTGGAGATTCACACTCTATTCATTGCTCTCCCTTCACATGACTCATTTCCAGCATGCGCTCTCTTTCTGTCTCTAGCTGTAATCTGTGATGTTCACGCCGTCGCTCTTGCAAGTAAAGCTCATGGAATCAGCGGTGATTGGTCCACTACAATCTCAATGGAGGGAATAAGATGCAGTGTTTTGGTGTTTTCCTGGTGCTCTGCGTTGCATTAGAGCCACGAAAGTCCTAGTTAAGCATTTTAGAGTATGGCATTTAGCTGAGTCACCAGATTCTTATGGACGCCGTGTGGCTTTCCGGGGGAAGTCAGAACCTATCGGGAGCTTGTGTCGCCGTCTCCTCTCGGGAAAACGGCTGACACGAGCCGAAATCCTCAGAGCCACAGCTGCTGTGCGCCGTCAGAGTACAGTAGAGCTCTCCCTCGGAGACGCTGAGTCGGGGAGTTCCTTGGCACCTGTTGTCGTCTACCATGTATGAATAGTGCATGCTGCTCGTACAAACACTCCCAATACATGTCACGGGGCTCCCTCCTCCCACTTGCTAGGCTTATGTGACTAGCGCCCATTGTGCCAGCTGGCGGCCGCTTTGAACTCTATCTCCCATCAGGCCTCAGAGCGACAGTAAGGGAAAGGGGGGGGGGGGGGGGGGGTTGATGTCTTCTATGATTTACATTTTTGTTAAATTTAAATAATGGGCAAATTTGCATTGCTGTGGTGTTCAAGGAATTTGATTCCTAGGGGTAAGAGAGACTGTTGGCTCTGATCATGGCGGTTGTTCTCCCCGGTTCCTCCTAGCAAAAAATACTGTCTGTGTCCTTGAGCAAGACACCCTAACCCTAACCGCTACCAGGGCGCTGTATAAATAGCTGACCGCTGCTCCTAATACTAGGATGGGTTAAATGCAGAGAAATTCCTTTCGCTGTACTGTCCTTGTGCTGTACACTGACAAATTTGAATAATTAAATAAATAAATTGTTCTCTGATCTCAGGTTAAGCTGCCGTACTGTTGTTTTACCAATTTCTTGCGTTTGTCATCCTCATTAAGGGTGCAGTGTGCATAGTCATGTGTTTGGGCCCCGTGTCTTAGACAGGAGATTACCGTGTAGATCACTACTGCACACACACGCTGCCTATCCAGTGGCCGGATAGCAACGCGGCTATCGGTGCGCTCGTTCTCATTCTCTCGACGTGTTTTCCTTTCCACGCCACCGACCCTTTTGTGGTCCCACAGGAGAACCAGACGGCGCTGGACATGGCCAGGGGCGAGTGTCAGGCTGTGCTGCACAGACTGATGCCCCATGTGCCTCTGCCCAGTGGACAGGTAGGGCTTAAAGCTGGCTCCCCGCTTTTTGTGTGTGTGTGTGTGTGTGTCTTACTGACTGACTGACTGTCTCCCCAGAACCACCAGGAGTGGCTGCACATGTTTGAGCAGGCCGCCGCCGAAAGCTCCGCTGCACAGTCCAAGTGTGCCCCTGCATCAGGGGAGCTGGAGGTAATTCATGTGTTATTGATCTACCCATTTAGAGCATAGAGGCCCTTGACTTGGACTTGAGCCACTTGAAAAACCCCTCCGTGTTGTTTTTCTACCCAGGGACTGCAGGAGAAGTTCAAGGAGTCAGAAGACGCACAGAAGGTTCTGCAGAAAGACTGCGAGACGTACAAGAAGGTGTTGGCCGAGACGGTGAGACCGGGACCGCTATCTCGTCTGAGAGTACTAGAGATAGGATTTTTATTTTTATTTTTTAAAGACAACCCGGCTGTAATTCCTGTTGTGTCCACAGGAGGGCATCCTCCAGAGGCTGCAGAGTAGCGTGGAGAGTGAAGAGTCTCGCTGGAAGTTGAAACTAGAAGTGTCTCAGGGAGAACTAAGAGAGGTACGTTCTTAGCTATTGTTTATTTTGCTGTGGAGTACAGTGGCTAAACAAGTCACCATGAAGAGTCACTGTATTCGATTATTGTATCATTCTCACAACTAAATTAGATTGTGTTGCCCCCCCCCACACACACACACACACACACACACACACACACACACACACACACACCCGCGCACTTCTGCTGCTGCAGCTGAATCTGAATGTAGCAGCGCTGGAGCAAGAGGTCGAGAGACTAGGTGACGCAGCAGAGTTGGAAAATGTGAGTCACCTTTCTGTGAATGTGTCGTGTGTAATTGATTGCAGTTGATTCCTGCATGTAACCCCTTTTTAAACACCTTGTATAATTTGTTTAAAGTGTTTGCGGTCCTGTAAAATCCTGTAAAATCCTGCCCTTTAAGAATCCAGTTTTTCTGCATTGCGTCTGTTGCCCCACGTCAACGACGGCTTCTGTTCTGTGCTCCGCAGTTGAGACGAGACAAGCAGCACTTGGAGGCCCGGCTGGACAGGGCGGAGGGCCAGAGCGCCACCTATGTGTCGGAGGTCAGAGAGGTAACGTGACCCAATATCCCACTAGCACTGCTTTTTATTTAATTTTTATCGCAGTGTCGAGAAAACCCGCTTCTATGTCTCACACACACACACTGTGACGTGTGTGTGTGTGTGTGTGTGTGTGTTCTGTGTCTCTGGCGTTCGCACCTCATTTGCGCTTGTCTGATCCTGGCGTGTCAAAGCGGAAAACAACCTAATCTGAGTGTGCGATCTCGGGTGTGACCTTGGTACTCATGGCGACGCTTGGCGTACAAACAGAATGGATTCGTGGTAAATGATGGAGCGTGCGTTCAAGCGGCACGGAGCTCGTCACGTGACCGCTGAATTGCGAGCACCTTGGCTCGGTGTTGGATGTCCTCGTCGGGGGTTCGGGGACAATCCTTCGTCTCTTGTGCTGAAATAGGCTCCCGGCCTTCAGGCTACACTCACACCCTCGGTAGCCTGTCACAAATTCCAACGCCCTCTGCAGGTTTTCTTTCTTTTTTTTTTTTTTTTTTGGCTATCATTTTATTGCCCCCCCAGTATCTATTCAGAGCTGTTCTGGAGCAGATCCCAGCGCCAGCCATTTTAACACACAATTGTCTCGCACTTTATTGCAGCTCAAAGATCTCTTGGCTGAGTTGCAGGGGAAACTCGACGGCTCATATACTGAGGCCGTCCAGCAGAATGAGGAGCTGAACTTGGTAAGCGGGGCTCGGTCTCCTCCCTCTAGCTGGAGCTTCTCCGTTAATGTACCCCCCCCCCCCCCCCCCTCCGTGGGCTCCCCTTGGCTGGTTAATGTTTCCACGCTCTCAAAAAGCTCTCCGGAAGAGTGAGGTCACCATCCACAACCTTGTGTCAGTATAGCGCACTGCTAGTGTGCTCTCCCCGTGGGAGAGAGAGACTTGAGGCAAGGTTGTGGCATGACGGCCTACTTTTTCTGTGGAATTGCACAAGCTTCTTCCGTTCTTTTGTACGGGGGACGCCATGGCTCTGCTTGGGTTCCTGCTGACGGTGTGGGCGGCTTCTGGCAAAGTGTTGGCCACCATCTGGAACACCTTCTTTCACTGTACTGCACACATAATCCTTCTCATCTTCAGCCTCTATACACTTCTTGGACTTCTGTGTGTGTATTTCTCGTATTTTTTGTTTTGTTATGCGAGACATCGTGTCTATGCTGTGTTCTGTGTTTTTAAACCTACATTCCACACCATGTGTGGTGAATCTAGTGGGGCGGGGAAACTCCTATTCTATTAGAAAGATTCTCATCTCCGTAGAGCGTGTGTTTAGAGAATAAAAGGTGTTGGACAGATTTTGGATTGTAGGTTTGAACCTTGACATAACATGTACCGATGCAGCTGAATAACTTGCCACCGCTGTACCGCCTGCTAATGCCTATCACACGTCCCATTTTTGCCACGGTAGAACTATGGTGTTTGTTTTACTTCTTGAGCTCCTAGGATGCCTGCCGGCAGGACCCTGTTGTGGCTACAGCAACAACAACAACAACACAATCTGGGCCATTTATGCCTCGTAAAAAAAGCATCATGATGTCAAAGGCGTTGCCAGTCAAGTCGTGTCTTAACTGTGTTTGTTTGTGTTTTTTGATTCCAGCTGAAGGCCCAGCTGACTCAGACTGTGTCCAAGCTGCAGACAGAAGAGAGCGAACGACAAAACGTAGCCGGTGACCTTTACAAGGTAGGAACCCCGCCACCTGGTTCAAGGTTGATGGTGTTGGCAGAGCCAGGTCACGACTGATCCGATTTCCCATACACACACACACACACCAGGCCCAGCAGTCTCTGGATCTGATCCAGGAAGAGCTCTCCAAGGAGACGGGCCACGCGGACCTGATAGAGAACAATAGCCTCATGTCAAAGACGGTAAGGACAGTGGGCCACTCTACTCAATAATATGAATAATTAAGCGATGGGGTCGTTTCATGTTGGCTACACGTGTGCAGCTTTACTGCAAGATTCAAGCCAGCCTGTCTGTCTCTTAAAGGAGGAGCTTGACCGGAAGGCCGTAGGGCTGCACAGATCCGTGAGGGAGGTGCAGCAGCTCATACAAGCTGTCAACCGGCAACTAACCAGGGGACGGGAAGTGGTAAGGCCTGAGTTCCCTTCTTGTGTTGTGTGGACTTGCTGCTGCATTGGTTTCAGGTCTCTTTTTTTTTTGGATACACTTGCTGGAAGTAAAGCTTCAAATCAGTCCTCTTCCGTTTTCTTCATTTTCAGGAGGCTGAGAAAGACCTGCCCGGAGTATGAGCAGGAGGCTGGACCCCTCCACCCCCCCCCCCCCCTCTCTTCCAGCAGCCAGCCTGACCTCACTACAGAAAGACCACACCTCACCCCCGACCTGTCTACCACCACCACAAACACAGCCCAGCCACCACCACCACCACCACCACCGCCCTCACCCCTGCACACCGGTGCTATAAGCGGACTCTGACCCAGGCTATGGCTAAACGGGCCCAGATGTGTAAGCCAGGTCTCTTGCCAAGAGTTAACCCTGTGGCTCCTGTTTACCATCCAAGCAAGCGCCGTACCACTACAGCTTTCTACCACCGCGCTCGGTCACTACATTCCTTTTGACTACAGCGGCTCCACCCGTGTAACAAACACTCTGTATCATTTAGTGTGTATGGGAACCCCCCCCCCCCCCCCCTCTTTGTTTAGAACACGGTTATATACCTCTGATGGGGCTTTTTGGGTAGAGGGGGGGGGGGGGGCAAAAAATGAAAACTATCTTTGATCAGAAGAAGTGTAGTTTTTTTATTAAGTTTTTATTAAGTTAAGAGGGTCAGGTTAATTTTCCCTCCACCTCCGCCCTGCCTTCCTCGTTATCGAACAAATGTTGAGTTCTCAAGTCCTGGCCTCCTTGGTTGTGTTTTCTTTTAAGTGTATCAGGTAGCAACGTAAATTTTTCGTCGCCGTTTGCCCTCCCGTCGGAACAACTGTTGTCATAGCGCATCTTCTTTCATCTAAGAGCTCATGCACCCACACGTGTGTGTGTGTGTGTGTGTGTGTGTGTGTGTGTGTGTGTGTGTGTGTGTGTGTGTGTGTGTGTGTGTGTGGTGTGTGTGTGTGTGTGTGTGTGTGTGTGTGTGTGTGTGTGTGTGTGTGTGTGTGTGTGTGTGTGTGTGTGTGTGTGTGTGTGTGTGTGTGTGTGTGTGTGTGTGTGTGTGTGTGTGTGTGTGTGTGTGTGTGTGTGTGTGTGTGTGTGTGTGTGTGTGTGTGTGTGTGTGTGTCAAACAAAGCGGGGTGGGGGGGGGCCTGGGACCCGGACTGGGCGGAGAATGTTGGTTGATTTTTAATCCTACTGTAACTATTCTAGGAATAGGCGTCCCATAACGTCTGTAACCACAACTCGCTATATACTGTCGCTAAATTCATCGACACTGAATATTTTCTTCTTTTTGTAACAGGTGACAGTTAATAAAAGGGATGCTTGATAAATCTGCCCCAGCCTCCTGTGTTTGTAACGGGTGCTGCACCTCCTGCATTGGCTGGTTTGCGCCACTAGGGGGCATTACCGCCCCAGTGGATTTACTTATTTATTTTCAACGTTCCTTTTTTGTTTTTTCTCCCGTATCTCTGGTTACCTCCTATTTAGGCTGAGCTCTAATATAGCCCTCGCATTCCTGTTCAAAACAAACCTACATCCCAGTTATACCCCTGTACATTTCTTAAGACTCGTGAAGCGCCATCAATTATGTTTTTAATTATTCAGCTTTCAGGGTGTGACTAGTTTCTCAGCAGGGCAACACATTATTTCCTCTGAAGGAAAGCTATTCTCTCTCTCTCTCTCCCTCTTTGCTAATGCGTGATGTTGGGTAAACTGATATGAGGTCTGGCACTGGGCAGGGGAGTGACTGTGCATCTGGGAAGTGGAACAATAGAAAAACAGATGACCAAGGACAAATTACACCCTCTGCTGTCATATTGGAAATTCCCCAATTGTTCGGTCTTCTCTTCTTGTGTCTGGCATCAATAGCAATCGGATGTATGATTGTTGAGGCTTTGAGTTACAGACCAAGAGAGAGGACGGGGACGGGGTGGGGGGGAAACATTCCATGGAAAGTAAAAAATAATGTTTACTTTCCCCGACCACCCGTTCTCTGAGATGCAGCTGAAGACCAAACAAACTGCCCTATTCCAAGTGTTCGTTTGAAGTGGTTGCCGGGCTCCTGTAAGGCTGGGGAAGAGACAATGAAGTCATCCATCCATAATGACGGTCATAAAAACATCTCCGACACAGCTAGAGCTCCAAATGTTTTGTTGTCCTTTCACTGTGTGTGTGTGGGGGGGGGGGGGGGATTTCAATCTTATTTATTGGTCACATGCATGTTTACACACGGTAACATTTGTTTCTCTGCATTTAACCCATCCTAGTATTACCAGTTCTCACTCGGTCCGTTTTCGGGGGACTTGAACCGACTACCCTCCTGTTCCCAAGCCACGTCCCAACAGACTGAGCTGTGTGTGTGTGTGTGTGTGTGTGTGTGTGTGTGTGTGTGTGTGTGTGTGTGTGTGTGTGTGTGTGTGTGTGTGTGTGTGTGTGTGTGTGTGTGTGTGTGTTGGGTCTGATGAGGGCCGTGGGTGACCCAAGCTCGGCACATTCCTAGAATTCTTTCCCCACCGTCATGCTGCAGTCAGCTGGTTGGTGACGCGCACCCGCATGGAAAACCACTGGTCTTCTTCTTCTTCCACATACTACTTTATTTTTCAACTGGATCACAAGTGTGGGCCTTTCGCACCCCGGACATATATTTTGCAACCTCCCCCTCTGCCGTATAGGCCTTCCTTGACACTGAGTCACGGACAAAGACATCCTAATCCTCGCTATTAAAGTCAACGGCACACAAACTGTTGCGCAATAGATTCCACCGCTTGAGGCCTTTTCTTGTGAGGGAACACACGAGAACATTTGCTGGAGAAACGGCACATGTTTATAGCTAGAACTTCTCTCATCTGACATCTGATTGTGGTAAAATAAAGTTTTCTGTGACGTGGGCTGGAGTAATCCCATGACATTTTTTCCAGGGGAATAAAGGATAACAATCTGTACATTATAAGTTGGATGGTTAATGCTCCAAAGTGAAACAAAGCCATTGTTTCAAAGTTCGTAATTTTCTTGAGACCTTCTAGACCTCCAGGATATGGTTTGGTACTGTGAGAAAGATCACATCCTCTACATCTCTGTCCTCCTAACTTAATGGGGTTTTTTTTTTGTCAGAAGGATACGGGAAGACTAATGGGGGCATGGTAGTGTCACAGCTGGGGGGTTTACCAGCTGACAGGAACTCAGTTATATCCCCAATGTCCACAGTCTAACTAGTATCTGCTCCTTAATGATAACATAAGCTGTGTGTGTGTGTGGACAATCCAGCTTTTTGTTTTGCAGGCTTCTGTTATTCCTGGCTTCTGGTAACACAGGACCAAGTTCACACATATACACGCTCCAACAGATCAACCTCAGCGAGGCCGCCTCCTCCCTTCATCTGCTCTCCATCAGTGTGGTATGCATAAGACAGCCTTTGATCCCCTGAAACTCCTGTGTGTGGGGGGGGGGGGAGGGAAGGTTGTATGGTATTGCAATAACCAGCGGCTAGAAGCATGCAGTAAATACTCATTATGGCTGTTGCTGTTGAGGCCGTTGAGCTAAAGGTGAAATGTAGCGTGATCCCCGAGCGACAACTGCTGAAGTCGCCGAGGTTTGGCCCCTTCTGTACTATTAATGGACCCCTTGTGGAGGTGCGAACATAACATGCATAAATGCCAGGGATTAATCTTGAGTTCTGTTACTCACACGCCCAAAGATAGCTCAGGAGCCTTTACACAAGGCAGAGCGGTCAACCACTTTTTTTTTTTACCTTTTACTTGTGTAATATTATCTAGCTTTTTAATAATGGAGTATCCCCTGTGTAGGGAAAGAGAGCAGTGTTCTGCCATCGGGCCCATGGCCTCCCCTCTGGGCTTTTGTTTTCGTGTTAAGTGTTATTGCACGTTGAAACTGAACACCAGTTCAAACCGAAGGCTGTAAAGGCATGGGATCACTAAAGGGTGCTTCCAGCTATGCGGCTTCTTGTGAAAACAAGACCGAAATGGTGAAATGTTGATGGGGGTGCCAGACAAAAGTGTAGAAGTGGCACATTCATCAGAAAGGCGTGAGAACAACAGGACATGGTATACGGGGAATGGCATGGCGGGGGGGTGGTAAAGGTCAAGACGTTCTCGGCAGTCTTACATTCTCCCAGAAGGTGTGGACATTTGGTAAACGTTAACTAAGCCTAGTCTGTGACTCGTAACGTCAAATGACTCATTTAAGCGAGACAAATATATTCGTCACGAATGCTTTTCGACGCATTTTCCCCCTAAAATGATGTGTAAAGTAATATCAAAGTAGTATCAGAAGAAAATTCTAAAAGCGATATTTACAGTTCATGCAGCGTTCTGACAATATTGTAAGAATAAAAACGCCCTTCTGTTCTCGGTGACTGTTATCACTGAATCAGTGATACCTCTAAGAATTCAAAGTGTACTCTTTGTTTACATAATACAAGGGGCGATCTATTCATCATGGGAGGTAGTTGAGGAAATAAAAAAAAATCGAAATCAACGAATATAAGCCAGAAAAAACACCACACATGAGTTATCCCACTGAGTTCGGTTTATTGTGACATTCGATGTATGTCTATGTTCGTGGCATATTGTCTATATAAGGGTTTTAAGTGGTTTCGCTTAAAATAGCACCCCCGTCGAAAGTACAGAAGCACTCGATGGTAGATCCCAGCTCGGCTCCTCGCTGCTTCTCCATTCTCTTCAGACGGGCTGATGACGAGACAACCGCCGAGTCGTCGATGCTATGCCAGACACCGTAGTTTGGCGCTCTTCAAAAGCTAAAAAGAAAACGTGCAAATTGACAACATAGAGATCGATGAAGCCGGGTGGGAACACACAGCAATGACTGATGATTATCCGATTCATGAATCGTTTAGCGTTTTCCGAAAGCCAGCGCACTCACGTTTGAGCGGCGAGTAAAAAAAAACAAAAAAAAAAAAACCCACACGACACTACGACCAGAAGCCTCATGTTTTCGACAAGCCAAGAAGAGCAGTGTTCCCCGTCTAAAGACCCAGTCAAATACGGGGAGTTGGTAGTATTGGGGTAAGTAAAGTTTGAGTAAATATATATATATATCTAATAGTTTAAGTTCATATCACGATGTACACATTTCTACGGCACTTTTTGCCGAGCACAACGTTGGTAAACAAAGCCTGGTTGGTGATCAAGAAGTTTTACGGTAGGCCACATATAGGGGATTCCTTGTTAAAAAAAGACTAGTTGTATTACATAGCTTAAAGGCAAACCTACTGATTGTTGTTTATATATATATATATATGTTTGTGGGGGGGACCTAACGGCAACAAAGTCCTTCCGAGAACCGCTTGCGCTCACGTTACCCAACAAACGTAACACGTGCGCCACCATAAATGTGTACGGATGGATCAACTTGTATGTAATGGTTTTGATTCTTCCATTACTGGGGACAAGGTAGTGGGTCCACCTCCGTTAGTGGTCGAGGGATCGATCGGTTCGGTTGGTACTGGTAATGTGTATGTGTATGTATATATGTATATGTATGTATGTATGTATATGTATGTATATATGTATGTATGTGTATGTATGTATATATATATGTGTGTGTGTATATATATATGTGTGTGTATATATATATATGTGTGTGTGTATATATATATATGTATGTATGTATGTATGTATATATACATACATACACACCACTCTAAGGGAAAAGTAGTGATTCATCAACCTCGGCACACCACGGCGTACCTCCCTACCTAAATGGGGTCCGTGGAGTTGAGGAATTCGGAAGTGGCGACGGCCCCCTCCCCCAGCCCTCAAGTTTGCTCCGTTATGGCTGCAGCCTAGAAAAGCATCGCCCTGCACCTCAACAGAAACACACAGGTTTTCTGCAGGGCGTCTGTAGAGGCGTCCGGAACTTGTGGGGGAACGGGGGAGGTCTCAAATCGTATTGTGCATTATGTCGTAACTGCACTAACACGAATGCATTTGCTCAATGCATTACATTCATTACAAACTCTCACGTGTATTCTGTGGAGTTGGGATTTTACAGTTTTGGCATAAAGCCCTCGTCTGGGTCTGAACATCAAAGAGACTTGATCACACGTTAAATGAACCAAAAACATCAGGTGATGTAGAGTGGTTACTTACACTAATGTTGTGTGTGTGTGTGTGTGTGTGTGTGTGTGTGTGTGTCTTATTACCATGCAACAAATACAATGTTCCTTTTAGCTAGTCATGATGGATGTCTTCTAAAACAAGTTTAGCTTAGCTTCTAATGGCATTGCCATTATGTGCACATCAGCCGGTGTATAATGAGGTCAGCATCCGATAGTCTCCTGCTGCATCTATAATATTTTGTGTTTGTGTCTGCTACATGAAAAGCAGACATTTCAATTATCTTAAATCATCCTTACCCAACTCACCACACCCACTCCAAACACACAAACGGTCTCAGTCAAGCTCACTGCTCATTATATAGCCCAAAATTGCTGAGTGCTTATTACAAGAGGCTGGTGTGTTGAAAGTGGATAGTTTCACCCTTCTGCGGTCTTTGTCGCAGGGACGAGACAAAGTGTGTGTGTGTGTGTGTGTTTTGATCCAGAGCGGCGGGTGTAAAACTGCTGCCGTGACCTCACATCCTCTGGATAACACCGATGCTAGACGAGATAGCCGACGGCATCACGGAAACAAAGCTTGTTTGAGTAGCCCTTCTCCTCTCCGCAGCGAGTTTCCATGGCTGAAGGTAGCGTTTGTGCTCGCATGGCTGACTCCCTGGCGCTGCCTGGCAGCCTCGGCTCCGGCGCTGGCCAGTGCGCGGGCCGGTAGTGTGGGCACACTGGGGAATGAAAGGCTAGCCTCTCCTTAGCTCCCTCTGTCCTTTGTGCCGGAGAGACTGATGCCATTGATTGAACTCTGTACACTCCTCCTTTTCAGAAGAAGCGTTTGCTAGGGGAAGTGTTACGGGGCGGACGGCGGCGGCGGCACCATCTCTCCAGTACAAGTTGTTCCAGACAGATGGCTTGTCGTTAGCCGTGTCTTTTTATGTTATAGGCTACCCTCTAATGGTCACTTAAGTGGTCCTGCTTCCATCACGGGCCAATATTGTCTGTTGATAAATATGATTGTAGTGATTCGCCTTAACCCTTTTATTGTGGATGAGGTCCCTTGACAATCTTCTGCGGTAATTGAAGTGAGTCTGTAGCCCCACATAAATTTGTCTCCAAAAGCACTTTGACGTAAAGCACTGTCTTAATCCCATGATGTCACACAAATCAGTGGAAACAAATCCAAGTGATTACTTCATGAGTGTTAAGATTTAGCTAGAATTATGTTCATGTCGGGGCACGGTAGACATTTTGTAGTTGTCGTTCGGTTCCAGTGATCGGTTATGGTTACTTTTGTCAACAATAGACGAGGCTGTAGTGTTGAGTGGCTCACAATGGATCATGTTTATGTTCTAACTTGGACAGTTTGGCCCCAGGCACGTTCAAAGACATTTATGAACTACAGAAACCAGGAGTCTGCACCAAGTGAAGGTTGGATTAGCGTGAAAGTCAAGTTTGTCCACTATCAACAGTAGTAGTAACTGCTATGTGGCTTGTTCCCTTAAATGGAGAACATGGACTGTCCCCTCAAGAGTAGGAACTGCAGTATTATGGGGAAGTTGTGTGTGTGTGATGGCCTAACCTATTGAGTTATATTATTCATAGGTTGTTGCCTTCTTTCTGCTTGCCTAATATTTCCAGTTGTGCCTGGGTAGTGGGTGGGGCTGTTGTCTGTGCAGCCAGCCAGACAGGGTAGGTGCGGGTGCTCTAGTCTTTAATCCCCTCCGCAGCGTATCAGAAGATAAACCCCCGTCGACTGTCTGGAACGGGCCAGGAGGTAACGATATTACAGTTGGCCTAATGGGGGCAAAGCAGCGCTAAATAGAACGACCCCGCTAGCATGGTGGCAGTCGGCGGTCACCTGTCTGTAAAGATTAATAATAGAAGGTTTTTCTGTGTTATGTCTTCATGCGCGGTGGTTTACTCCACGTGTGGTACCTACCCGACCTCGCTTCCAATGCTGAGACAAAGGCACCTCATAGAGTTTGACATTATCATATGGGCGGACGAGTATACGCCCACAGTACACACATGCTGGCTTGGCTCCAGTAAGCAGAGCTGGTTTAGACTAGGTACGTTTAAGTATTACAGCTGCGGGACAATTGAGTATTGCCATGCTATTGCATTGTCACAATGTGATGGGATCAGTTATTATATATTATCGTTACCACAACAAGAAGATATGCCGCCTCATTGTGGGCTGGCTCAATCATGAGGTTTGAAGTATAAGCAATAATATATGCAAATACTGTTTAATTGGTTAGGCTGGGATTTAAAAGTGACGGCACATTGTCATACATGAATATTGAATATGAATATTTTGTCATAGATTACAATTGATTTGAAATGTTCTTTGTATGTTTGGCAGCCACGAAGGAACCTTTTCAAAGCAGTAGTTGTTTTGTTTAACCATGGTTTTTGCAGTACTCCACACAGTGATGCGGTTGCCTCAATGGCCCATTCACGCTCGTTGGTACGAGCAGCCTACTGCCCCATATATATGATACATGTGCTATGTATCATATATATGATACATGTGCTATGTATCATATATATGATACATGTGCTATGTATCATATATATGATACATGTGCTATGTATCATATATATGATACATGTGCTATGTATCACGACGTCCCCTCTGTGTTCTTGCTTTGAGCCCTGTATGTCTGATCACACAGGCCCTCGGTGGGTGGCTTGTCGTACAGGCCAGCTTTGTGCTCTGTGCTGACTGGGACCATGTGTTTCCCAGCCTGCCCGGTCGTGTGGAGACAGGGGACAGGTGGTCAAGAGAGAGAGAGAGAGAGAGAGAGAGAGGGAGGGAGGGTCTTAGGAGGGAGGGAGGAAATAGCCGGAGGAGGTTGTGGTGGGTCTCCTTTACTGTTGAGGTTGTGTAGAAAATACTAGGAGCCAATTTAGATGAAGCAGGGCTCTCCCAGTTCTTCCTTTTGCGTATGGTCCCAGCTGTGTGTGTGTGTGTGTGTGTGTGTGTGTGTGTGTGTGTGTGTGTGTGTGTGTGTGTGTGTGTGTGTGTGTGTGTGTGTGTGTGTGTGTGTGTGTGTGTGTGTGTGTGTGTGTGTGTGTGTGTGTGTGTGTGTGTGTGTGTGTGTGTGTGTGTGTGTGTGTGTGTGTGTGTGTGTGTGTGTTGGACGGGGAGCGGGTGCCTGGGGTGTCCCAGCTGTAGAAGGCAGCTGGTGGTTGGGGAGAGGACCAGCCCCTACCGGAAGGTTCCCCTCCACCGGGGGGAGAGCAAGAGGGGCAGACGAGGGCGTATATAGTCGGATGGGCGGCAGTCTAGCTCAGGAGGTAGAGCGGTCGCCTCACAACCGGAAGGTTGCTGGTTCGATCCCCGGCTCCTCCTAGCAAAAACTGTCGAGGTGTCCTTGAGGAAGACCCTAACCCTAACTGCTCCCCGGGCGCTGTATGAATAGCTGCCCACTGCTCCTAATACTAGGATGGGTTAAATGCAGAGAACACGTTTCACTGTATGTCTTCATGTATGTGACCAATAAAGAGGATTCAATCCTCACGATTTGTTTGTTGTGTTGTTGGATGGGTTGGGACAGGAGTCTCATGAAAGCCTGCGTCAAAGCCTTCCTGGTAGCCGGGCTGGGATCTCTCTGGGTACTGAGTCATCGGAGTTTCCCACGTTCCCCCTGTGCAAGCAACAAGACGCAGTGCTTCTAAATGCCCCACCCAGACTGCCGCTCAACAGTGGTTGGCAAAACCTGTAGTTCACCCTAAAATTGCCTCTGGGGACAAAGCAGCGTTTTTTGTTTTGTACAGAAAGATGTAATCATACACAGAAAAAAAAAAGTCTGAAATAAAATCTGTGTTGGTTGCGATGGAAAAGCAAAATGCCACTTTATCAACAGAGCGGATGTACGCTCTATGTCCTGGCTTTTATTTCCCCATTCATCAGCGCTTGTGGCTTCTTGCTATCATCCTAATCTGTTTGAAGCCTTGGTTGTCATAGGGACATTCTCGTCCGTCTGTTACGATACTCCAATGTAGAGAACACCTAAAACTCTTTAAAAACCGTGAATTCTTCGGCGCAGGCGCACATTTGACAAAGCGGGTCGTTGTACATATCGGGTATTTTGGAGTCAAACGGGAGTTTTGGCGTTAAAAGTAATATTTAGAATCCTCCAAAACCCCCGGACAACTTTAGTAAGCAACAAACAACATAATATCAACGAGTGGCAAAATTCCCCTTTCAATTTGATGAATGGGGAAATTTATAGGCCGGATCTAGAGTGCCAAGTTTGACGCAGTCTCATGTGCGCCCTGTTTATGAGTAAAACGCTCTAATGTCTCTCTCTCTGTCTCTCTATCTCTCTCTGGGCGACAGGTACAATGGCTCTCTGCCCAACGGAGATCGAGGGAGGAGGAAGAGCAGATTTGCTCTCTACCGGAGGACCAAGGCCAACGGCGTTAAGCCCAGCACTGTGCACATCCTGAACACGCCCCAGGCTAGCAAGGTGAAGCCCCATCGCTATCACACACCGTTAACGGGACTGTGGCAGTCTCCCCCTGCCACGTGCCGCTGAAGAAGCTTCTTGGGGCACCTCCTGACAACAAGATCACAGGCTGATGATTGAATGTGGTTTATTGTGGAGTTTGTAGCTGTGAACCAGCAGAGCAGGCCTGCTAGTGCTCCTTGTGAATGTGTATGTGTGTGTGTGTGGTGATGGGCCGGTCTAATCCTTGATAACCTATGAGCCACAGGTTATTCAGTCCGTCTGACTCGGCCCAGGTGAGGTTGCTTAAACCAGCCACCTGTAACATGTAACGGAGGCCAGCAGGTGGCGCTGTGCAGTGAAAAACCTCACTCCCCGACACCTGAATAGATGTTGTGGCGATGAAGCGCGGGCCCGTGGGTTTTTAGTTCTCACGTTAGAACGTAGCCTCTCATGCCGGAGGTCGTCGGTTAGAGCCCAGTGTGGGACACTGACTGATACACACAAACACACTCCACAATGACGTACGAGATATGATATGAGATTCATTCACGTTTAGAGTTGTAGAGTTCCGGCCTCCAATTCAAATGCAATGAAACCCGTCTTTACCACAGTAGTTGACGAGGAAAGTAAATAAAATACAGCACCCGACTAAAACATGTAGCCAACAAGCAAAGCCACCCGCAATTAATTGATTAGCTTAATCACTGGGGAAAGTCCAAAACACTTAAGTTTATACAGCACGTCAATGGGCATGAACAAATACATTAAGGTTATTACGGATGGCCTTCAACACAATGCTATGTCCACTCTGGATGTAACCCGCCCCTGTTTGTTTTGCTGGGCGTTCGCTGGGCGTTCAGTCAGGCTGAACCCTGGCCGGTTCAACACGTCTTTCTTCTTGCGTTTCTTCCTCTGGTTTCTGAGCGAGAACTGCCAAACAGAGCCAGAGGGCTCACTAGTGCAGTCCCTTCTCAGAGGCCTACGTTTCAGACATGTTAAAGCTACTCTAGTTCCGTTTGTACCCCCCAGGCCCAACCGGAGTCATATTTGGATTCACAGAGTCCCAGAGTTAAGTCTGAAACGTTGACATCCGCATTACCTAAAGTTTGAGTAACTAACCAGGTTGAGAACCTAGCCAGGTTGAGAGAACTTACCAGGTTGAGAGAACTTACCAGGTTGCGGGAACCTAACCAGGTTGCGGGAACCTAACCAGAGTGAGGGACTTTCTGTATTCCACGTCAGCGTTGAGGGTGGGGCTAATTAGCTTGAGTTGAGGACTCCACCAGGAATAGGTTTTGTCCCAAACAACAAACCCCTCCCCCTCCCATCTCTGTTTCAAACCACTGCTGTGTCATCAGACTGCGGCTGGTCGGTCGGTCAGTCTGTAGGTAGGGTGAACCAAGGGCAGTTGGCCTTTCCACTCCCAACTGTACACACCTGGGTCAAAAGTAGCCCGTTGTTTACAGAGGACGTCCCGTTTTGAGACTCTTCAATCCCACAAAGTTTAGAAAAAGAAGGAAGAAATCCTCAGTGGAACCGTCCCTCCCTACCTCCCACTCTCTGTGCTTTTGAAGAAGGCTCCCTGGACAACATACACCACTCTCTGCACGCTAGCCACCTCCACCCAAAGACGGAGCGAGGCAGCGTTCTGGCTAAACACTGACGGGGGGGGAGGGGGAAAAAAAAGGTGTGTGTGTGTGTGTGTGTGTGTGTGTGTGTGTGTGTGTGTGTGTGTGTGTGTGTGTGTGTGTGTGTGTGTGTGTGTGTGTGTGTGTGTGTGTGTGTGTGTGTGTGTGTGTGTGTGTGTGTGTGTGTGTGTGTGTGTGTGTGTGTGTGTGTGTGTGTGTGTGTGTGTGTGTGTGTGTGTGTGTCCTCTTTGTCGCTGACGGTCTCCCCTTGTACTTGTATGTGTGAGGGCGGGAGGGAGAGTGTATGGAAACAGGGAAAGATTACAGCTGGGGAGGGAGGGCGGTGGTATGTGGAAAATAGTTTGGTGGGACACACGCACACTTACTTGCTGGGTTTGAGTTGAGGCCGACTGTGTAGCGCGTAGTGTTGACGGAGAGCCCAGGACCGTTTATGGTCACCGTCGTAGGAGTGCTACTTCACAGGAACATAATGCTCCCCTCGCCTCTCATTCCCGGAATTCCTGCCTGGGAGCTTTTGTGCCGCAGCCAGTGAAATTATAAAACGGCACGCTGGACGTGAACGCCTGCTCCATCCCACAGTGCTTCTTAACGGCGCCGCAGAGGCCCTCCCGAGGACGCCGGAGTGCCGAGCGGCTCCTTTCTTGATACACGGCATGCCGTACACAGGAGTGACGCCACCGCCTCCGGGTGGTAGTCATCTCATCGGTACCGATGACGTGACCTGGGTCTAGTGGGCGGACTCTTGATCATGAACTAAAGGGATGCACTACAACACGCTAGCCGTGGCCCCCGCTGCCATAGTGTCCACTCGGCAGATGTGCATGTGACTCCTCCGCCAAACTTGAGATGAGGAAGATGTGCCTGGGAGTATTGTATCTATCTCTGTCGCTCTTGTCTCTTGTTCTGCATTTTTTGCCCTTGAATGCATGCTAGAAGGGATGCACGAGTTCCCATATATCACCCCTGGTTGTTTTGGTGTCAAGCGCCACGTCTTTAAGAAGCAAGCATCACAGCAGTCACAGGATTTCCTCCTGATTTTGCCACAGCGGCCCGTTGCCCTCCTTACCGCTGCGGTGGTTGGCGAAGAGGGGCTTGCACTCTGCGTTGCCCCGGGAGGAACATATGCACATACATTTTTTTCTTTTTTTAAATGTATTATATTTTTTATTGTTTTTAGGCTGTGAACTGCAAAGGCCAGCACAGTATCTCCTACACGCTGTCCCGGAACCAGACGGTGGTGGTGGAGTACTGCCATGACAAAGACACAGACATGTTCCAGGTAAAAGGACACGCACGCACATGCGTGTGTGTGTATGTATATATAATGCATATGGATGGATGTATAATGCATACGGACGGATCTACAACTATCTCTATGTACATGCGTGTCCAGTCTCACCAGCTGGACCGGTGAAGCTGTGTCTTGCTCAGCATTGTGCAATGCCACCCCCCCACCACCACCACCACCACCACCCAGAGCACACAGCCCAACGCTTAATGTTCTCAGTATGTAGTGCAAGCAGAGCCGCCCTGCAGCCGCACACACACACACACACACACACACACACACACACACACACACACACACACACACACACACACACACACACACACACACACACACACACACACACACACACACACACACACGTCCCTCCCTTTTTTATTGCGTCCATGTGTCTCCTAAGTAAATATACATGTACACACAAGCAGACGGGAGGAGTTGAAAACACGGAAAAGAAAGGGAGAGAGAGCGAGGAGGGGGAGGGGGGGGACGGACGACAAACTCACTACTTCCTTATTTGTATTGAACGGGGACAAATACAAATAAGGAAGTCAATGTTTGAAGGAGGATATTTTTGAAAGGCCATTTTAGGGATGGACTCTTAAGAAGTCTGTTTTTTTCTTACTGTAGCTAAACAGCTGCCTCCAGGGTTGGATGAAGGCATTTAGACATTTTGACAGACAGTGTTATTATCATCACGTGTTCCCCGAAAGACTCTAATAATCACTATAATACAGCTTCAGTTCTGTCCGAGCAGCTCATCTTAAGATCCACCGACCGACCACCCTCTCTCTGTCTGTCTGTCTGTCTGTCTGTCTGTCTCTCTGTCTGTCTCTGTCTCACAGATCGGCCGCTCCACCGAGAGCCCCATAGACTTTGTGGTGACGGACACGGTGTCGGGGGGGCAGGAGGGGGAGGATGCGCCCATCACCCAGAGCACCATCTCCCGCTTCGCCTGCCGCGTGGTCTGCCAGCGCAGCCCGCCCTTCACCGCCCGCATCTACGCCGCAGGCTTCGACTCCTCCAAGAACATCTTCCTGGGGGTGAGCGTGAGTCTGGCTACTACGCTTTCCTACCGCCCGCCGCCGCCGCCGTCGTGTGTCATGCTCAACGTTCAGCCCCCTGGAGCAGAGGGAGGGAGAGAGAGAGACAGACCCTCCCACCTTCGCCACATTGAAAAGTGTTGCATTTCACGCATTTGTGATTGACAGGCTAGATTCATTCTCGGAACCTATCGGGGACGAGATGCCTCGGTTGGGCAGAAATTACCCGGCAGCAGTCTAAAATCAAAATGGTCCTATGCAGAGTTAATCAAGATATTTTCACTCTAATAGCTGACAGTGTGGGATTTCTAATGAATGACCCTTAAATAACAGCCCTTACATCTTACCTACAGCACCTTTATAAAAAAAAATATATATATATATATCTTTTTTTTTTTTAAGGGGAAGTGGTTGTCACCTCATGGGTGATAATTTAAGCCCTCTTCCCGTCCCATCCTCTCACCCGCAGGAGAAAGCCGCCAAGTGGAAGAACCCGGACGGTCACATGGACGGGCTGACGACCAACGGCGTGCTGGTGATGCACCCCAGGGGCGGGTTCACGGAGGAGTCCAAGCCCGGCGTCTGGAGGGAGATCTCTGTGTGCGGCGACGTGTACACGCTGAGGGAGACCCGCTCGGCACAGACCCGAGGCAAACTGGTTAGAGAGACACACACACACACATACACACATATACACATACACACACACAGTGTCTTCAAATTAGGGCGGCAACTAACCAAATCTGTGATCTTTTTTGGTGATGTTGTTTGGTCTATAAAAGTGTGTCTGACGAGCGGGCAAGTCTTCATGTTAGAATCTGGAAAAGCGAGGAAAGCAGCCAATTATTTCAGACAAAAGCCATTATCGGCTCATCATAATTACAAGCAATTCATTCTCCGCCGCGTGGATTGTTTCAGCGCCGTGACGGTGTCGAGATGTCGAGAGTTGAATATCTGATGCAACTCTTGGGTGAAAAAGGCATCCATTTATCTCAATACCTCAGTCGTAAGGCAGCCCTTTCTTTAATGCCACGCCACGTCCTCTTCAGTGCCGTGTGGACGTTCATGTGTGTGATTTCCCCCATCCAACCCCCCCCCCCGACAGGTGGAGCACGAGAGCAACGTCCTGCAGGACGGCTCGCTGGTGGACCTGTGCGGCGCCACCCTGCTGTGGCGCACGGCCGACGGCCTCTTCCACACGCCCACCCAGAAGCACCTGGAGGCGCTTCGGCAGGAGATCAACGCGGCGCGGCCCCAGTGCCCCGTGGGCCTCAACACGCTGGCCTTCCCCAGCATGCAGCGCAGCCGCGCCCTCTCCTCCCTGGAGGACAAGCAGCCCTGGGTGTACCTGGCGTGCGGCCACGTGCACGGCTACCACGACTGGGGCCACCGCTCGGAGCGGGAGCCCAACGCCCGGCGCGAGTGCCCCATGTGCCGCACCGTGGGGCCCTACGTGCCCCTGTGGCTGGGCTGCGAGCCGGCCTTCTACGTGGACACGGGCGCGCCCACGCACGCCTTCGTGCCGTGCGGACACGTGTGCTCGGAGAAGTCGGTCAAGTACTGGTCGGAGATCCCCCTGCCCCACGGCACGCACGCCTTCCACGCCGCCTGCCCCTTCTGCGCCACCCAGCTGGGCCTCTCCCAGGGCTGGGCCAAGCTCATCTTCCAGGGCCCCATCGACTGAGCGCCGCGGGACTCTTCGCCGCGGACGGGTGGATAACGGCAGGAGGGGCCACCATGCTGTGAATCCGTTCTTATGGACTGCTTTTCTGATTTCCTTAAATTTTTTTTGTTTTTATTGATTCGAAAACACAGACTGTGGAAAAGGAGTGAGATGTTTCTAAGATCGCTATGGCCTGTGGATCAGGCACAACGGGGGGGGGGGGGGGGGCCTGCAGAGATGTTACGCACAGTAGACCACAGACATGAGTTTCCTCCCGAATGACATGCATTTAGTCAACGGGCCTTAACTTTCACTGAAGGCCCAGCACCCAGACCCTCCCACCCACCCCCCCCCCCCCCCCGGCTGACCGAGCTCCAGGGGGAGGGAGGGAGGGAGGGGGGGGTCATTGGAGGTGAAGCTTGTGTTTACGCTCCGCTTTTAACAAAACTGACTCATGCAGATGACCCAGAGGCAGGTGTGGAGGAGGGTCTGGGAATGGGGGAAGCCCTGGGGGCGGCGTGTCCGAGACGCGGAGCCAGACAGCTGGACTGTTGGCTGGGAAGGGGGCCAGGAGGGGCCGGAGCTTCCCGTGGACCCGATGACATCCAGACCGTGGAGCCTACCGAGAGGTGGACACTAATCCAGAGAAGGCAACAGATGGCTTTTAATAAAGAGGAGGCCACTTCTGTTGGTATATTCCAGTGCCTCACACTCCACTATGGAAATCTATTTTCAATTTTTTTCAAGATGGAGAAAACTGTTTTTTGCCGCTTTTTGAGAACTTTAACAGAAATGCAAACCTACGAGTTTCCTTCCATATTTTTATTCATTTTTTTTTTTTTTTTTTCAGTCAGAAGAGATATTTTACTACACTGAGGACGTTGTACTGTTTTGTAATGAAAAGGTTAATATATTTTTCTCTCGCCTAAGTATTGCGTGTATATATATATATATATGTATGTGGGCTTTTTTTGGTGTGGGAGCTTGCTAACCCTGCCCTGTGACCTTAACCCCTGTTGCGGTTTCTATTACGCTACCACCACCACCCAAATACCAACCACCACCTGAAACCGAAAGTCCAAATCTAACTTTTTGGGGGTTTGGACAATGAATGTATTTTGAATACATTGAGGATTCTTACCAACAGTGCTTTATTACGGTATTACCATAATGTCATGAGAAAAACCCTCTCCCAATCCTACAGACGCACAATGTTGATGCCTCCCAGAATAAGGACTATGTCCATCTTGAATGGAAGACATGAGGAGCCTAATCCACATATGCCCATGCGGCCTCTCTTTGCGTGTTGATTCCCCATGCGACACACAGTCTCCTGCTCACGCAACATTTGTGGTGAGCTTTCAGTCGACCCTGGTGGGTGATGGGCCTTTCGATTATCTCATTCGTTTCTTTTTTTGCGTTTTAATGCAATCTATTTTTAAGGCGCAAATTCTCAGTATCGTCTATAACCAAAAGCTGAGCTACGGTGTGTTCTCCCCAAAGACGCCTCCACCTCTCTGTTGGATCCAGAGTGTGGCGGGTGTTCCTAAAGTGATCCTTAAACCAACCAACCAACCCAGCCGCCGCCGCTGCTACCATGGAAACATTGACGCCTCTGGGTCTGCCGGTAGGAGGGCTGAACTCGCCGGCCCATAAAAGATGCCGTCCGCAGCAGCACACCCAATGCCAAATATGTTCACCTCCTGCTGTGTGCAGACAAAATCAAAAAGTTCGCCAAAAAGTGCAAATATATATATTGAAGCTAAAGAACCGGCGCGTACGTACGGTGCCCATGTGTAGTGCGTGTAGATTCCACCACTAGGTCACACAATAGGGTAGAAAAGAATATTGTTGGGTATTCTGAGAGTAAAAGTGCATGTGCTATCAAAGAGCCATTGTTTGAAGAAAAAATAATTAATTAATCCCCACACATGGGTCTTATAAAACCTAGACCAATAAACAAAATATTTGTCTTCTTAAAGGTGGGCTAGAGAGAATATGGAATATACATAGTCGTCTTTCCCATTAAAATGTGGCTTGTCGTACTGCGGTATCTGCCGAGATACCGGCAAGAGGGTTCACCAAATATGCAAATGTTTTTATGAAGATGATGCGTTTAAAATTTGAATTTAGGGTCAAGGAAGGACTTGGCCCCTTTGGACAGTATATCATTCCTTCTTCTTCTGAAAACTCTTGAGCTAAACGGCACTGGCCCCGACGCCGTCGACCGAACGCTGTTAACAGCTGCAACGTAGCTGCCGAAAAACATTCCTCTTTGGTAAACATGGGCGGGCTCCCCCCCCCCCCCCCCACTCAGTTAACCCTAGGGCTTGTTCTGTGTAACTTGTCTCCTATGCAGGAACTCTGAACACGGGAGTCAATGGACATCCTGATGCTCCCAATGCATACTTTGCAAAGAATAAAGTTTTTGTTTTGGGAAAAAAATTAAAAAGCATACAGTGGATTGTGTGGTTTTTTGTTTTTTTGTTCTCCCCCCCCCCCCCCCCAAATGCACTTGGATGTGTTTATTTATAATGATAATGGTATGGTTTCTTCACAGGACAGTTGGTACAAATGACTGTGTTGCTATTAATGGTGAACCTCTGGGAATAAGGTTAAGGCTATATACAGTGCATTTCACAGCGTCCAATGGGAGGGCTGCTTTTGTTTTTGTACAGCAACTCCTTGTCTGAAAATGGTGGGCCTTGTGAAACGGTAATCAGCTTTTAAATCACTCCTCTGGTTGCATACACATTTCATCATTGTTCAACTTCAACACTTCTCATCTATCTTTTGTCATATGTTGATAACTATGAGGCAGCATTTGTTTGAGATAAGGGACCGGGTCTCTTGAAGTCTAGTTTGGTAATGGCTACATTGTATGCCTTATCGACCTCAATTTCATATTCACTACTGCATCAGCAACGTTCTTTAATTTTTTAAGGTGTTGGTGTAGTTTTCAACTCTGGCCACAGGAGGGCACTATTTCCTAACAATGGAGATATTGGCCCGATTCCTACAGGGGCTTTGGGCTATCAACCACCAGCTGTCGGTAAACAACACTAGCACGTTTGTTCAAAAATCCAAAACAGACATAATTGCAAACACTTCACTGACATATTGTCACAAATTGAATTAAGCCTAACTCAATTAACATGCTCATAAATGTCTCACAATTATCCAATTTGTTTTGCATGACCGAACCACAACAGCCATAAAGTGCTGCACTATTCTAGTGAGCCAAAATTAGTATTTTGAAAAAGTTGAGATCTATATATTTTTTTTATTGAGATATGCTTGTATATTTCTCTTTTTAGTTGATGTAGGCTTATAAGTTATGTTGCATAGGCCTATACATTGTTGCCCACAGGCCTGGGCTGGTTTTACTGAATCAATAACTTCTATAAATATTGTCTCTAAAACATTGCCCTTCTTGGTGCAATTTCAGTACGCCGGTGGTTTGGAAAACAGGCTTGTTTCCTTATGACATCTTATCACAAGGTTGGAACCGCGTTTCAACTGCAATAAAAAAAAAAAGTAATTACCCGATGAAAGACACGCGCGTGCAAAATGCGCACACAGGCCTGACGTGCGCAACGCGTTTAGTCTGTTTAAATATCTACATTACAGCCAGCCTACATGGCGGCGATACTTCCATCATTCATGAGGCTCCGTCTTCTCTAAACTGAGGACATAAAAAAAGGGATTTTAATACTAACATTACAGTCGTGCGTCGGGAGGGGATGTGTGTGTGCGTGTGTGTGTGTGGGGGGGGGGCAGGCAGCAGCAGCGGGATGCCATGCCTCCCAATTAACATTACTACGGTACGTGGAGACGGGTTCATGTGCCTGCACATTACTTACTCGTATTTCTGAATGACAGAGGAGACGCTGAAGGTGACAGCATGCTAATGTGTGATGGCCGGTTGGCTCTGCATGCGTTCCTAAGCAGGGCATGCGGTTATGCAAAATGTCAAATGATACAATTCTGACTAAAACGATGCTGTTTTTTGTGTGAATGACGCACTATATATCATCAAACAACCGATGGATGATGCACATGCTAGGGCCATTGATCAGTGAATAATCAAATGTAATGATTGTAACATGTTCTAATAGCACTAGTGTTTTATCTTCACTGTATATGCCAAACAACTACTGGATGCATTGCTATATGGGAAGTTATCATTCAGCAACCGTGAACTTACAAAACAAGCTTTCTGTCAGTTTCAGCTGCCTTTGGTTTTTCCGTGAGAGGTTTACTGCCACATGGGTGAAGCTCCTCTGTGTCTGACGTTCATCAAGGAGGAGGGAGAAGAAAACGAAGGAGAAGAGGAAAACACGACGAGTGTGTGATTTCCAAGGCTCATGACAGCCTGGACAGACTGGATGCCAACACGAGACCCATCCAGCGAGATCAAAGCGGCACATGCAAATGGTAAGAATCATGGGAAAAAGGGAAACGGAAAGATATCATAAACTGTCCTAATAGTTTTGATGGCCAGAGAAACCTCACCATGTTTCATGGGTTTCATCAGAAGGCAAGTAATGTGAATGTTGTTGACATGTGGAATAAAAAATAACCACATCAGGGAAACACACTCGCCCTCAGAAGTCTTTGGGCTTTTTCTAGAAGTTTGCTTCTGAATCTTAACTTTGGATTGAAGCGGAGACCTGAGCAGGGAACATCTCTCTCTCTCACACACACACACACACACACACACACACACACACACACACACACACACACACACACACACACACACACACACACACACACACACACACACACACACACACACACACACACACACACACACACACACTTATATATGTGGTGTAGTGTCTTTCCTGGGGTCCGTTGTAATGGGACATCGTGTGTTTTGACGTGCCTTTTCTGATGGCCCGGCCCATGTTATTTACCAGGTTAAATGAACGGTAGTAGCAAAGTTCATGTTGTAGCCTACCACCTGGTCAGTTTTGTTCACGACCTCATATTTCGTTTTTTATTTGGAAAATAACTCATATTACAGATGTAGACAGAAATTAATTGCAAGGACATTTTGTATTATAGTTCAGTAATATGTCCCACTGTTGATCAGTAGCTCCACTTTTACAAGTTCCCCAATCATTTTTGTTTGACATATTCAGGGTAGATAAGGACCTCAAATCAATCCTGAAGATGACTACAGTCATGAAAGAAAACAGTAATCACTGTTTATTCATCTCAAATACTAAAATTTGATTAACTAGTGGACAGATCATAATTGCCATACTTTGTAATTATTTGTAATGATTGGTAATAATTTGTGTTCTTTGAAATTTAGCCTAGCTTCAACAGCTATCTCAACTATTGGCAAACTATTGCAATAGAATGCTATATTATTGGCCTTCACTGTTAAGAACCGTGTCGATACTTATGGCTAATACCTACTGGAAATGTAGGAAACTGTTGTTGCAATGCTACAATTATAATTTTATTTACTTAACACTTTGAGATTCTTGTGAATGAAAAGTGCAATACAAATGCATTATTATTACAATATATTTTCTAAAATAATCCTTATTCACTCACATGTGGCGTTATAGTAAAATATCTCGAGATAGACTGAGGAACTAAACGTCAGAGGTCCTTAATCTTTATTGAAATATTATAGTAAATAATATATATAGAGGCCTTTAATATTTATTGAAAGATCATATATAAACACGCCATTAGCGCTCAATTCCATACTATACCAATTCATAGCAAACCATTAGTGTTGAATTCAGTAGGCTAGTGTACATGTGGGCGCCCTCTAGAGTCCACCATTTACCTGGGCTCCACTGTGGATGGGAAAACAGTGCAGAACATAACATAACATAAAAAAACTAAAGTTAATGAAAATGTTAAAAGTTTGTGAATTTAAAATGAGCCACCTGCAGCAAAACCCTACTCAAAGTGACTTAGGCCGGACGTGAACCCGCAACGCACAACAGCAACCTCGGGAGTTCAAGCCCTGTGCGCTAACCACTATAGTAGCTCTACTCTGACTCAGAACGCGGCTCAAATCTAATACTGACTGGATACCAAAAGGGCCTTTGTTGTTTTTCCATGACATTTTTTAACCAGAAAGTTTGTAATTCTAGAACACCCAAAGTGACTTATTTGGGGTTTTCTTTAGGATACCCAAACAAGTAGCAAGACAAACGTAGATCCGAAGAAGATCAGCAATAAACTAGTGTGGTCTGTTCTCGTTCTTCACTGATTGGGTGAACACATGCGCGCACACACACACAGACAGACAGACAGACAGACAGACACATACTCACACACACACACTAGAGACATGATGAAGGAAAGTACCTCCTGAACGGAAAAACTCCTGACCACATATCCAGAACAAGAACCAACAACAACACCACCTGGTTTCTTGAAAACCACGGTCTGAATTAAATACAAACAATTTTAACAAGTCGAACAAAACTGGTTTTGCTTTAGCTGACTGCAGCTCTGCCACCAGCACAATTACACGACCCAGGCAGTATGGCGTGGAGTTTGAGAAGGGATTACGATCGTATCGGTGCCTATTTACTGTGTTGTGTGGCTCTCGATGACACTCTGTGCTCAGCCCCGCTCGTCCTATTACTTTCTCAATGAATAACAAACGCCTTGTCGAATAACATGCAAATAAACACACACACACACACCGAAATTGGGTCTCCTGAACATATATTTATTTTTTTTGTACATACAAACCAGAACAGCAAAGGGCTTTTCTGGTCACGTTGGCCTCTCAGGTGGTGGATGGATGGATGGATGGATGGATGGATGCCCTTCTCCTCGTCTCCTCCCGGTCGAGCCCAGATGTGAAGCAAGGCAGCCGACTGATCCAAACAAGGGGTGGAGGGGTGGAGGGGGGGGGGGGGAAACGACAAATGACTTTAATTACGCGGTAATTGCCAGAGTCTTGCTAATTAAATCTTCATCAGTTCAGTTAAGTGGATTCGTTCCCGCATGGGTAGCACGCCGCGCCCCGCGCTTCCCATTTCTCACATTCCACACACACACACACACACACACACACACACACACACACTGCACAACAACGACGACGTCGGGAGACACCATCGCAGTCTCTCGCCCCACGCTCTGCCTGCTTCTCTCTGTGTCCCTCTCACCCCCCCCTCCTCCCCCCCCCCTCCTCCACCATCACCACTCATGTCTCCTTGAAATGTTTTGGATTAATGTCATATTAGGAAATGGGCTGTTTAGCAGTGACTATACTGCCAGCAGGCAGTTTTGTTAAAACCACACGAAGAGACCACAGACCAGGAGGAACCGGGAGGAACCGGGTGGAACCGGGTGGAACCGGGTGGAACCGGGTGGAACCAGATGGAACCAGATGGAACCAGATGGAACCAGATGGAACCAGATGGAGCCATGAGACCAGGTGCAACCAGATGGAACCAGATGGAACCTGGTGGAGCCAATTGAAGCCGGGTAAAACCAGATGGAACCTGGTGGAACTGGATGGAACCTGGTGGAACTGGCTGGAACCAAGTGGGACCAGGTGGAACCAGATGAAACCAAATGCTGGCCACTGTTAAAAACATTTAAATGTCCGAAATGCCCCGAAATCTCACAAATGATGGCTACATATATCATGCTAATATCATAATAATACATTTTATAGTGAGCACATGGTGACGAACTCAAAGGAAGTTCAAGTGACCCTCTCTGTGTCTACTGAACAATGAACCACCGCTGTCCTGTATGTTTCTTATAAGAACAAGACACATATTAGGTTTGTTGTGAGGTGCTGAATCCCTGCTCGGGGACAGTGTTGGCCTGTAAGCAGCTGGTTAGTATGGAGGCTGTTTAGGAAGGGATAAAGTGCTGTAATGTGGCTGTGAAGCATATTCAAAGGGGCTTAACTGGATTACACCTCATTTCAAGGATGCTTAAGGTAAGATTAAAAACAGATATGCGATAAGTGAGCAAAATACCAAATCGAATAGATCGCATTCCATCAAGAGGCTGAACGCATCAGGGGGAAACAGAGTGTCTTTTGTCACCGCCTTGCACCTTCCCACGGCGAAAGAATACAAATCTTTTTTGCTTTGTTAGATACAATAAAAAAAAATAAGCATGTAAACCTAAAAGAGGATCCGACTGCGTTGGACCCCCTTGATTCACCATTAACGTATTTCCCTAATAAGATATGCTAAATCCCCAGAGCCCAAACATAACAAGTCTCTAATCACACACACCGGCACACATGACTGCATGGACGAGCACCGCCGCTGCACTCGGGCACGCCGTATAGACACACACACACGGGGCCACACACCTCCAGTGCATTTAATACCACTGTGTGGAGTGTGTGTGGTTGGTGGCTGGTTTAAGCAGCCCTGCCACCTGGCCTGAGTTACAGTGATTACTCTATGGCTGGTGAGGCTGCACACCTGTGGGTCATTGTTAATCAAGGCTCACAGGTTAAACAGCCACCATCACGCACACTCAAGGAAGAGCTCTAGCATGTACCATCGGCTCTGTTATTACCATCTGCTCTGTTATTATTATTATCAAACTCTTGCAATAAACCGGATTCCTCATCACCCTGGTGTTCTTGTCTTCGGGAGGAGGTTGCAAGAAGCCATTTTAATGGCTAGTGGCAGCGTCGTCTGCTACACTGGCGCCTGACAGGGACCTCGCCGACCAGGACAAGGCACAGCCACCTCCCACACCAACCCTTTCCCCCCCCCGGGAGAGACGCAGCAACAGCTAGGAGCAACCACTTGCGGCCAAACACCCCTAGATCCAGGACGCAACAGCCCAGATCCTGCGGGAACTCCACCTGCCAGCGCAGCAGCCCAAGGCCCCATGCTCCAGGTAGGAGGTGGGGAAGATGTCTCGTCGCCCTGGTGGAGGGTAGCCTTACCAGGGGCTGTTGGTGGGCCCTTAAAGGAGCTACCACCGTGGCCTAGCTGTCCAGTCTCGCAGCCCATCCAGACAACCCGGCAACTGCCAGTCCAGAGAAACCCACCGCCAGTCAAGACAGCAGCCCAGGCCTCTGGTCTCCAAGACTAAGGAGGGGGAGGGTTGGTTGGCGGGTCACCCTGGGGTGGTGTACTGACAATGGGGTTGGGGGTTGTTTATTTTATTTTTTTGGACCTTGAAAACCGTGTAGAGTCCGGTTAAGGTTTTCCCCAGCCTCAGTGTGGCGTTGGGGGTATGTGGAGTGTGTGTTGTTGGTGGTTGGTTTATGCAGCTGGCCTACATTACACTGATTACTCTATGGCTGGTGAGGCGGCACACCTGTGGGACATTGTTAATCAAGGCCCACAGGTTAAAACAGCCATGGGAGGAAGAGCTCTAGCATGTACCATCTGCTCTGCTCACCATTATTCAAACTCGTGCAATAAACCGGATTCCTCATCAGCCTGTGTCCTTCAGGAGGAGCCATTTTAAAGGCTTGTGGCAGCGTGGATTGCTACACACTCCAACTACAGCCTGCTAATATTTGGGTAATTCCTCTGTTTGGACAACCTGTCAATAATACAAAAACAGCATTGAATTGTCTGGTTGGGAGGCATTAAGAGAGTATAGTGTGTGCTTAATCCACTCTGCTCTCTATTGAGTTTCCTGCACATGCCTCTCAGGCTACAGCATGCAACGCACTGCTATGAATGTGGTACAGGACTGCTTTTGTTTTACAAGTGAGCAGTGAATGCATGCATCCGTGTAGCACTTGTGTACAATCTGGGCATAAGACTATCTGGGATTGTATTTGAGTGAACGATGGGTGTGGAGTGTGTGTGGTTGGTTGACTGGTTTAAGCAGCCTCACCTGACAGAGTCAGACTGATTAGAGTCTAGGGCTGCTGGGTGAGTCTGCACACCTGTGGGTCGTTGGTAAGTGCTAGCACCATGTACACCATCTGCTCTGTTCACCAGACAAACTCTGCAATAAAACAGTTTCCTCATCACTCTGTGTCCTGTGTTCTCGGGGATCCATTTTAATGGCTTGTGGCAGCTGTTATAAATCAAGAGCTAACCCTGATGCACCTCCCCCGTCCTCCACATCCATCTTCTCCACCACCACCACCCAATATCCACCTGCCTGCCTGCCTGCCACTGCAGCCCGACAGATTAAGCAAATTTTGGATTACAGGTGAAATCACGGTGACATCACAGGATGGCTGAGCTGTATGGTGTAAGGTGAGACGACGAGTACTGAGGTGTGTGTGTGTGTGTGTGTGTGTGTGTGTGTGTGTGTGTGTGTGTGTGTGTGTGTGTGTGTGTGTGTGTGTGTGTGTGTGTGTGTGTGTGTGTGTGGTGTGTGTGTGTGTGTGTGTGTGTGTGTGTGTGTGTGTGTGTGTGTGTGTGTGTGTGTGTGTGTGTGTGTGTGTGTGTGTGTGTGTGTGTGTGTGTGTGTGTGTGTGTGTGTGTGTGTGTGTTTCACAACGATGATGAGAGAGTAAGGGTAGGTGGTGGTGGGGGGATTACGGAGCCTTCAGGGAGGAGGCAAGGTGCTGACACCACTCCACCTCTCCAAGGGCTCAATTTACTGAGGGATCAGGGATTATTATCAGTTCAACAGGGGCACTTCCTTCATTAGCGCCGTCCTTCAACCTGTGAATATGGACACCTGTGAGACATTTAATGGTGCCTCCATCTTGTCTTGTCTCACTCGCACCCCAGGGCAGCCCCTCGAGTGTATGAGTGTGTGTGGGCTCGTTGGTTTGTCTTTGGTAAGTATTATAGATTATATCCAATTTGTATAGGCCTACATTGTAAAAGTAAAAAATTACGTGATCATATCATAAAAATCCCATTTATAAAGAATTTGAAATGTAATATTTAACAAAGACGCTATGTGATGTCTCCATATGGCTGTAATGGATGAATGAATAAGGCAGGCACTTATGTTTGGTTTTGGTTTTACCTGGTTTGTCAAGCCTAAACCTTCTGCGGCACAGAACATGGTTAAATGCATTGTGCATTGGCTTGGCTTTAATTCCTACATTGCATGGTCCAGTGAAAAGGCCTACAGAGCAGCCCAAATAACCAAGTGCACTAGATTATGAGTGTAGTTGTAGTTGTAGTTGTGGTGTCTGAGAGGAGGATGCTGCGCAAGCTGCGTAGTATCCTTGACAACAACTCTCACCCTCTCCATCAGGTGCTGACCTCATACAGAAGCACCTTCAGCAACAGACTCATTCCACCCAGGTGTACCACAGAACGCCATAGGAAGTCCTTTCTTCCTGTGGCCATCACTCTCTATTCATCTACCTCGGGTCGTGAGAGGGACAGTGGAGACTCAGTGACCTGAGGCCAACACACTGTTATTATTATTATTTTTTGGTCAACGCACTGTAAATCCTTTCACTGTAATTTTGCACTGTAAATTCTATTTCACTTTTCACTTTTCACACGTCACTTTTTCAGTATTCATTTCGAGTTTGAGTTATTTATTAATATTTTATTACTGCCAATTTGCACTATACGTATTGTTGTGTATTGTATATACCTACGTATTACTGTAATACTGTAAATTGTGCAATTTATCTATTCGTCTATCAATACATTCAGATTTCATTTAGAGTTATTTTAGTTATATTTTGTTTATACTAGTTTTGTTTAGTTATTTAGTTTTTAGCTTTTAGATATTAGTATATTTTTGTGTGCATTTATTCCCCCTGTGTCAACTGTTGCACCTTAATTTCCCTCGGGATAAATAAAGTTATCTTGAATCTTGAATCTTGAATCTAGTTAAGTAAAGTACCGGGGGTGGACAGTAGGCGGCGGAAGAGCCGGCGCATGGGCATTGGGCATGGATATGAATTCCTCCACTTTTCAAAGACGAATAACTGTTGACAACCGCACCATTATCTAGATTAAGAACTAGAATTGTTTTGGTTTCCTTATCTTATTATTTATTTGGAATTTAAGAAAAGAGTGGCGATGAATCAACGCAGGACGCCTCAACACATAAGCAACCGACATCTGACAGTTTCATATTGGCCTAGTTGAGGACATCGAGTTTGTGTGGACGTCTAAGTTATTAAACCAATTCCAATTCATCATCTGTTCCCAGTATTCAATCATGAAGACATTGGGGCAATACAAATACATCTAAGAGGTAAATATAGTATAGGCCTAATGTGTGTGTTATGACTATTCCGGGATAATCTAATATTTTTTCTAATCGCATTTCGCAACCCGGGCAAATAAAACTATGCATGTTCTTTCTTTCGTTTGCTTTATTGTGTATTTTTGTGTACAGCCTACTTTCGGATATAGCACATTTTGAGCCAGCACCGTACATTTGACGCCTTGAATCCTAATCATATGCAATCATATGCATGTCATATGTGGTAACATTTAAAAACAATACACCTTTGGTTTGCAAGGTAAATATCAACAAACAGACAATATCAACGAGCATGAAAAGCAAATTTAAACTAAGAGTCCAAACAAGTGTAAAAACCAGGTTGAGGTTGAAGATATCAGGTGCAGAAGTGACCTCGGTTATATAGCTGAGTTATGAGTCATTTTATTACGATGTTGTTGGAGGCGTTCAATCGGTGCGGAGGAGGAGGAGGAGGGTTTCAAGACATCGGTCAGATTATATTCTCGTATGACACATTCATAATATATGCGTATTATGTGTGTGTGACGGAACCCCGCTGTCATTAAAACGATATGATTGTATAATCTGGCAAGTGGTCCACAGTCGACACACACACGCGCGCGCTCTTAAAAGAAGAGCCGCGAGACCGGCACTCATCGCGAGATTCTGTGCTTAACCAATCCGGGTTTGTACTTCCTGCACCCGATGGCACTTTCACTTAAACACAAAACCGCGAAACATATGGACTAAGATAACATACACTACATCATTTTAATAGTTAACATTTGGCTACCACAAATATACAGATTTATTTTTAATTTGTTTTGTAAAGATGCCTATTACTAGCCTTTCATTGGCGCAAACGCCAAATCGCTAGCTAGCTTCAGCTCCAATGTTGTCCTGTTTGTTGTTGTGTTGTTGAATAGCCATGATGGAGGAGAGGGGAACATGGACCCTGACGGGCCTCACGGTCGCTGCTGTCGCCGCACTCTACCTGCCGTGCGTGCAGAGAACCGTACCTGGAGGGGACTCAGGTTGGTACTACTATTAACTTAGACCCGTGGGTATAACTTAACTTAAGACCCTTGGGGCTAACTTCAACGATTTAAGATGATTTTGTTTTGATGAATGTGTAACAAAGTACAACGGAATGCTTCACTCCCCATTCACTCCCGCAGTATGAATTGTTTACTACTATACTATACTATACAATACTATACTATACTATGAACAACACTATATCCTATATTCTATACTATATACTGTACACTACACTATACACAATAAAATAAAAAAGTACAAGAATGGATGATATATCTATATGGGGAATGGTGCAAAAAGCATTCTCTATACTTAACGACTTAACTTAGACCTGTGGGGCTACCTTAACTTAGAACTTAGATGATTCTACAGAACGACTAACTGTGTTTAGTAAGAAGAAAACCTAAATGTTGATCATGCATGTCATGACTCCGTACCAATATGACCCTTAATGTCATACAGTTGTGGTTTCAGATTTGACATCTAATGTAGCTTGGGGGAAAAAAAACATTGAAACAAGCTTTTTGTGATCTATGATGATCTATGATTATAGGAAAATTTGGTGAATTTGGTTTTGTGACTATTCTGTAATGGCTCCAGTATATATCCAGTATATATCCAATAATAAAATCGAGGAACTAAATCGTTACCAAGACATGTATTCACCAATGTATTTGTAAAGGTGTGTTATAACATGTATTCAAATGTTGAAATTCAACCCCCGCAAGAAACTTCTTAAGAAACTGCTGAAGTTGGGTTAGCCGTAAAAATCTAAAATGTTAAATTTTGCTTTGAGTAACGCCCACTTTTATATTAATGTCTTAAGAATCCTATCGTCCTCGTCCTGGTCCAGCTTGCGCTTGCAGTGGCGCAGATTTGGCTGTTGCACATTCTGCAGGTGCTCCTCACTCCTGGCTGCTGTCGCAAAGTCTGATTTTGAGTTTGACGCCACCCTCGGCACATCCTATTCACAACTTTGATGGCACGTACGTTCACCGCACTCATCTGGAATGCTTCACTGGCAGCCCAATCCTCTACATCCAGTGAGATAAACGCTGGATCGTTGTGCAGCTTGTGCATGCCGAACCAAAAGTCTGGGTTGGCGAGGTCAGCCAAGCATGCTGCTGAGAGTGAGAATGTAGGGCTCGCATGGGTAGGTCAGCCGGCTTGTGCTCCAAGGTGGTATCTTCAAGTGCGCAACACTCGCCAACTGGCACCTTGGTGCTGAAGAGTGCTAGGGGCAGCATCTCACTCGTCAGGTACCATAGGTGCAGCTCCAGTGCTTTGATCGGTGATGCTGCAATGCCCTCGTCAACAGACGTCATTCCATGCGGCATCTATGGTGGTGGTGTCGCAGGTCAGCCACCACGTTGCATAGATGTGCGTAAGGAAGTTGACAAACGGCAACTGTACAGTAGCGTGGCCATCCATCGCGCCTTGAGCAGTGCTCCCGGCCGTTGGAAGGTAACTGGAGTGTGTGCTGCACCATCTGCACCCAGATACATAAGACACAGCTGCACAAACTTGTAGTCGAGCACTCCTGCAGTGCACTCAATGAGTTCAGCACGCATCTTGCCCAGGAACGGTGGTTTGGCTACATTCCATCAGGAATGTAGCGGGACAATGGGCCCCTGTCCTAATGTGGCACCAGGTCCCGGTTGTCACCGAGCAGCGTAAACAATGTAACCTCTGGCGAGCGTGACGTCTCTATCTTGAGGTCAGTGAAAATGTGGCTGAGGAGCACCTCACCGACGTGGTACCGGGACCAGAGCAGTTGTCGACCCAGTGAGGGCGCACATTGGTAAGCATCGGTGTCAACTTGCAGTCCCAGTTCAGGGTGCATATTGGAGGTGGTGTCCACTGCTCGTGCTGTTCCTCACTGATGGCCTCCAGTGTGTGGTGGCGCTCGGTCTGCTGTTGTGTAGGATGTGGAGACCTTTGACCAATTGCCACCTGACTCTTCAATCAGGCCGTGGGTGAAAGCAGCCTGCTGCATTGGTGTGATCTTCAACCGGCTAGCCAGTGGCACAAGACTCGCCCAGCTGAGGATGTCTGATGGAATGAAGGTTGGGGTGCCTGTGTCTTCTTATGCTTGCGGGTGGGTGTGTTCTCCGCCGGTGGATTAGCTGTTTTATCGTCATTGCATCCTCATCACCGTCGCTTCGTCACCGTGCTAGATTTTGCAGTCATTTCTTGCTGCTCTTTGGTTAGGTGTGCCTGCTAGGCTGCTTCTGTCGCCACGTCCCCTTGGATTGCAGCTTGGTATCAAATGCTCCAAATGTGGCCACGCTGTTGCTCTTCATGCAGGCCAGGAAAGTAATGTCCTCCGGATTTCCGATGAGCTGCTGGTGTGTGGAGTCCAGCCGGTGCTCCATTGCCACCACCAGTCGAGCTGTAGCGTATAGAGACATGCTGCCACATGGGCTTCTTCTTCTTTGTCACATGGTCTTGTTTCTTCTTCTTGAAACCAAAGCCCAAAGTGATGGCACCAGAGAACGACATCAAAACCAACCACTTTTTCATGGCTCTCCAATGGGTGCCAGTCACCCCCTTTTGCCATAAAAGCTGCTGTGCTGTTACACTTCTAGATCACTACGTATTGTAACAATATTTAGCATTTATTGTTTTTGCATGGATGGTAACACATTGAGCACCTAGACAGATCAATATGCTGTAATTGTGTATTTTGATGTACCCTAATGGCGATACACTTGCACTCCTGTAGCATTATTATATGGCTATTTTAATTACAATGGCTATTACTGCTGTACTACTTTCATTGTTCTGTATGATGACTACAAGGGGCAGTATAATGATTAGAGCTTGTTCTTTACTTTGATAACTAATGACCATGAAGTCATTGGATGGTAGATTAAATTAGAATAGGCACAATTGTTAATTGCATGTCCAAAATGGGTAACATTGGCTACAGTTACTAATCACTATATGCTAATGACATGCATGGGTTTAATTCATACATACAGGCCTTTTAACTAATTCCAGCAAAGCAATGGACATCATATTGCTGCTATGCTTCAAAACATGTGGCCATTGTGTCCATAATGTAGCATGCAGTTACAAATACTGTTGGAGAAATGATAGCTGAAGTCATTCGAAAATATGGGCCTGGGTGTACGACTGCTCTGCTCAGATGTCCTGCCTCGGCTTAAAAGCGGCGTACGGGCTAAATGCACATTTAGCAGAATGAATGCATGTGAAAAGCCAGAGCCGATATGGGAGAGGCAGAGGAGAGCACCGCGGGATAGAAAGCTCGAGTCGACCCTGCTGGTTGTGTGGCAGCCGAGCGAGCGCGGGGCCCTGGCCAGCCCCTTCTCCACAGTGTTTAGGGACGGTGCAGGATGCCCGCTCTGATAGTGCCAGCTGAACACCCCTTCCCCATTCCTCCAGGTCTCCGTCTCTGAGTCCTAATCTCTTTAGGTGCGATGTGCCCTGGAGGGGCTCGAGCGCAGCCTCGCGGGAACACACTGTTGTCTAGGAATGTGTGAGTGTGGAAATGGTGGGGAGGGGGGGATTATGTGGGAGAACTGGTGTGGGTGCCCGTACTCCACTATCACAAAGACTGTTGGCGCCCGTGCCACTCAATATTTTCCCTTTTTAGTAAATGGGGGAGGGATGCAAAGCTGCATCTCTGTGGCACCGAGGCGGATGTTTTGGCCAGTATTAGTTTGCTGGTTTGCAGTAAAAAAAAAAAATAATAAAGTGTTCTGCTACTGTGGGTAAATATGAGCGAAATGCAGAGAGGGAAAGAGGAGAAGGATGAGAAAATGTGACGGTAGGACGATGGCAGCAGGTAGCCGCCGGCCCGTGCCAAGTGAAATGAAGCTTTGACAAACATTGATGCTGGGCAGGTGGAGAAATTCTGGCTTCATGGTCCGTTTGAGCGGTAAGTCCGGGGGCTCCTCATGCAGGCATCGTAATTCTCTAGAACTGCGAGGCTGGGGGGGGGGGGGGAATAAGTGGGGCGTCCTGTGATGCTGTGTGTTCCGTGTGTTCTGCCACTTCAGTTTTGCATCATTAGCACCATTGCGCTAAAAGTTAAATGTTTGAATTTCCACAACAAAAATTGATTGTGTGATTAGGATTTATGTTTGTGTGTGTGTGTACTTTACCCTTTTCACGTTTACTCTCTAACATGGGTGTATCAATACAGACTAACAAATTATTTATTGACAAATGACAAATGATTGAATTATTGGCACTTCCTCCTCGTAGTGTAGGTTTAAGATTTAAACGAGAGAACGAGAGACCAGCTATTAGCTTATTGCTCTGTTGATTCTCATTGGGGAAAGGCTTTTGATGTTGTGTTGTGAAAAATATAGAGCTATATCTTCCAGACACCAGTAGAGGTCGCTGGTTGGAATAAACAACAATAATTAGTCTCACTCACTGAATTTTCTGAGTGGGATGTGCGAACATTGAGTGAGAAATCAGTTTAATTTAAAACGGTCTGAGTGTAATTTGGAACAATTGGTTCTGTGCCCGGCGGTATTTGCCTCAAAATGTACATATTTCCCCCCTTCCTTCATTTTACAGCTTGTCAAAAAAAAAGTGTGTGTGTGTTGGTGCTTAGGAAATATCACACAGGGAAGATTTGCAGGTTTTGATCTCGGCAAATTAATGCAAAACCCCAGCGCAAGTATTTGATTTGGGAAAACTTTTAGCAAAACACTTGCCTCTTAATAATAATTAGAAGGTTTACATTAATTTCCTCTCCTTTTTCTTTCTTCCACAGGAGAGCTGATCACCACTGCCTGTGAACTGGGGGTAAGCGTTAGCTGTATTGTTTAATCAATTCACTCATTAACTCCATAAGCGTTAAGGCAGTTTAATTAAGCATGGGCAGAAAGCAGATTAATTTTACTTTTAGTCCACAGGTTTTTCCCCTCCTTTTCTATACTCTTTATTTTACTAAGTTACAAGTAGAGAATGCTATAATTTGCAACCCGTTTTTCAAATCCAATTAAAGTCAATGGTAAGGCGATGGCTTTTGTAGGCTTTGCCTTATGTACGGTATAAGGCTTATTATATCCACTCCTCTTTTTGTGTGTGTGTGTGTGTAAGCCGCGAAGAATGAACCAAATCGGGTTAACAGTTATAATAAGTTTTATTATTTAATAAAGTTTATTACGGCGCTGTGATCCTTTTAGGGAGGCTGTGTCGGTGTCACTATGCCAGTAATCCTGCCGTTAGTGCCGCAGTCCGTGTGGCCCGTCTGCCTGTCAGACCTCCCCGGGGCTCCAGGGCCCTCCCTTTGGTCGCCGAGCCCGCGGCCCTCCGCTCTGCTCCCCTGAGCTCCACAGCTCCTCATCCCCCACCCACCGATGTCTTTGTGCCCTCGGTTGTCCTTTAGTGAAGTGCCTGGCCTTCCTCTGTGGTACTACCAACCCGACCTAACCTAATCTGACCATCTGGGTTTACCCACCAGGGTCTCCCTTGTACTCGGGTCCGTCGTTCTCTCCTACGACTTTCCTTTTCTTCGCCACACACCTCCCCTCAGCTGACTGTGTTTGGGTTGAGTTGAGTCATCTGGGAGTTATAAATAATAATAATGGCGAACAAGTCTTTGTGGTGTCCATGGCGACGGTGGTACAGTCACACACACACACAGGCACACTCTCCTCTCGCTCTCCTCTCTATCCTCTCTCTCTCACTCACTCAGTTTGAAGAGCTGCCCTCTCTCTGGCTGGCTCATGTTATCAGTGCCAGGGAATGAGTCTGTGTTTAATGACTGAGCCCTTATCAGGCTGGAGGAGACTTAGCGGCTAATTGCTGCGATTGCCGGGATCCCCCAGGCGGGCCAGGCTGCGGCGCTCTGCAAGCCGCGCTACGCCGTGACGCCGACTCCCGGGACAGCTGCTGTCCTTGGGATGAGGAGGAAGTGCAGGAGGAGGACGTGGTGGTGATGGAGGAGGAAGAAGTGTTGGGGAGAGGTGGAGGAGGACATGGGGGAGGTAGTGGTTGTGAAGAGGAGGTGATAAAAGAGGGGGGGGGGGGGGGAAGTGTTGGTTGAGGAGGAGGAGGAGTTGCTGCAGGACAAAGTGGTGGTAGAATTGGTGGATACTGCTGGTGCAGAGAAAGGCTTCCTGTGTTGCACCGGAGCTAATTAGAACTCTGCTCATGCCAGGCTGGCCGTGCCAGGCTCGCCATTACTTCCCCGGCACAACCCACTGATCGACTAATCAAATCATTCTAGACATTGAATCAATGATGAATTGATGATATTTAATATTAGTTCACCTAGGACAGAACAGAACAGTCTGATGACTACTAAATGATCACCAAATCACTAAAATATCCTCAGACCTAGAGCAGAGAACAGAGCAGGTATGATGCAAATGGACAATATTGTCTGCATTTACATATGTATAGTCTGTCTTATCTATTCATGGTTCATGGTTTTATATGACCTTTCTCCAGCTGCAGTTCAGTGAACGGCCACCGTGTCACAATACCATCCGGTGGTAAATGGACCGCTCTCCTCATTTTAGCGTCATCAATAACGCGCGTATTGTTCTCTGTTCGGGGTCGGTGTCTGCAGGTGGCCCATCCTCCAGGCTACCCTATCTTCACCCTGATGTCCCGCCTGGCCATGGTTCTACTGCCGTCCCTTTCCCCAGCGCACAGTGTCAATCTGATGTGTGGCCTCCTCGGGGCCCTCGCCAGCGGGGCCCTCTGCTTCACGGTCTGCAAGTAGGTTGTCTCTTTATGCTTATTTACACCACAGTGTCGTTGAATGTCCTTGATTCTGTTGGTCAATGCTCTTCCAAGGGTCGAAACCTCCGCCTTTTTAAATAGTTCCGGGTCAATGCGCTGCGAGTCCAACATTAACGACAATGATGAAATCAAACCTCACATGGGCCACATGTTTCCTCGACGACAAAAACAAAACTAAAGGTACGTTCACTTGAGACGCGTTTACATGTTGGTCCCATCGCTAGGTCGGGCGTTGTGTTCTCGTTGGCGTGTCTCAAGTGAACCCACCTTAAGAGGTCATTGAACTATATAATTTATAAATGGGCAGAAATGGGCAAAAATTGCTACACAAGAGGTCTTCCACTGTCTGGGAGAGAAGATGGTATTTTGGTGGCGCTGACTGACAGTCACATCCCTGATCCTCTGATCAGTATTCAGGGCCAGAGCTCTGTCACCCCCCCCCCCCCCTCTCTCTGAACCAGTGTGCCCGGACTGTTTACCCTTCAGCCACCCGTTGCGAGTGTGCGTGCGTGTGTGTGTGTCTGTCGCAATTATGGTCTCCTTTTCTCCATCACCACCCACACCCCCCCCCCCCATCCCCACCTCCTTCCCAAGCTCCTCTTTTGCCCCCCCCCCCCCCCACACACACACACACACACACACTGCCCAGCATGCACCCAATCCTGACATGGCACGATTTTTGTAATACCCCACCGGACCAAGGCCAAACAACTCCTGCCTCCATCACGAGATCAGAACCACATTTTTCCCCTGCCATTTTGCCTGCTGCAAAAAAAAGGAGAATGTGACTCGAGCCTAGCTCCTTTTGGGCCCTTTTTGTTCTCATGCGGCTTAGCGTAGGGAATCTACATTAATATGTAATAAAAGTACATCTGTTTATGCCTACTATGCACTCTTCAGGCATGACATGTTTTTTTTGTTTTTTTTTTTTCACTTCCAGCAAGGGAGGTCTGAAGTGTAATGTTGTTTGCCCACGGGTTCAACTTGCAAGCCTTGCTGTTTGGGTAATGAACTTGGTTGCAGGGGGAGAGTTGAATAATGTTCTTTTTCGTTTTAAATACTGTTGTTGCTGTTTTTGCACAATCCTGTCAGCATTGGTACTTTCATTTCACTGTACATATTGTAGGTGTATGCCACAACGGATGTTCTTAAGTAAGTTAGTTGGTGTGGTGGAAGGGTGGTGGGCCATAGTCTGTCGGTCGGGGTGGGTACAGGGTCAGCCCTGCGGGAGCACGGCGAGGGCCGGAGAGGAAGCGCTTCCCAGGAGACTGGCCCTCAGATGGGCAGGTGGGCCATAGTCTGTCGGTCGGGGTGGGTACAGGGTCAGCCCTGCGGGAGCACGGCGGGGGCTGGAGAGGAAGTGCTTCCCAGGAGACTGGCCCACAGCCCGGACTGCAGTGTCACTAGGGCCGCACCCGGCATCACCACTCCTCAAGAGGGGAGCACACACACGATTCACAGACATACTGTCACGTCCAGAAGTCAGAGATGGTTTGGGGAGAAGTAGGGACACACTGTGTATCCTGACACACTTGACAAGCCACTGTCTGCGGTGTAACACTCAATGGGAGAGTGTTGCTCTGAGTTCTTGGCCAGACATTGCATTATGGCCAGATAGCATCCATCTGGTTTGACCGCTCACTGTGCATTTTTACTGCAGCCCTGTATGGTAATCCCCAAGGATTTGGATCTTATTTTGGATTTCAGTTAGAGAAAATACATTAAAAGAACCCCCTCTGACCCCAGTGGGGCTGATGGACGTAGAGGACTCCAGACAGAAAACACACACACACATACACACACTCTAAGCTCTTAAGTATGAACGTGTAATCTATGGTTTTCAATTTGTAAAATCATAACCGGCTTTAGTCATTATCTGCACTGGGTCTGGTAAGAGTTAAGGTCTTTCACCATAGATCAGCGGTCCAGAGTGGTCAGGGTAGGGGGCTTGTGAGGTGAAGGGTCCAGGTCATGAACCAATGAACAACCTACTTCTTGCTGCATGCATGGAGGCTATCGAGTGCTCCACCAGCTTATTGGGGGACTTGCCAAAATATGGATATGCCACAGCCTGATGACGGTTAACTTGGGTCAGGTCGCTTCTCTGATGGGAATGCAAAGATTGGATAATCCTCCATACTTTCTTTTACCCTGTGGCAGGGTCCGGTCGCTTCCTGATGGGAATGCCAAAACTGGTTAACCCTCCATACTTTCTTTGTCTTTATAGTGTTTAGTCTTTTACATTTGTTTTGTATTATTTTTTTTATAATGAAAATCAATTCCTTTTTTGCCCATTTAAGGCCAAACCAGACTTCCTAATTGGCAGTGTGCCTCTTCTGAAAACTGATTTTTTTTTTTTCCTGAGTGAAATATATTTCGGATGATGAATTACATTGAAGTTAAAATGGGTACTTGTTGGCAGTTCCTCGCACATGGTAAATTGTCAGACCTTGAAAATTCATCTGGAATATACCCAACATTGCAAGCCTTTGATGTATCAATTTAAATTAGCCGGCCAGATTGCCGTGTTTAATGTGGGGGAATGTAAGTTGATAGGCTTGGAACCCACTTCACTCTTGCATAAGTTTATATGTAGCACTCAGCCTCCCTTTGATTTGTCAGTTACAGTCCTCTTGGCTTGATCACATGGTTTGATGGCCAAATTTGGATGTCTCGTTCTGTTTTCACACCAGTGCCTGACGAGCCTTTGAGGATGGTGACCGAAATGATAATTGTTATCGATTGCACTCAGAGCTTTGCAGAAGGAGCATTTGCCCCCTCGAATCCCAAAGTCCTGAACACCGCCAGTCTATAGAGGAATATGAATGCGCGCTCCTATCATGGAGGGATAATCCAGACAGCCGAGTATTCCATGCTCCCTCGTCTCTAGTCAGTTTATCTGCTAAAGCTGCTCCGAATCTGTGCTACCTGAGTGGAATCTCTCTTCCCCCATTCCCAGGCTTATCCCCGGAAAACTCCAACAGACACGCCGGCTAGTTGACGGCCGTCGAGGCACAAATACAACACAGGCAAGCGGCACCTCCGCTTGCCGTCAGCACATCTCGCACTTTTGCATGATCTCACGATTACGTAACCGTGTAGCTTAGAATCACCGTACGTGCCACCCCACCGACGCGCCGTGCTCGACAAACACAGACGCACAAACACACATGCACACCTTGCGAAGGGCTCACCTGCCAAGAGCCGGCCCATGTGGCACAGGTGATACCTCGGTGGACTGGAAGGTGGGCGGGGTGCCATCCCCGTGCCGCCCTCCCAGCTCCTTACGTGGACTTCCACCATATGGTCCTGGAGGTTTGCTGGAAAGTTACCTGTGGGCTGTCGGGTCATGTTTAGAACACAAGTTATTTATACGTTTTTAATGTGAGGCACACAATATCGGCCCTGTGCCAATAAGGGTGTTGATATCGGAGGAAACTCCCAATGTAAAGATGCTGTTATGAAAAGACTGAATGTGTCTGCTATTGAAGTGGACTTGGTGTTTAGATTGTGTGTGCATTTACGTATGTTGAATCCCTTTTTAAGATTGTTAAAATGTGGTGGAAATGAACACTTGATTTGAGACAATACTTCATGACCGTACAAGTGCATCCCGGATCCACCCCCAACCATGCGAACGCTAAAAACTACTAAAAACTACTAGGACAAAAGACGCAAAGCTCTCTTTCGTGCAAGATAAAAAAAAAAAAGAATCAAGATTAAATCACAAAAAAAGATGATGGATGCTGAATTGCCTGCGATGGCGAAGCCTGGGACCTTCTGTGGACCTCAGTTCCTTCCAGACCCCGTTTCACCAGATTGAAGTGCTTCGCTGGAAGTAAAGGATATCAGTCATAATGGCAATAATGTGAAATATAACTGTGCTCTGTCAGTATATATATATTATAGAAAATATATTAAGTATACTCTGGAGTGTGTGGTTGGTGGTTGGTTTAAGCAGCCTCACTTGGCCCCGAGTCAAGACTTTAGTGTCTGGCTGGGTGAGGCTGCACACCTGTGGGTCCTTGGTCATCAAGGCCCACAGGTTAAACCAGCCACCAACACACACACTCAGGAGGAGTGCTGGCATGTACCATCTGCTCTGTTTGCCATCAACGACAAAACAATGCAATAAACCGGTTTACTCATGGCTGGAGTTCTCAACCGCTTGATTTCGCAATGAAGGCCGTTCCTTTTGTACCCCTTCAAAGGAATAGCTACAGCCATTCTCTCTGTGTCATAAACGGACAGAATGGCTGTAGTTATTACAAAACTTGGTATTCTTAATAGGCTACATTGCGTGACAGATGTAAGATGCAGCTTGAGATCAAACTACTGTCTTGTCAGTCTAATGTCAAAGTTAGCCGTGTATTTGCAAAATGAAAAAAATTGATAATAAAACATGAGAACCAACTAAAATATGTCTGCGCACCACTCGTAAATGCATAAAATGAGGGACGCTCCCTGCGTTTGCAGACCTCTGAACAGACCTCTGAATACTATAGGCACTGCAGCCACCCGCCTAACCATGCACTCCATCTTCTTGCTCATACAAGAAGATGGAGTGCAACCCCAGCATGACCAATAGTTCCCTCAGGACCCGTCCTGTAATACAGTTAAACAGATGTCTAATGAAGATGTTATGTCCTCATTACCCGGGCTATGGGCTGGGGAAGGGAAGCGGGAGGGCTAGATAGTCTGCGGAATTCAACGGCGGTTTAATATTCCCTTTTTCCGCCCGTGGGCGAGATTGTGTCTGCCTCGGACGTCAATATTACATTCCTCAGCCACCACGGGCAGTCTTAATAAGGCAGCATGGAGACGGATCAGACTCGGCTATTACAATTCACCCAGAATTAGTTAATGGAATCTATACAAGCAACATTTACGTATCGCTGGCGTGTGCCTAATGACTTGTGAAAATGGGCATTCTGTGAATTGCCGAAGCAATTTTTCTATAAATTGTTTTTTTTTTGGCTTTTTGTATTTGTTATTTTTTTTTTGCTCCTGTAATGTTTTGTGTACGTTTGCTGGGATGGAGATTAAGATGGCATTCTGGGAGAAATTGTCATGTCAGGGGCTTTATTGTTTGAGCAGGATTGGGGTGATTAATTTTGCACGCACTCGGAGCGCCTGAGCACTCCTTTTTGGATGGGGGGGCGGGGTCTGAGCAGGGTCCTTATGTACCCTCTGCTTCTCCGCATGGCAGCAGATTCCTCCTCTGCCCGAGGAGGGGGAAAGGCCAGGAAAATGCCTCATGCCTTTTCTTCTACATATACTGTGCCCTTTTGAATGTCCCACAAGGATGGAGGGCATCTGGAGAGTTATTTTTTCTGGTGTCTGATACAGTATCAGCATTATGTCAGTTTGGGGTTTATGGTTGCCTATCAAAAGCAGTGCTGCTGTTCCTCCCCCCCCCCCCCCCCTTTCAGCTTGGCTGTGGATGTGGCATGCGGTGCCACAGAGCACTTACCACCATCATGTGACGGCAGCGTTCGAAAGCATCGTTGCCCGTGGCCCCGGCCAAAATAAAAGCCCCGGGGTGTCCGCTCGGGCCAGCTGGAACCCTGAGCCTCCCGCCCCGGCCAGGCCGGGCTCCGTGCAGGGCTCCGCGGCTCCTCCGAGGGCTGTCCAACCTCTTCAGGAATGTGTGATTCCTTTCCAGGCCCACGTTTTTCCAGGCCCTCCGCTCGCCCGTGGAACAACGACGGGCTGATCTGTAGCGGCATGACCATGGCATCGCCTGCTCCCTGGTGTGTGTGGGTGGTGGGTGGGTGGGTGTGTGGGCGGGGCGCACAGTGCACTGTGTGACGGTGGTTTCCATGGCCGGCCTCTTTGTGTAAAGCCTCATTCTTCCCCTGCACTGCAGCACGCCGATACAGGCGAGGAGGGGGGTTTGTGTGGCCGTTATTTAGCACAGAAGGCGGGCACCGGGCAGAACTGTGGAAATTGTAAATGGGTGGAGGGGGGGGGTTAATAAGGCAGGCCCTGCTTTGACACTTCAAAGCGGTTTGTGGCGTGGCAACGCTCAAGGTGCCCTTGAAGAGGACGTGGATCCCGCTGTATCGTCCTCTCTTTTTTTTTAATTCACCACCACCATTCCCTTTTTCCTTTCAGTTCCTCAGCTAAATATCTTCTCTTTTTTTTTTCTTTTTGGTTGGTTTTTCCATTAACTGTAAAATGTTGTGTTGATATTTTTGCACTATGAGCATTTGGCAGTGCTCCCGATGCAAGACATACAGCAGAATCCAATGTGTACATAATCCCATTCCATTTGTTATTCCATAGCAAGTTTTTTTTTTACCTCCCAATGCTGTGTATTTAAACCCCATTTTGTCCCAAATTTATTCTGCATTCCTCTTTTAATCAGGTAATTATGCTGGAGGGGGGGGGGGGTAGGGGTAGGGGCAGGGGGGGGGTGTGTGGAGTAGGGGAAGGTGTAGGATTGAATTGTCTAGTTGGTACAAATGTGTCATTCCAGGCGGCCATTGTCCACCGCACACCACCACGGCATTCACCGCATCACGTCGAGCCCTGATAAGATGCGGACATGGTCTGCGCTCGTGTCGGAGTCCCTCCCGCTTTATCTGGGGGGGGGCCCCTGGAGAGGGCCAATACAGCCTGGGACAGGCTTCTGACAGGCAGCCTGGCTGAGACCCAGGTGGGGACGGGGACGGGTCATTCATAATGCTGCTTGTAGACTGATCACTGAAACATGAGACATGCCCCAGACACGTGTGTGTGTGTGTGTGTGTGTGTGTGTGTGTGTGTGTGTGTGTGTGTGTGTGTGTGTGTGTGTGTGTGTGTGTGTGTGTGTGTGTGTGTGTGTGTGTGTGTGTGTGTGTGTGTGTGTGTGTGTGTGTGTGTGTGTGTGTGTGTGTGTGTGTGTGTGTGTGTGTGTGTGTGTGTGTCCTTGCAATGCATTGGAAAGCCTTTGGGTGTGAGCAAGGGCAGGGGGCTTTGCAGGGGGTCCCCCCCCCATCCCACCTTTCCCCAGCCTCTTCAAGTTGCAACTAATTCCTGGAACCATGCAGGGCGAGAGACATCCCCTATCTCTTATTAAGACCCTCTCCTAGACACACACACACACACACACACACACACACACACACACACGAAGCCTTACCACAGGACCAAATGAACAGTGGCGAAGAGAAGAAAAAAAACCAGGGAAACTAGTCTGAATGCAAGTGAGCATTTTTTTTTCTCTCTCTCTCTTCTTGCTCTCCCTCTCCCATTTCTTTTTTTTTTTATTATTTCTTTCCGATTTAGCGCTCTTTTCCTCAGAAAGCGCCATTGTTCCCCGCGCCCAAGTCTCATCAGGCCTTTTGTGGTCGACTATCACAGCGGCAGGCAGAGAGCTGGAAATGTATAAATGGTATCATGCCTGGTGATTAAACGGCGGTGCTTATGAGTCAGGTCTGATAACGGGCCTGCTCTCTACTCAATTTCAGATACCGTTAATGGAATCTGTCTTCTGCGATTGTAATGTGAGAGCGCCTAATTTGCTACGGAGCTTGAAGCTGTCACCGGCGAGGGATTGTGGGGTCATAAGGGACCTGGCAGCCGTTTGGCCCGCAGCTTGTATCTGCGGCGCTGAATAGAGCAGCTCTCTGCCTGTCAGTTAGCTGATAGGCTGATGAGGAGGACTCTAAGCCACTCCACACAATGGCGGAGAGGGCCATACTGCCCGACTTCTCCCTAATTGTCGAGCCTGTTCGTATTTCAGAGCCGGCGTGCCAGGCACAGGGCTAGCTTTTCTTCTTCTTCTTCTTCTTCTTCTTCTTCTTCTTCGTCTTCTTCCTCTCCTTCTTCTCCTTTTAAATTTTTTTTGCTGGGCTTTTTCAACTCCCTCATCCTCCTCCCCCCCCTCCCCTCCCCCATCCTTTTCTTCATTTCATCTTCATCCTCTACCCGGACACATTCTCTCACCCCACATGCTCATTCCTCTTCTTCTCCCCGGCTTCATTTGTGGCCTCACTCGCCTCCCCCCTCCCCTCCCCCCCCCCCCCCCCCCCCCCCCCCCCGCTTGGTCTCTGTTATTTTTTATTTTTTTTTAGTAAGTGGTGGGTCTTAGCGTATGACAGATTATCCCAAGTTTGCTTCAATTACCCGCTAAAGAGACCGGGAGACGGGTACAGGAGGAGAGGAAGGGGAAACTTTTTTGTGCACATTATATATTTAAGAGGCTGAGGATAAAGTGCTATCTCCACCACGGTGGGTTCTGGTGCCAGTCGACCAGAGATCAATGGGCTGCCAGGGAGGGACATTCTCATTATGGTGGAATTGTCCTCATTTAGGAAGGGTGTTTTTTTTTGTGGGTTTTTTTTTTTTTCAAGGTCTTCTCCGATGACCAAACTTGAGTCACAGGAAGATTAAAATAGCTTCTGTCATTATTATTTTACTTTGACCGACAAATTTCGAAAATAAAATTTGGAATTTTGGACACCATTTTTATAATGGGATGTTTTAAGCAACAACATGCTGCTTATAAATGGATAATAAACTTTCATGCATTCATTAATTTGACTTAATGAATGGTTGAGCCTCACCTACAGCTTTGCCTTACAAGCAGAATTCTATCCTCTGTGCTCTGTGGGATATAAAACAAAGTTTCTCCCTCACCAGGCTGTCCGGTCCAGGTCCAGGGGCCCTGCTGGCCGGGGGGGCCTTCGCCGTGTCCAGGCTCAGCTGGCAGTGGTCCATGGTGGCAGAGGTCTTCAGCCTCAACAACCTGTTTGTGGGCCTGCTCTTTGCGCTGGTCGCCTGCTTTCACTGTGCCGACAACCCCCAGAGGAAGAAGGTAGGAACTCTCTGGGATTAATTTGTGGCCCTTCTCTTCATCCCTTTCCATTGGGCCAATGACTCCTCCCACAGGAGAAAGGTAACCCCACCCCCTCCCCCTAATGATCACTAATGATCATCATTAGTGGTCTTTAGGTTGAATGTCTATCGTATAGGCTACCGCAGGGGGTTGCCCACCACGTGTCACGGCTGGCACGCAGCTGGTTGTTTACAGTGGCACGCACAGCAAATTAGGATATACATCCTGGTAATTTGCGATATAGTCGTATAAAGGATTACTTTGTGAAATGTTGTTGAATGAGTTCCATCCATCCGTCGTTTACCGCTTATCCGGGTGGGGTTGCGGAGGTAGCAGCCCAGCAGGGGACTCCAAATGTCCCTCTCCCCGGCTAAATGGACCAGCTCTGACTGGGGCATCCCAAAATGTTCCCAGGCCAGTGTGGAGATGTAGGGAACCCATCTGTACCTCGGTCTGCCCCGTGGTCTCCTCCCAGCTGGACGTGCCTAGAAAGTCTCACGTGTGAGGAGACCAGGAAGCATTCTTACTAGACGCCCGAAAGGAAGAGGAAACTAATAATTGAGTAACGATACAAAACCGAAGCAGGATCGTGTGACAGGAGGAATGACCTATGGAAAGGCAGGCGCCCTGTCCCTGGTCCGGGACGGGGCGTCGGCAACCAGCCTCGCATCGTCAGTGCTACACTCCCAATGCACTCAGTCCAGCTCATACAATTATTCCTAAATTATTTTATTTATTGTTAATACTCAGTGTGTTTTTGTTTACTATCCCTACGGTTTTGATTAGGAAAAGCGGGAGTCGAACACAGAATGAAAATCCTAACTTGGAATGTTTACGCTGCAGTTAAATATGAAGATATATAACAACAAAATAGAAGTGTGGAAAAATAAACTATTGGCACACTATGCATTATTGATTTATTTATTTATTTTACGAATTATCGGGCACAGAAAAATGGTCCCAACCCCTGGGTTAACTCCATCACTGTTTTGGTCCGTTTGTATGTTTCTCTCGTCTATTAGCTTGCCCATTGGGGGGCGCTGTGCTGTGGTTTGGGGCTGTGTAACCAACACACCCTGGTGCTGTATGTAGTGCCCATCGCCATCTGGGTCCTAGTGCAACTGGACTCACGTGGGGTAGGTCTAGCTCTCTATATCAACCCCCCCCCCCATCATCTACCACATGTAGGTGCAGGTTACCCTTAGGGACTATAATACAATTGAATTACAGTATAATACAATATAAATAAATATTATTGTTTATTCCACTCATTTTTTTTGAGTGGAATCATATTGTGAGGATATGATATCTGGCTATCGGCTATACACAGTTTAAAGAATATCCTTTTTAAAGTCATAGTTTTGTTAGACCTCACACATAGCAGTTCAATGCGATGGATGTCATTTTTATTATTCAACTATGTGCTTTTTGCCATATCGTGATGGCTAGTATCAATATTGGAAAAATCTGTGATGATTATCGTCATATTGTTTTCAACCATATTGCCCGGCCCTACACTTAAAAAATAATTGTATACATAATTGGCAAAACCATATGTGGGTTTTCCTTATGTTATTGACGTCAACCAGTATTCAAAGGTTCAAGAATGTTCCCAGCGGCATGCTTATCATAATATAATAAAATGTATTTTGAGGTTATAGCAGCATCGTATAACATTACTGTAGAAGATTTGCCTGTACCAATTGCGTCCCAACAGTTCGCTAAAGTCGACTTTAGCGAAAATCAAATGTGCGCGGATGTGCATCCGCTTTTTCAGGAATTGTCTCTCAGCCTCCTGGCCACCCTGGGAGTGTGTTTCCTGGTGGGGTTTCTGCCCTACGCCTACCTGCCGATCTCCTCCAGCTACAATGCCGCCCGCTGGAGCTGGGGCGACCAGACCACCCTCTCTGGCTTCCTCACCCACCTGCTGAGGACCGAATACGGCACCTTCAGCCTGGTACACACACACACACACACACACACACACACACACACACACACACACACACACACACACACACACACACACACACACACACACACACACACACCACACACACACACACACACACACACACACACACACACACACACACTTAAACATGTACTAATGCATGACTCTGAAAGCCCCCCTCATCCCGGTTGTAACCGAGTGACTGCGGTTGCCTTATTCCCTCTGCAACTCAGGCGAAGACGGAGAGCTCTGTAACCATGGCTACGATGCTCTGGTGAGTATCGGCGTCAACAGGGATGCAAACTTGAATTTGACATGGGGGGGGGGGAAGGGGGTTGACACTACCCTAGCTATCTCCTCACAGGGGTAGTGTTTATTTAAAAAAAGAAATTGACCCCCGTGGGTTCTACCGCTAGACAAACCACTTTGTTTTTCCCGAGAGCTCGGAATCATCTTCTGAAGTCTGTGGTCTCCCTCGCCTGGACCCTGTCTCGCGTCAGGGTTCCTTCTTCCCGTTTCCCTCATGTCGCGCATGGCAGCCTCCCAGAAGGGAACCCGCGCGTCGGGAGCCATCGCTCGACTCGGTGCGGCTAAAGTGTGACCAGCTGTGATGACAGACACTGCAATACAGCTGGAGAAATATATATATATATATTTTTGTTATATGTTACGTGTGTTTACTTTTTGCTTTCAGTACTCTACTCAGTTGCAACCTCGGCTACCACGTCTTAACTGAACACCCCACACACACACACACACACACACACACACACATCAGACCCCCCCCTCCCCCCCCCCCACTTTCAGCACCTCCTCCCCCTGCTCCCCCCACCATACCCACCCGCTCTGCTTAAGCACCCGTCCACTCCTGCTGTTTGATGGACAGGCCCACCTTCAAGACAGGGGCTTGTGGGGGACCACGCATGTCGACACACTGAAGACGCTGAAACCCACTCAAGAAGCTGACACAGTCCCATCACCACACACACACACACACACACACACACACACACACACACACACACACACACACACACACTGCGTACATACACACATTGAGCGATATGGAGACTCAATAAGCTGTCAAATAGAGATGGGGTATTAAGGGAGAGACAGGGAACTATCTCTCGGCTCTGAGCGAGTGCTCTGTGACTGATGGTGTGTGTGTGTGTGTGTGTGTGTGTGTGTGTGTGTGTGTGTGTGTGTGTGTGTGTGTGTGTGTGTGTGTGTGTGTGTGTGTGTGTGTGTGTGTGTGTGTGTGTGTGTGTGTGTGTGTGTGTGTGTGTGTGTGTGTGTGTGTGTGTGTGTGTGTGTGTGTGTGTGTGTGTGTGTGTGTGTGGCTGACACAGCCACTGATGTCAATCCGGTTAAAATGCACAGTGTTCAATCCCAGGGTTTGTTTTGGTGGAGGACTGGTAAAATTGGGGAGGGCATTTGTTCACTTTGTGTGGCTGGTAGACTGGTAGAATCTGGGAGGGCATTCGTTCACTTTCTGTGTGTGTGTGTGTGGATCCAGGGCCCAGCTGCACCACTGGTATGCTGACTTCCCCAACGTCTTCTGGGTGCTGTGTGGACTAGGCCTGCTCTTCTCTTTCATTCATAGGTAAGACTCTAGGCTGCTGTACGTCTCGCACTGTCACTAGTCCAACAGCCACAGCGGTCCCTCACACACACACACACACACACACACACACACACACGCGCACATCTAATCCCCTGCAGTCAAATACACGGAACAAAACCACTGTCAGACGCTGATCTTGGGGAAGAGAATTGAGGGGGGGGGGGGGGAGAATACCCGGTGCCTTGTCGACTGCCGTCGCAACCCTCCATATTTAAAACGAAGAGAGCCTTTTTTGATAGGGCTTTTGTTTTACTCTCTCTTTGGGAAGGAGCCACGTCGTGGTGTACAAGTGAATGAGTGGCTGTGCCAAGTGTCTTCATGTGGCAGCGCTGTGTGACCCACCAAGTCATTACAGTCGTCTCTCTTTGCGACCCACCAAGTCATCAGTCGTCTCTCTTTGCTGGGGTCTTGTGGGGGCTGATGAAGCCGCAGCGGGGAGGATCGGGGAGCTGGGACCCAGGAGCAAGGTCTCCCCAACTGGGCTCCGGCCCACCCTTGGTCTTACCCCCCCCCCCCACCCCTTCTTCTCCCCCCCCGCAACGGAGTACACATTGATGATGAAACCTCACAAACACGAGAAGAGGAAGGTCAACACCATGGCTATCAAAAGGGAAGCGTGCAAAACAATTATTTTGTCCGGTTACTTGATATGCGGAGTGGAGTGCGACAGTGTTTTATTAATGATAAATGAAGATGTAATTATTGCTGCTTGAATGAGTATGAATCAGCTCTATTATAAGTATGAATAATGGAGAAGACTGGCATTTTCTTTATTTCTTCACATATTATATTTCGTCACATCAGCTTAATTTATGTGGCCCTCAATTACGGTTGGCACCTCCACAGAGCAAAAAGCTAAATACTCTGATTAATGTTACCTGGCTTTTATTTTGAAGGTGTTGCCATTTGTGATGCAGCTGTGCTCCAATGAAGGTCGGAGTCGGTGAACTGGTTTATTATGGCTCAGGCCGCATTCACACATCAGTCACGCTCCTCCTAAGCTGGCTGTGGTTCCCATTTGATCTCAGGCAGCCTATTGGAGTCTTTTCCAATCTAGATGTTTTCAAAATGGGAATGCTTAAACTAAATTTAATGACACGTATATATATTTGTGTGTGTGTGCAGGGTGTGTGGGCTGTTGACTGCTATGCTGCTGCTCTATTCCCTGTTCTTCGCCTGGAGAGCCAATCTGGACATCAGCAGCCCCCTTTTGCTTGGTGTGGTAAGCACTGGGCCCCCCGCCGCTGATGATGTATGTCTGTTGTTGTGGTATAGAGTTTAGCTCACGCTCATCGTGCTCCCCATTTCTCATTATTCATTGGATCAAATTGGTACCTGGGGTAGTCTGGGCCGTGGAAGTTATGCACAGTGACCTCCCGCTGCATGGCATCAAGGAGCAGGGTTTCGGCATATAATGCTTTTTGATTGGTAAACTCTGGACAATAATCAATCTAAATGTTTGCATTATATAAACGTGTGTGTATGGGCACGGCCCATTGCAGGTGGAACGTTTCTGGCTACAGAGTGACGCTGTGGTGTGTGTGCTGGCGGGCGTGGGTCTGGGTGGCCCCAACGGAGGGCTGATGAGAAAACTGGGCCACAATGGGCTGTGGAGGACCTCAGGCTGGGTGGTCACCGTGGCCATGCTGGCATACATGGCCAACTCTAACTACAGGTGAGAGCCAGCACACAGCGGCGCTCGGCCCGTAGGGGGATGATGGAACGTGTGTTTCTCCCCTGCCCCCACTTTAAGTTGGCGTCTTTCAAGATTGTGGAGAAGACGGAGACGGACGTTACCAGTGTGCGTCTCGTCCTACTTTTCACGTTGCATTTCACATTTTAAATTTAAAGCATACAACACAACACACACCCTGCCATATCCCCTAACACAGCATTTGACTTGTGCCCTCACTTTTCCTTTTTCTTTTCAAGCACTTCTTTGTAGTCAACTTAAAACATGGACAGACGAAAGAAAATAAGAGGGGGGGGGGGGAAAGGCCTAATTTTTCTCATCTCCAATATCCCCCTAAAAGTCCACCTGATCTGTCCCCCCCCCCCCATCCCAGTGAGTGCGATCAGAGCCAGAACGGTGTGGTGGAGGACTTCGGGAAGCAGATCCTGGCCTCCATCCCCCGGAGGGCCATCATTCTGACCCGGGGAGACCTGCCGGGGAACTCCCTGCGCTACCTGCATTACTGCCGGGGCGTGCGGCCCGACGTCCGCCTGGTGGACCAGGAGGTCAGCCCTGGTGATCATTTCTACTCTCCAGGCCGGGAAGTGTAAAAAATAATTAAAATAAACCAGATGTGGGAAATTACAACATACTGTTTGTATTTCTCTGATCAGGACAGTGTGGAGCTCAGGCCTGGGGAAAAAAAAAAGTACATTCTTTGACTTGTGTCTATCAAAGTGTGTAGGTCCTGCGTGAAACTCTTCTAACCCGTGGGTCTTCATGCAGATGATGACGTACGCCTGGTATGTGGCTAAGCTGAAGACCCACCACCCCGGGGTCATCTTCCCCGGTCGCTGGTGGGACCCGGTCCGTCCGGAGGAGAAGGGCACCTTCAACCTGGAGCACTTCCTTTCCAACAACACTGAGTAAGAGAGAGAGAGAGACACACACACACACACACACACACACACACACACACACACACACACACACACACACACACACACACACACACACACACACACACACACACACACACACACACACACACACACACACACACACACACACACAAATATGCTTTTGCAACAATGGATCATCTGAAAGAGCGAGGGGTGATTATGTTTAGACCACAGACAGGGCTAGGAGGAAATTATGAAGTCTAAATGATGAAGTGCCTCTGTCATCGTGATCTGATAAACTAAATTAAATCTGCAAGATTTCGGTTCAGCAAGGTAGAGCGCATGCTCATTATGTCACTATGTGCCAGGTTATCTTTAAGAACCACAACAGACAGCGCTATGGGCTAGGGAGCATGTTGGCACCAAGCCCCACCAGGGGGCAGTATTTGCCTGGCCAAGTGCCCCCCAGTTCTTCTCAGAAGGGGCAACCCTGACCTCTGTGGGTTCAACCCCAAAGCCCCCAGAGAGAGAGAGACGGGAGAGGGAGAGGGGGAGGAAGGTGGACTGTATTGAGATGACGGGTCGTAGATGTGAGCAGAGCCCACACTGCTCTTTATATGTGGGTGTAGCAGTTATCAGTGGACGCCTGGGGTGAGCTGGAGTGATATCTGGGAGGAAAATGGACATGGGTATTTTACCTCCTGTGGTCCAGATCTCTCTCTTAGCTGTGTGTGTGGTGCATGTGCGAGCAGTAGGCCTGTGTTTGCGTGCATCGGGCTGACTGATGGGGACCCCAGCTGGGAGCACAGCTTCACCCGTTGGCCCCTGGGCGTGTGTGACCAGCTGGTCTCCGCCCACACACACTTCCACCCTGAGAAGTGGGCCGAGCACACCCGCAACCTCTACCAGTGGAGTGAGCCCCACAACAGGTACACACAACACACAATTATATGCTTGATTATGTGATCTCTGCTCTTCTCAATGCAGTGCATTACTATATTTTTCATTCATTTATTGTTCATTTCAGTTGACTTGTGTGATTGAGGAACAGACCAATCGCCCAAGACCTGTCTTCTGCTATGTGGTCCCTGTATTCACCAGCTCCAGCGATCAGCTCCATGCTGTTATGTTCCCCCTTTTATTTTTTATATATATATATATATATATATATATAACCAAAGCGAGCCATTAGGCCCTCAGCCATTTGAAATGAGACCGAGTGCGAAAGATAATGAGTTCCTCCATTGCGTTTTTGTCAATAAGTGTGTCAAAAGTGAAATTAGTCAAAGCTCCGCGTTCCACCGCTGCAGCCGGCAGCCAGCAACTCATTGAGGGGTGGATGTTCACTACGGATGTTCACGGCTGAGCATTGTGATATTATTCCCCCCCCAACCGCTGCCCACAAGCCAAACATTAGCTCACGTACACCGCTAAAGCGTTCTTTTGAAGAAGAGGTCAAGTGTTTGTGATTCAACAAACTAGTGAGGTGTGAAATTCTCTCTCTCGCTCTCTCTAGATAGAGAGAGAGATATATTTGGGTCATTATTCTATGGTGTTTAATGACCTACACAATTAGGATTGAATTGGAAAATTAACTAAAGGATGTATGGTATCTTGAAAGGACAACGCTAACTACATTACTGACTGTGCTTGCGTTTTGAATCCCCCCTGGTAGCTGGAATTATTATACTATATTACCGTGTTGACGGATGACGCATTTGCGGTTTCCACGGTTTAGTAGTCCTTCTTCAGCATTCGGAAAAATAACCAACGCATGCAGCGATCGCTTTTAAGTGAAGATGAAAGAAACGGTGCAATACAAGCATAATAAATAATTATGTAGCCGGCATTTTCTTCTATCTTTCCAAAAACAATTGACAGAACGTTTATTTAGATATTTGATTCACTTTTTGCAGCTAAAGATTTGCATGTTCTTAGTATACCACCTGGAAACGAAATGTTTGCTTGAGTGAATTGATATCTGTTTTGCTTTTTTAGTTCATAAAGTTATTTATAGTTAAGTTATTTCTATTTCTTATGTTTTTTTTTGTCTTGCTTGACAGTTTCCATCCCGGTTCCTGGGAGCGTGTTGCTAATGAAGAGATGTGGCAGGCCAGGTAAACAATACCTTCTAACCATCATACTACATCATAGACTAATATATACTATATTACCAGTAGATACTAGTATATATACTACATAGACTTATATATACTATATGACCAGTAGATACTAGTATATATACTATATAGATTAATGGATACTAGTAGATATACTACATAGACTAATAGATACTATATGACCAGTAGATACTAGTATATATACTATATAGACCAATAGATACTAGTAGATGTACTACATAGACTAATATATACTATATGGCCAGTAGGTACTAGTAGATATACTACATAGACTAATAGATACTATATTACCAGTATATACTACTAGATATACTACATAGACTAATAAATACTATATAGACTAATATAACCTATATGACCAGTAGATACTATTATATAGACTAAAAGATGTAGGCAAATTATACTAGTAGATAGACACAAAATAGACATATATATATATAATCGATATATATATATATATTAGTCCATATTGAATAATATAGACTTAATAGATTCTAGTAGCTACACTATGGAGACTAATGTACACCAGCGTAGCTTGGTTCCGTCCCGAGGCCGCGGCGCACTCTGCCCTAAGGCGGGCGGCTGTGTGACGAAAGCCAAGCGGCGTGCCAGAACATCTCCATAAATCAGCCTTGCGAGAGCATCTGCATGTGGCGTCCTCTGTGTCGGGCACACGGGGAGGAGGAGGAGGAGGAGCATCTGCATAAGTCAGTCTATCGGACCGCCGCGTCCGAGGGAGCCGAGTGGCACGGCTCATCCATGCCGCACTCAGCCCCTCCTCACGTTTTTCCCTGGCTTTGTTTCTAAGGATGAAGACGGCTTTCTTCCTCTACAACCTGGCGGAGGGCATGCAGGAAGACGCCAAGGCGGACCTCTATCAGCTGTCTTACACTGTGAGTCTGCCCTGCCGTCTCACACACACGCACACACTGAACCGTCCTCTTGTGTTGGAGGGCTGAGGGGGCCATCATTATTGTCCTAGCTATTCAGCAGGCGTCGTGGTCGTACTGTCCGTTGTTTCTTTGCGGGTTAGGCAGGTCAAATGAAACATCAATTGTATTTGCCTTTTATATAAGCTACGATTGTTGTTCACAACAGTGCACATGTATCTAGATCTTTATATATCTATATGAATATATCTATATATATCTATATCTATATATTTATATCTATACATATATATCTATACATATATATTTCTAGATATATAGATGGAGAGGGAGGGATGTGTGTATTGGTGTATCCTGAAAGGACAACGCTAACTATACTATATAAATCACCGTTCTCGCTGGAGTTATAATACGTCTCGTCACACGTTTTCAAAACTGATGAAAGTGATGTTTCTCTTTAGACCTCAATTCCCATTAATTAGGCTACCTTATATAGGCTTGTATGTTTACATCCGACTCTGTCTACACATTACGTCCGACTCTGTTGATGACGATGATGAGGGTGACATGAGTGTTTCATCATGTACGTTTATCACTTTGACTTTGGATGTTTTAGAAGAGAAGGCCTGCAGTCATACTGTGTGTCTGAGGTCCTTGGTATCTGTCCATATTCTGTTTAAAAAATATATTTTTTTTAAACTTAGCCTATGGTGTATATGATTTTGTTTTAGCCAAATAAGAGGCTAAATGAATACACTCCGAACACGTCAAAACACTTTCAAAAGCAGTTGACTAAAAGCGATCCCGGGTTCGGGTCGTTGACCTGACCTCGCTCGCTCGCTCACTCATCACTCACTCACTCACTCACTCACTCACTTTTTCTTTCTCTCTCCGCAGCTCTACAAGGAGATTGTGGAGGCCTACCCGGACTACCCTCCCAACTGGGACGTGAACATGGCCCTGGCCTGCGAGAGGCTCCTCCGCTCGGGCCTCCAGGGCCCCGGGGCTGAAGACCGCCTGCTGACCTGCAGCATCAAGCACTTCTCCCTCTACCTGAAGAAGGACCGCCTGGAGCCCCAGGCCCCGGCTATCCGCTCAGCCATCGCAAAGATGCTCCAGGAGCGAGAGCGGCTCCGGCAGAACCTGGAGCAGGGCCCGTGACGAGGGCATCTGTAACGCAGCCCGCTGCTCTGGGTATAACCTGAGCGCAAAGCTCCGGGAAACCCTGCTGGGATCTGTTGGCGAGGTCTTTGTGGAAATCTGCTTATTGTGTGTGATTACGTGAGATTCCGTCTATGCGTTTGGGCTAAGTTGGAATTGGGTGTTGGGGACTGGCACTTGGTAGTAAGCCTGTAGTCTGTGTCAGTGTTGTGGAGCATCCTACGTTCGGGCTTCATGGGTCTATGGGGTGAGCACGGGGGGGGGGGCACAGGGCTAAAGTCAAAACGTGCTTATGAGGGCAAGCAGAACATGTGAAGTGAAAGTGAAAGGACTTGACTCACTGGGTGAATGTTTCCTATTTGACCTGCGGGGTCCTTCCCGGGACAGGCCTTGAATGAAAATCTGGTTGACACCCGGGATCCAATCACTCCCACGGCTCATTCAGTTGCATTACAGGGCTTCGGCCTGCTGCTGCTGCCCTCTCACCTCACTCACTCACTCACTCACTCACTCCACTCACTCACTCACTGCTGCCCTAATGGTAGAGAAAAGAGAGCCGGGCAGAAAACACAATTTCCAGTGCAGAAATGGAGATTAGTGCTGCTGTTCATTAGTGCTACAGGGACAGACTTGTGCCGTTTCCTACTGGCGTTGTCTACTCTGTACTCTTTCTTCCCCTGCCTGCCCTCCTCCATCACCCTCCTCCATCACTCCCTCCTCCATCACTCCCTCCCTCCATCACTTCCTCCCTCCATCACTCCCTCCTCCATCACTCCCTCCCTCCATCACTTCCTCCCTCCATCACTCCCTCCTCCATCACTTCCTCCTCCATCACTCCCTCCTCCATCACTCCCTCCTCCATCACTCCCTCCTCCATCACTCCCTCCCTCCATCACTTCCTCCCTCCATCACTCCCTCCCTCCCTCCATCACTCCCTCCCTCCCTCCATCACTTCCTCCCTCCATCACTCCCTCCTCCATCACTCCCTCCCTCCATCACTCCCTCCCTCCATCACTCCCTCCCTCCATCACTTCCTCCCTCCATCACTCTATCTTAGATGCTGTCCTTTAAACGTTAGAAACGAATGGCTTCCCTCTCCTCTTCAGTTATAATCCTTTGTGGGTTTAAATCGAACAGTAGTGTGTGTGTGTGTGTGTGTGTGTGTGTGTGTGTGTGCGCATCCCTCTGACACACATAGCTGAGACCACAGCTGCTCCTCCTACTTCTAGGGAACTGGCCACACTCACAGAAACCCAGTGAGCTGAGCCAGACCCACCGTCAAGCACCCTCAGGGAAACACAAGAGTCTCATCCCGAGACCCGTTCAATGGCTTGGACCCCGGAGAGGGCAGGTCAAGTACGAGACATTGTGACCTGCTGTCGTGCTATTTTTAATAAACCGCTTGGCCAAGCGATTTTTATTATTTTTTTTATGGTGTTTTTACGTCCGTTTGTTTACCACATGAAGTATAGTTTTTATCTGTATTGTTTTCAGAGGCTTGAATTTTTGGGCTAATGTGATTTTTAACCTTGCACAGGAATAAATGAACCACAGTGAATGATGAGGTGTGAGAGAACGGTGGGAGTTGCTCAAATGACCGCAGCTCTATTTGTTTTCATTAAAACCTACAACAACAAAAATCACCAGTGTTTGTTTTCTGTCTTTCTACTTTACGCAGTTCTTTTTTTTTCCCATATGTATGCCCTATATTTAACTTTTTTTCCCTTAACTTTTTGTCCTGTTCTTGGACGTCCCGCCGACCCCATCTCTCTCTCTCTCTCTCTCTCTCTCTCTCTCTCTCTCTCTCTCTCTCTCTCTCTCTCTCTCTCTCTCTCTCTCTCTCTCTCTCTCTCTCTCTCTCTCTCTCTCTCTCTCTCTCTCTTCCATTCTTCTCTCCCTCCTCCCGGTGTGCGTCTCCGAGAGAGAGTCAGTTGCCCGCCCCTAAATCGCCGTTGCTGCCGAGGATTGTGGAATCGGCGTGACCAGGGGATGCAGGCAGGGAGCCACGGCAACGCTGGAATGTGGGGACGTCTGAGGAGATAAGGGAGAGTCGGGGCCCAGCCGGGGGAGGGGAGGGGGACCAGGAGGAGGAGAGGATGGGGGGGGGGGGGTTAGGAAGAGGGCGAGGTGAGGGAGGGATAGGGCGAGACGGAGACCAGGCAGAGCAGCAAATCTATGAATGAAACACCATAAACAACCAAAGGATGGAGAGTAGGAGGTGGGGGGGGGGGGGGGGGAACTTGGGGGATGGCACGTGGAAGTGTGTGTTTGTGGGGGGAAGGAGAGGGGGCACTGGAGATGGGAAGCCAGCCTTATTCCTCTTTGCATTTCATTTACATCCCTGGCCGTATCGACCAATCGGATTGGGAGCAAAGCCCGGCGGCTTAGGAGGGGAATAAAAAGACAAAAAATGCCTTTGGTTGCTCTCATCCTCCTCTGATAATACCCCGTCGGTTTCCCTTTGTCTCTCTCCTCCTCGTCTATAAGTAGATACTGTCCGAAATGCCAGCGGAAAAAGCGACACCTCCGCTTGCTGTGTATCTCAGATAGAGAGCGAGCCGGAGCAGGGAGCTGAAAAGACAGCTTTACTAGCTGGGGCCCTATCTCCTCTCCTCTCCCTGGCGCCCTATCTCCTCTCCTCTCCCTGGCTGGATGGAGACTTGGAGTGTGGGAGGGGAGGGAGGGGAGGGAGGTGGAGTGAGGGGGTGGGTTGTTTGGGAGGAGAATAGAGGGTGTGAGAGGCATGATATACTGAGCTGGCCACAGATTTTGCACCATCTTGCACTCTGCAAAACTTTGTCTGCAGATCCCTCTAAGGAGCAGGAACCGGTTTCAGGAATGTTCACCAGGTGCCATCCTGCTCTGCAGCTGTTAGCCAGGACCTGGCCACCACATTCAGATACTCTTTTACGGAAACTGTTGTCTTTCACCCTTTTTAACGTTTGAAAATGCCTAAATACATTTCTAAAGGAGGGCGGCAGGATTGCTCAGTCAGTAGGGTCTTAGCTTGGGAACCCGGAAGGACGCCGGTTTAAGTCCCGGAAACACCTGAGCATTGCCGAGGTGCCCTTGAGCAAGGCACCAGAGCCCTCCACTGCTCCCCGGGGGGGCTGCTGGATATACAATAGCTGCCAACTGCTCCTAATACTAGGATGGGGTTAAATGCAGAGAAACAAATTTCACTGTGTGTGTGTGTGTGTGTGTGTGTGTGTGTGTGTGTGTGTGTGTGTGTGTATAGATGTATGAGACCAATAAAGAGGATTCAAATCCTCTAGATTTAGAAATAAAATACATTACCATAAAGCCGACCATAGTCAAAACAAAGACCGTATTCCCAACTACACGTCTTGTGCTGTGGATGAAGTTAATGTCTGAGTTGACTGGACTTAATGAGGCTTCAGTCTCTTGTGTGTGTGTGGCGGCACACACACTGTTTGTGTACCTGCTGTGTTTACAGGTTTACCGAAATTTATTCGGGGCCAGGTGTTTACGACACTCTGCTTTGTGTTGCGTGTTTGCCTTGGTTTGGTTTTGCTTTGCTTTTGCTCCTATTGTGCCGAAATAATACACAACATTTCCGGCTCTCCCCCATGCAGGTGTTTTTAAGGCCATTGTCGTTGACACTCCTGTCATTATGTGTCAGTTTGGGTTCCATTGTGCTGCGGCTGGACCTCGTGTGGGTAGAGCTGCCGCTGATAGGAGGCTTACGGGAGGCAATTGTTGTCGTTCGGATCAGAGTCCCTTCTCCGTGCGAGTTTAGGAGCCAAGTGTTCAAACGTACACACGGGACAGCCCCGAGCAGACGCTGGGCCAAGATAAAGTCACCTCCGGACCCTTGGAGGGACCCCCCGTCTCCTGCTCTCCCTCCATCTCCATCTCTCTCTCTCTCTCTCTCTCTCTCTCTCTCTCTCTCTCTCTCTCTCTCTCTCTCTCTCTCTCTCTCTCTCTCTCTCTCTCTCTCTCTCTCTCTCTCTCTCTCTTCCACGGCATCTTCATCCTCCGCGACACGGGCCCCTCTGGTTAAAACGAAAACACAACAATGGTGGCAGATATGGCGAGGGGGAGGATTAGAGGTCAGGGGCTAAGTGTGTGTGTGTGTGGGGGGTTGGGGGGAATTCAACCGTCTCCATTTCCTGGAAACGATCTGCAGGGCTCGGCTAAGCTTTGGCCCTGAGCCTCGCATACCTCCAGTGAGATGTTTGGCCAGCGTCGGATCCGGCCAGCACTGGTTCTACCGGCCAGCACTGGTTCTACCGGCCAGCACTGGTTCTACCGGCCAGCACTGGTTCTACCGGCGCTCTGGATGCTGTTGGCTGGAGTTGGGGCTGCCCCGGGACGGCACCTCGAAGGGTGGTTGAGATGGAGATGGAGAGAGGAATGAGAGAGTGGATGTTTACCCTCTGCTGCGTTGGTTGCTTGGTTGGTTGGTTAGTTGGAAGGGTTTGTTGATGGAGGTATTGGTAGTTGTGAATAAACCTTATTAAAACCTTAATATTTCTTCAGTCACAGCACTCACATGTCCTCGTGGACAGAGGACGGTGTGTCTCGCTCACTAATGGTCTGCATGACTGCCTCCGTTTGGCAGGCATAGCAGCGTTGGAATGATAGTTATTGTTTTGGTACTAATAAAAAATGTTTGGTAATTGTTTAGTAATTCATTGTGACATTAATTGTTCGAATGGGAAGACGTTGGCAACAATTCTTAACGTTTCTCAATGTTTTTTTTTATTAGCCTAGCTTACGGTTTATGTACGTTGATGTAGGAGTTTAACAGTTGTACGTACAGCTCTCTTGAGTGGAAGAGCCCTCCCAATATGACCGAGTATCGCCAACCCCAAACCCCAGTCCTGAAGACTCGTGACTCTGATGCACGAGCCCTATCCTATCCTATCCTATCCTATCCTATCCTATCCTATCCTACCCTACCCTATCCTACCCTATCCTACCCTATCCTATCCTATCCTATCCTATCCTATCCTATCCCAAGAGGTCCGTCGACGATGTGTATCATTTTCAGAATCTACGTGTTTCCCCCCAATATGAAAATCTTTAACTTTGGGAGCTGCTGGCGTGCGGCACGCTGGGTATTATCCCCAAGTGGCCGTTGTTATCTTGTGTACACACATTGTTTATTTGATGGCGGCCCCCCCCCCCCACCCTCCTCTGCTTCACCACTTGTACGTATCAAAGACGCCGGTTCCCGGGCAGCCGTTGAAAGCGGCTGTCGTTTGAGGAAAGGTCTCTCTCTCTCTCTCTCTCTCTCTCTCTCTCTCTCTCTCTCTCCACTTTGATTACCGGGGGAGACACAGTCTGTGTACTCTGCTCAGATCTATTTAAATAATGGAGGAGTAAACTGACAAATTAGGTACCTTTTATGGACGCCCCTGGGCTCTCTCGCTTGCTCGCTCGCTCTCTCACGCTCTCTCTCTCTCGCTCTCTCTCTCTCTCTCTCTCTCTCTCTCTCTCTCTCTCTCTCTCTCTCTCTCTCTCTCTCTCTCTCTCTCTCTCTCGCTCTCTCACGCTCTCTCTCTCTCGCTCGCTCTCTCTCTCTCTCTCTCTTGCTCTCTCACGCTCTCTCTCTCTCTCTCTCTCTCTCTCTCTCTCTCTCTCTCTCTCTCGCTCTCTCACGCTCTCTCTCTCTCTCTCTCTCTCTCTCTCTCTCTCTCTCTCTCTCTCTCTCTCTCTCTCTCTCTCTCTCTCTCTCTCTCTCAACACAAGAGAGCGCCACCGGGCTCAGGATAATATCTCTTTCTGCTTTGAGAAGAGAGAGAGAGAGAGAGAGCGAGAGAGAGAGAGAGAGGGAGAGAGGGAGGGAGGGAGAGAGAGAGAGAGAGAGAGAGAGAGAGAGAGAGAGAGAGAGAGAGAGAGAGAGAGAGAGAGAGGGAGAGAGGGAGGGAGGGAGAGAGGGGAAGGGGAAGGAGGGTAGTGAGTGGGCCAGGAGGGGTTTCACCAATCAAGCAGGCCACACTTCCTCCCCCCAGGTTCTAATTTTGTGCCACATTAAAGAGCTTGGCCTACGTTTAGGACACAGAGACATTTTCATAATTTGCCGCTTCTCTCTCGACTCGCTTGAGGTGTCTCTCTCTCTCTCTCTCTCTCTCTCTCTCTCTCTCTCTCTCTCTCTCTCTCTCTCCCCCTTTCTCTTTCTCTCCCCCTCCCTCCCTCCCTCTCCCCTACTCCGTGTCTGAACGGAAGGCCTGGGGAAAAATGAAGAAGGGTAATTCATTTTCCTCCTTTAAGTCAACCATCATTTGATTCTGCATAAGGCTGGCGTGTGTGTGTGTGTGTGTGTGTGTGTGTGTGTGTGTGTGTGTGTGTGTGTGTGTGTGTGTGTGTGTGTGTGTGTGTGTGTGTGTGTGTGTGTGTGTGTGTGTGTGTGTGTGTGTGTGTGTGTGTGTCTGTGCGCGTGTGTGTGTAAAAGGCAGCCAACATTTATCTCCGCCATAATAATTTCCTAGCCGCCCTGAGCGTTCTTGGCGACGCAAAAGCCCCAAAAAAAAATGCTTCTTCAGGTGTCGTAAAGAAGAGTCTTCCAGACGTTGCCGTCGTTCCAACCATTGGACGTGACTCACATTAAGGTTACGATGACCGGGTATTACGACAATATAAAAGCCCAGAATAAGTGATCGGAAGCATTGGCTGGAAAAACCCGGCCTGAAATGAAAGCCATCCCTGATTCCTCAGTATGTTAACACATACTGAGTCTCTGCTTGACCTCCGCAAATGCTGTCCAAATCCATTCATACACCACAGCACACACAGAGAGCATTGATTCAGAAATGACGGGTAACGTGGTAACGCGTCTCTGGGGGGGGGGGGGGGGGCATTTCATCACTGACAGACGAGCTAATCTGAAATCCCCCACCCCCCCCCTCATCCTCCTCCTCCTCCTCCTCCTCCTCCTCCTCCCTCCCAATTTACAAATGAAAAACCCCCTCCGTCCAATTGAGCTAATAGAGGGTCTTGAATGTGAATGTGGTGTAATACTGGGTAAAAACCTTGTAATGTTGTGTGTGTTGTGCTGTCTGGAGCCCGTGTGACAGTGGGGGGGGGGAGGCCTCCTGGGTGGTGGCTTGGGTTTGTTTTTTCCGGTGGCTGGGAAAAGGGTGCTTCTCCCAGGGCGGCCAAGATACGCCTGTCTGGCCCCCCTGTTCTGCTGGAGCACCAGGGTACCAGCAACCAGGCACCCCAGGAGAGAGGTGGGGCGTACCCCTGTGAACTTCTCTCGCTCGCTCTCTCTCTCTGTCAGTCAGTCCCTCGCTCTCTCTCTCTCTCTCTCTCTCTTATTCTCTCCCTCTCTCGTATTCTCCCCCTGTTTCTGTCATGTATTTCAGTCTCTCTCGCTCTTGATTGCTCTCTCTCTCTCTCTCTCTCTCTCTCTCTCTCTCTCTCTCTCTCTCTCTCTCTCTCTCTCTCTGCTCCACCTCTCTCTCTCTCTCTCTCTCCTTAATGGCGCTCCCCCTGTTTCTCTTCCTCTGTTCTATTGCAGCGCTTGCAGATGTGCACAAACAAGGAAGGATTAAAGCAAAACAAATCTAAACAGACAAATGGAATTAGAGTGATGGGTGTCGGTGGGCTGCTTTGCAGTGATAAACATAATGATGGTGTGTGTGTGTGTGTTGAGTATGTGTGTGTGTGTGTGTGTGTGTGTGTGTGTTCCCGTGTCTGGGGGATTATCACTGGTTAGGTGTGTGTGTGTGTGTGTGTGTGTGTGTGTGTGTGTGTGTGTGTGTGTGTGTGTGTGTGTGGGGGGGCTGGGTGACTGCTTCTGGGCTGTCTTTGTGTGTTTGCCTATCCGTCTATGTTTTTGTAATTATGTGTGTGTATATTTGCTCGGCCTCCACTTGTGTGTGTCATAGATGTGTCACTGCATATTGCCTCACAACAAAAACACCTTTTTGCATGTGCTGATGGCCCCACTCCCCCCCCCCCCCTCCACTCCCCCCCATCCCCCCCATCTCCCCCTGCCCCCACCTCCCTCTTCAGTGGGTTCAGTGTGCCGCTGTTTGTGTGGGTCATATTTTCCATGTTTGTCATAGTTGGGTCTGCGTGATATTGGTGCGCTGTGCAGTTGTTAAGCCTTCCCCAGAACATCTGGGCCGGGCGTATGACCCAATATTGACACATGTATGTATACTTAGTAAAGATGAGAGCTGCAGCTGGACGTGTATATATATATATACTGTATATCTATAGCAATATATGCAATGTGCATAATACCCAGGACTGGACCACGCTTGGACCAGCTGTTGTCTCTCGGCCCATGTGTGCTGAGGAGGTCTGAGGAAGCCAGCCAGCCGGGGGGGGGGGGGGGGGGGGGTGGGGGGGGGCAGTTGGTGTGATCAGCATCCAGGGGCTCCCAGGATTAGGGCTCAACCCCCCCTCTGCCCGGGCCAGGTGGGCGCTAGGCCTCCATAACAGCACAGCAGAAAAACAAAAAGAAATCACAGCAGCTAGGACTCTGGTCCTCCCTGCCGCCGGCCCTGTAAGAAGTGTGTTGGTGGCAGGGTGTGAGGGTTCAATACTGTTCTTTTGCGTGTGTGTGTGTGTGTGTGTGTGTGTGTGTGTGTGTGTGTGTGTGTGTGTGTGTGTGTGTGTGTGTGTGTGTGTGTGTGTGTGTGTGTGTGTGTGTGTGTGTGTGTGTGTGAGAGAGAGAGAGAGAGAGAGAGAGAGAGAGAGAGAGAGAGAGAGAGAGAGAGAGAGAGAGAGAGAGAGAGAGAGAGAGAGAGAGAGAGAGAGAGAGAGAGAGAGAGAGAGAGGGTTGTCAGCAAGTTCTGCAAATCAAACTCACAGGTTGTTTTGATGTGCTATGTTTTAGCCGTGGGCGATCCTGAAACGATTTGGTGTGTGTGTGTGAGAGAGAGAGAGAGAGAGAGAGAGAGAGAGAGAGAGAGAGAGAGAGAGAGAGAGAGAGAGAGAGAGAGAGAGAGAGAGAGAGAGAGAGAGAGAGAGAGAGAGAGACTGTGTGCGTTCCAGTTAGTGTATCTGTGTGTGTATCTGTATGTGGCACCACCGCTTAGTTTGAGGAGCATTCAAGCCTGCTCAGGTCCCGGCAGTGGTCTCAGATTGCTCGCCGTTTGACTCTGGTCACACTCCAGCGGACCACAGAGGAGAGGCCATCTCCTACTTCAATCACGTTGTCAATCACGTCAATCACCGGATGACTTACCAACTGCTGCTGTTCTAATCCTCTTTTGGCTTTCCACAAGAAGATAAAGTCCCCCCCTTGCACCTTTCCACGGCGGGATCAGCTACACACCTGCACTCTGATCTGTGGCAGTTGAGCGGTTTCCGTAATGTCTGTATTGATTGACCTAACATGTAAGTATCTGCAAAGTTTCATGTCACTCCTAGATGGTTGCCATTGATTGTGTGCTGTCTGCTGCCATCCAAGTTGGTGGTGACAGTATATATATAAATATAAGTGTGTGTGTGTGTGTGTGTGTGTGTGTGTGTGTGTGTGTGTGTGTGTGTGTGTGTGTGTGTGTGTGAGAGGATGTGAGGGTGAGAAAAGCGTACCCACACACAACGGCTGACAGACGGCAAACCGCACTTCCGAGTCCGATGTGCGCGGCCGGACTTTCACCAAGCTACGACGACGCTACAATGGCTGCCTATGGCCAACGCTTAAAGTTTGAGGTTTCCATCCCATAATATCGCGGCCTCAATGTGAGCCAATGTGGACCTCTGTTATGACACCCGTTTGGCTGTGTGTAGTACCGTTGGAGTTCAAGCGACTACTGGGGTTATTTTTTATTAAAAACACGAATTTTTTCCCTTTCAGTCCCTGTTGTTCTTGAATAGCTGTGTGTGTGTGTGTGTGTGTGTGTGTGTGTTTATCCAGGATTAGAGACACCAACATGTTAATAATTGTTTCTCACAGAACTGCTCAGAAGCACTTTCCTGTAATCCCCTAATCAGGCATTACACCTCTGAGCGAAGCCACAGCGCAGGCGCCCGGGTGTCTGGGATGCGGTTACCGACACACACACACAACACACACACACACACACACACACACACACACACACACACACACACACACACACACACACACACACACACACACACATGTGCGTGTCTTCTGCCGAAACCATGCCCCCCCCCCCCCATTTCCTCCCCCCCCCCCCACATATGCCTCTAACCACCTGCTCTGTTCATCTCTCCTATTGGCCCTCCTCCCCTCCCTACCACTCTCTCTCTCTCTCTCTCTCTCTCTCTCTCTCTCTCTCTCTCTCTCTCTCTCTCTCTCTCTCTCTCTCTCTCCTCTCTCTCTCTCTCTCTCTCTCTCTCTCTCTCTCTCTCTCTCTCTCTCTCTGAATATCTGTCTGTTGTTTATTGGGCCCCGGGATCGGGGGGGGGTGACAATATGTCTTTGTTTCAAATGTTCCCAATGATGTTGTTGGTGTTGTTTGGTGGTGTGGATGAAGCATCTGCCGTGTCTGCCAACCAACTTTGACTGGATGTTCCAAGGAGTGTCGGGGTTTGGTCGGTTCGTCCTTTTTTTAACGTCCCCGCACAGGAAACTCCCCTTTTTTTGCAGCCGTGAAATAGACAATAGACATTATGGAAACATTACGAAAACAGATAGAGTAATACGAGTAATGCTATAAGGGGATAACACCAACAATACTGACCTAAGCAGATGGCAGTGCTGTGACACACAGAGAGAGTGTTGTTGAAACCCAAACACATGTCTTGTAGATTGCAGAGTTGAGACGTTTTACAGACTACCAGAATAAAGATCTAAACCTGATTGCTTAAGATATTGTTATGTATATATATATATATATATATATATATATATATATATATATATATATACACACACACAATAGAAGCACGCTCTTCAGAAGCACTTAAGCTGCTGTATATGTGCGTAGCGCTATAGTCCGCTCCTCGTTCGTAAACCTCCCCGATGGAAACCAGGGGACTTGACGGGGCCGACGTCTTCATTTGGGCCTTCCGGAGGGGGGTCCCGTAGTTTAATAGTCTGGGCCAGCGTGTCTGCGGCGCGGTGCCTCTGGGTCAGAGCCCCAGGCTACGACCGCCTGCTGAGATGATGGGCCGTCCGAGCCTCGCAAATTTGAGTGAAACCACTTGCTTGATGTTTATACTCAAGACCACGTAGGGACGAGTTTGACGTCCACGTTGGCTTTTAAAAAAACAAAACATGTTATTTTTGATTGCGGTGGCGGTGGCGGTGGTGGCGGTGGCGGTGGCGGTGGTGGCGGTATTAGTTGGTACCTGGAGACCACACCCAATCAACATTGATTCTCCTGGTTTCTATTGTCGCACTTTCGTCCTCGGTGTGTGTTGTTTTGGTTGTTTGTTTTTGAACTTTTGTCCGTGCCCATTGTCTCATTGCTGCTTGTTGTTTCAATGTTTGCGTGTTTGTTTGCTCTCCTCTCCTCTCCTCTCCTCTCCTCTCCTCTCCTCTCCTCTCCTCTCCTATCCTCTCCTCTCCTCTCCTCTCCTCTCCTCTCCTCTCCTCTCCTCTCCTCTCCCCTCGCAGGGACCTGGTCGTGACGAGAGGGGCCCGCCCGCCGCCGGGGGATTAACCTGGGGAGTTTTAATTAGTGGAGCCCTGGCTGTCCCCCGACCATAATGTTTCAATCTCCTGGCGGGTGGTGGTGGTGGTGGTGGTGGAGGTGGTGGTGGTGGTGGTGGTGCTCCTGGGCCCATGTGCCGGCCAGCTCCTGGGAGGGTGGTGTGGAGGTCTGTTGGAGGAGGAGGTGGTTGTGATGGGGGAGCAATTGAAAGGGGTGGGGTGGGGTGGGGTGGGGTGGGGTGGTGTGCGGCTAGGGGGTGTAGGACACACGTTTGACAAACAGATTAATCCGGCAGCCTGAAGCCTGCGTGTTGCACAGAAGCAGACGGCGAATCTGTGTGTGTGTGTGTGTGTGTGTGTGTGTGTGTGTCTGATAGACAGAGTGTGTGTGTGTCTGATAGACTGAGTGTGTGAGTGTCTGAAGGACAGTATGTGTGTGTGTGTGTGTCTGATGGTCTGTGTGTGTGTCTGATGGACAGTGTGTGTGTGTGTGTGTGTGTGTGTGTGTGTGTGTGTGTGTGTGTGTGTGTGTGTGTGTGTGTGTGTGTGTGTGTGTGTGTGTGTGTGTGTGTGTGTGTGTGTGTGTGTGTGTGTGTGTGTGTGTCTGATGGACTGTGTGTGTGTGTGTGTGTGTGTGTGTGTGTGTGTGTGTGTGTGTGTGTGTGTGTGTGTGTGTGTGTGTGTGTGTGTGTGTGTGTGTGTGTGTGTGTGTGTGTGTGTGTGTGTGTGTGTGATGATCCGTGTTGTGGGTCCAGCATGTATCTTAACCTCTGAGGTGTCCTGGCCTCACTGTACAGCCTCCCCCACCCCACCCAGGGTCAGAGACTGTATATGCGTGCGTTTGGTAAGGGGGGGGTGGGGTAATTGTGACTTAATCTGAAAGCACCACTGTGCCATTGTAATCCCGATGCTAAAGTCCCCCATTACCATCTGGGAACCCTCCCCTCCCCCCCCCCCCCCCCATATCAACACCCCACCTCCCACCACACCACACCACACCCTGCCCTCCCCCCTCCCCCGTCCGGCTCTGTGTCCCACCCCCTCGTCCACGTCCACAAACGACAAAGACCCCACGCCCCCTCTCGGGTTGTGTGCGCGAGGAGGAGTGTGCTGATCCCGTCAACACCTGCCGTCGGTTGGGGGGGGGGAGGAGCGGGCTGGCGGGCGGGACGGCGTGCTGGTGGTGCCGTCGCACGTCCTGCAGATGAAGTACACGCGCGTAGGAATGTTTCGGGGAGGAGGGGGAGGAGGGGGAGGAGGGGGGGGGGGGAGTGGGAGGCAGCGGCCGATCAACCCAGTGATCCCTTGCTTTGTTGCACTCGCACAAACACACACAAACACACACACAACACACACACACACACACACACACACACACACGCACAGGAGGGACACACGGCTCTGGGGAGCAGCCCCTGCACCCGCCCCAACCCCCCCCCACACACACACACACACACACACCCACCCCACCCCACCCCATGGGACATGGGACATGGGAGATAATTCAAGGCAAACACCAGGTCCCGTCCTTGTTTGACGGCCATCTAAAGCTCTTCCATCACACGCGTGTCTACAGTCCATGGCCTCCCCCTCCATCCATCCAGGTCACATGTCCATGACGGAGGACACCGCCAACGTTTATTTAACCGTCCTGTTGTCCTCTTGTTAATAATAATAATAATAATAATAATAATAATAATAATAATAATAATAATAATAATAATAATAATAATAATAATAAATAAATAAATAAATCTAAGAGGCTGGGCTGAGGTGAGGGGTTGACGACGCACAAGGGGCCACTTGCGCTTGACGCTGAATGAAATAAAATACACCCAAAAGGCCTCCAGCCAGCAGTAGACACACACACACACACACACACACACACGCACTCCACACACTTCAGTCAACCGCAACAACACCCTTACCCACACACACACACACACACACACACACACACCCACCCACACACCCACTCCAGTCCACCACCCTCCCCAGCCAGCCCCACCCCTCTGTGGTGTGTCAGTGTGCCACTAATTAAG
>CM051016.1:21748966-21756466 GCA_027704905.1 Muraenolepis orangiensis
TATAATCCTAGTCTCTCCTATGCTGGAGATATGGCTGGTGAGGAGGAACCACTCTATAATCCTAGTCTCTCCTATGCTGGAGATATGGCTGGTGAGGAGGAACCACTCTATAATCCTAGTCTCTCCTATGCTGGAGATACGGCTGGTGAGGAGGAACCACTCTATAATCCTAGTCTCTCCTATGCTGGAGATACGGCTGGTGAGGAGGAACCACACTATAATCCTAGTCTCTCCTATGCTGGAGATATGGCTGGTGAGGAGGAACCACTCTATAATCCTAGTCTCTCCTATGCTGGAGATATGGCTGGTGAGGAGGAACCACTCTATAATCCTAGTCTCTCCTATGCTGGAGGCGGGCACAGGTGTGAATTGAGAACTGCATTGATATACAAAAACGAATTGAAACTGTATTTACCTTATTTGTTTTCTATCAACGTCTAACGGAATAAGGGTCAAATTGTCTTCTCTTCTTGGCTATGAGTTATCTCAAGATTCAAGATTCAAGATGTTTTTTATTTGCAAGTACAATGGATTGCTTACTTAATAACAATACTATACTAAAAACGACAATACTATACTATACTATAAACAGCACTATATACTACCTATGATATGCTATACTATAAACTATAAACAACACGATATACAATGCTATTTAACCATATACTATAAACTACACTATACTATAACAATACTGTACACAATAAAAATAACAATTAAGTGACTGATGGATGATATACACACGTGGTGAATTGTGCAAAAAGCACTAGATTCTGCATGTACTTTAACTTCAATTGGAACAGGGTTAGACTGAACTTTTTCTGTAGGTGTAGGCGATCAGCCATGATGCCGCCGTCGTCAGCATAGCTCTGGTTGAATTCTAGTACTTTCTTTGAAAGAAACGCTTGATAGAGACGCCTGCGCTCAGACGTTCACGGCACGTTGGAGAGCACATACATTTCCTTTGTGTGAACCGTGCACTCCACACACAAGGGGCTTAGTTTCCCGCTCCATGACGATCCGAAACAGTTCATTGATGTATAACGCTCAATGAAATATTGAAATGGGCCCGGGTGCATGGAGAAAAAAAGTTTTGAGAGATTCTGCAGCTGGGGGAGTGATTCGCGTATATATATATTTTCCTCTCCTCTCCGAGCTACAGCTTTGTAATTATTCTGCTGTCCATCTATAGAGATGGGTGGGTGTGTGTGTGTGGGGGGGGGGGCGGGGGGCGGGGGGCGGGGGGCGGGGGGGGTATTCTCATAATGATAATCTGTTCTTTTTTTTGTAGCAGCTAATTAATTTGTTTCTGCGGTGGTTTTTTTCCGCGGGAGATTAAGAGACGAAAGGAGAGCGCTGGTTAAAAAGGTGTCAATTAGGCCTATGGGCGCACCTACGGTACACTTCAGTGTCATCATGAGCCGGGTCCCCCGTGGCTCGGTGGACCCGGGAGAGGTGTGTGTAAGGAGTGGAGTCTTCACTCACAGGTACAGATAAGACCCCCCTCTATATAACCAGAATAACCCTTTGGGGAATGCTTGACAAAAACAAACGCAGTGCTATACTCGCAGTATCAGATAAGAGTGGCGGAAGTGGCGTTCATTGCTTGTGTGTTTCAAAAGTGGGGAATTAGTTTAGTGCACACTTTGACTTCTTACAAGGGAAAGAAGATATATTTTTAAGCGATGCCATTTGCTACCATGTGTTTTTCTAACTTATTCTAACATATGTATTTTGATCAATATTTGAATAGCATTCATAAGTTGAATAAGGCAATGTTGGTTTAGGGGCAACTTAGCTCAGAATTGGTGTGGACATTAAAACATAGCCTACTATTTGTAAACAACCAAAACCAAAATATTGTATATAAGGTACATTTATATTTTCAGTAAAATACTTAATCTAGACCAGAAACCGGCCATCCTTTCAGGACCATGTAATTAGTCATATACCATATATATTAGTAATTATTACTATAGCCAAAATAATCTGGGGTGCGTTTCCCGAAGCCTTCTTAACGCTACGTCGTTCGTAAGTTCCACCTTAAGCTGTACCTTAACGTCTCGCCGTGTTTCCCGAAACGTTCTTAGCTAAGTATACCTTCCGTAAGTGACACTTTCGTAAGGCAGGTCTGGACCTCTCTTAACTCTACCTTATCGATGTTGTCAGCTCACTCCGCTAGTGGCCACCACTGTTCCGACCCGCAAGCCTCTGAAATCAGCTGTTGACCTAGTTTAATTTCAATCTGTGAATCAATATGTAGTTCATAACGGTAATAATATACAACAAAAATACCACATTTATGGGAATGTTTTCATGCCGAAATTGTACATTACGGTGGATACATTTAGCACTTTATTGAACATGAAATCGCCTCTTAAACTCCTAAAACTCGAAAACAGTGCGTCACGATTCAGCGCCACCTCATCCAGCATGACCTCCATCTCCACATTGGTGAAGCAGGCGGACCGCTTTTTACGCTGTTTTTGCCCTGACATATTATATATATAATATATATATAATCAACATATCTAATGTTCATTTCTTGTTGGTGCGCTTTTATTGAAATTGCCAGCCAATCAGAGAGAATTGTGAACTACACCAGTTATGTGATGGGGCTGCTGGTTAATCAACCCTAATTGCAAAGTTATTTAAGGCACCATGACAATGATATAAAAAAGATTTAAATCAACCTTTTCTTGCCAAATAAGGTGTACTGGTAGGTGGCGTAATTTGCTGAGGTGGTGTAGCGGGAAGAGGCTTGATATCACAATCTGAGGTGGTGTAGCGGAAGGGCTTGATATCACAATCTGAGGTGGCGGGCTCGTGCCACCTGTAGGCAATCATTATATTTACGGTTTGATAATTGAGTTTGTAAGTTTTAAATTATATGAATATGTTCTCAGTCATGATAAATGCAATATTTTTTAGTATTCCTGCAGTGTTTTATTGATAAAGAACACCACATCCTCTCATGACGCGGTGAAGCAGTCGCTACATGGAGTGAATAGTCGATTCTCGAGCCATCGATTTCAGCACCATTTCTACTAACGTCGGACGTAAGAAGGTATACCTTAAGCAACCTCCTAAGGGATAGTTCGGGGAACACACGTAGAACAGTAAACAACTTTAGTAAGGTTTACCTTTCAAGTCTTCGTAACACGCTAAGAGACAACGTCATCGGGAAACGCACCCCCTGACCAATTCAAACACAATGTCTGTTTTAGATCATTCATGTCACCTGTACTGTCCTCATGTACAATAGTATAGCACGTAGGAATTACAAGCAGATAAAACCCAGTTGAATTCACTTGAAATATATACTATTGGAGAAACCCGAGTTCAGTTAGGGCCATAGAGATTAAGGAGCAGCTATGTGTTATGTGCAGCGGTGCAATCGACTCATACTTGAAGTACAATATTTGGCTACTTTCGTCGTGTAGGGGGATTGGAGGATTGTATTGAATTTTATGGAAAAATATGGGGTACTTTTGATACTTTACTGAAGAGAAAGTGGTTGGGAAAGTACCCGTTTCCCACCACTGGTAGTCTTGGATAGTCCTGCCATGCATGCTGCAGGTCTGCATGTAACCAGCTGTGGAGTGTATGTGTGTGCATGGTTGGTGCCTCGTGTAAGCAGCCTTAGAGTCTGGGGCTGCTGCAGGGTGAGGCCGCACACCTGTGGGTCCTTGGTCATCAAGGCCCACAGCTTAAACCAGCCTCCACCACCCACACACACACTCTGAGAGAGCTCTAGCATGTAGCAACTGCTCTGTTCCCCATTATACAAGTCTAAGTACAAGTCTTGCAATAAACCGGATTCCTCCTTGTCTTGGGGAGGAAGCCTCAAGCAGTCATCTGAATGGCTTGTGGCAGCCTCGACTGCCACACTCGTGTTAAAGTTGGTTCAGCTCCTCAATATCTAACTCACATACATGTAAACACACAGTGAAATTTGTTTCTCTGCATTTAAACCATCCTAGTATAAGAGACTATAGTATAAGAAGCAGTGGGCACCTATGTATATACAGCTGCCCGGGGAGCAGTGTAGGGGTCTGGTGCCTTGCTCGAGGGCACCTCGGCAGTGCCCGGGAGGTGTTTTCGGGGACTTGAATCAGCGGCCTTCCGGTTCCCAAGCCAAGTCCTGACAGACTGAGCTATTCCGCCGCCCATTTCAATCCTCCTCTATTTGAAGGCATGTGCAGTGCTGCACCAACCATCAGCCTTCTCGGTCTTAGGTTGGCAGCGGTCACATTTGTTTTGGGTTTGATCCGTGGGTGTCCGTGTTGGTGAGGACATTAGTGGTCAGGCTATAGGCTTGGATCACACACGCACACACACACTAAGAAGAGCACTCTGCGTCTTAACCCACCAGCTATAGTGTGCAGGACATCACCATTGGGGCCTTTGCATAATCCACCATCAAAGTGTTGTCTCCCAGGGAGATTCTCATTAATGGTTTAGGTTTAATATTATGGGATGTGTGGCACACCAACCTAAATCAAAGCCAAAATCGCTCTGATGTGAGATTCTCTGGAATACAGTATATGTTATTATTATTATTATTATTATTATTATTATTATTATTATTAATGATATTATTATCATCATTATTATCAAGACCCTATAGCAAATATATTTGCTTATCGTTAGATATTAATTTATATTGGTTATATTTCTTCTGCTTTGGGTATTTATAACGGCTCTAATGCTGCTTCTTCGTGAATGGATTTCATCGATTATTCCTTAAAACAACACATCACCTGGAACACAGCACGGACGCTGCCGGATTAGCAGAATATGATCAATAATGTTTGTGATCACATGCAGGGAAACACTGTTTATATACTGTTTATATACTCTAGGCCTGTAACCAACCCACTCTGAATTAACTTGACCCCAAAACTGTTAAACTGTGTAAAAATGTTTATTTTAATTTGTTTTGAACATATGCTGAGATGTGATAATCTTCTTATATATGGTGTGCAGTATTTCAACCCCGTTTGGAAAGCTTAACACAATAAAGGACCTTCTAATGGACGGTCACATTGGCATCCGCTGCCCTCTACCCCAAGCACGGAAACTTCAAATAGGCCATCGAGTTGCTAATGAACTGATAAGCCCCTCTGTGTCTTATACGCAGGCTTATGAACATGGCTTGCGTTTAGGCATATTTAGTTTAAGGATTTTAATAAAGGGACTTAAGCTGCACTTAAGCTTTAGACACTTTTACCTTAAAAAAAAGATGAACCATACTGCATGCATTCATTCTAAATGAAAGCGGGTACAGATAGACGGTACCGATGATGTAGCATAGAGAGACATTGGGTTATTGGACCAAAGCAACCAGGCTGGTATGTGTGTGTGAGCCCCCTTTGCATCTGTTAGCCTATTATCAGCTTGTGGTCTTTTTTTTAAAGTCCAGGATGTGTAGGTCTAGTGTGTAGTGTGTTTCTATTTTATTTTGCATGTTATTGCAGTTATTATAAGCTATATAAGTTGGTATATTCTTAGTACTATTCATGGTATCTAGAACATTTTAAATTGTAGGCTCATTTAAATGAAAGTGAATGCGCCCGAATATAATATTGATTGTGTTGTTTTATTGTTGTTTATGAGCTCAAATAGGCCTTCGCTGTTTGTGTGCATATATGTTGCTTGTGTATCTTGGTTGTCCCTCTAGGCCTATATTTTCAGTCTACAAAAAGTCTGAACATGTGTCTAATAAAGACAAATCCAAAACATTTGGTCTTTCTTGATACAGGATACTTTTGTATTTATAGCCAAACCATTAGCACAAATTGTGAAATAATTGAATGTATACAGGCCTATATTCTATAATTGTGGCACCATAAATGTCACATTGATTCTAAGATCTAAGAAGATTCTCTTCTGTCGAATAATTTGACACTTTGACACTTCTACACATCTGTGCCGAAATTATCCGACTGTTATCATCATATAGGACTGTTGGTTATCAAGACACGGTGTGTTTATAGCCTTCTGTTAAACCAAATCGGAGACAGATTCATAGGGCGTCTGCATGGCGACCCCCACGTGCTCTTTAGCACCGCTTCGTCCTGATCCCTACTTGGAGCCACTATTCTCGACGCTGTATAGACGATAATAATCTACTTTCTCATAGAAGATGCTCGTGTTGTATGGTTTATGTTACCTTCTCTTCCAGCCAGGTGACACTAGTGACCATGTGGTGAAGTGAGCTTCTAAAGGGGTCGTTGTGTTTATTATTTGATGCGCAACACGCTTGAATCAGAAAGAGAAGTCCCTGCTCAATTAAAGTCCCCAAGCGTTGGGGCCAACTTTCCCTCTTTCAACCCTCCAGGCCCCGCCCCTCCGAGCACCCACCAGGCCCCGCCTGCGCATGTTTATGGGAACTTTTAATAGCGCACCCAACACTTTGTACATAGGCTATACAGCACAATTATAATGAAAAGTCTTTAGTTTAGACTGGGTGCGTATGCGCGCGCTCCAGGCGGCAATGCGTTACGGGGCAGACCACGTGGTCTAATAATAGGCTAATACACATTTCGGAATAACTTCGAGTGGTATAGGCCTAGTAAAAGCTTATTTTCTAGGTTGCATATATTGCTGTTTCGTGTTTAAAAGTGTAAATACAGCAAATAATGCAAGGCCAAAAATAATAATAATAATAATAATAATACCCTAATATAAAATACAGGGCTATTGTTCAAATTGAGCTTGATATGGTTTCAATTTGAAATAATTTAAATTATGCTTGATATGGTTTCAATTCGAAATCATTTAAATAATGCTTGATATGGTTTAAATCTGATCATTTGATGATCAATGATCAAAACAATTACTCGTCAAGTTAAGTAAAATATCAGACCTATAGAATAAAATATGTCAATAGTTAATTCACAAAAGTTATCACATTCATAATGGGCTTAATAGCGCCACTATTTATTATTATTGGTGTTTGTTAGCACTATAGTCGATAAGTTATTTGTGTTTTGGTTGTTTGGTTGTGTTATAGGCCTTCAGGCCGGCTATTGTGAGAAAGAAGGATTTTGATTTGTTTTACTTTCTTGGTTAACTTGATAACTAAAAGTTCCTCATGACGCAATGTCCGGGCCCATATGATCTGAATGATTAGAATACATTGTCATATTCATACCTATAGGCCTTTAGAATTTTGTAAATAACAATTGTTGGCTAAATAATAGCCTGAATTATACCATATACGCGTATCTTATATCCAAGTGTTAATAGGAATCTTGTTAATGTAAAACGAGGAAGGCATCCAGAATGCAGCCTATATTTTATGCGTCTTTATGCGTCTTATGTTATTGATTTTGCCCATATTACGTTCCTCCAAATAAAGGATTTAAACCTTTAGAGAACGAGGGGGGGGGGGGGGGGGAACCATCCACCACCATCCATCCATCCACCACCACCCACCACCATCCATCCACCACCATCCACCACCACCATCCATCCACCACCATCCACCACCAC
>CM051016.1:21768966-21771466 GCA_027704905.1 Muraenolepis orangiensis
ATATAGGAAATAAATATAGGCATATCAACTAACAATAGCCAAGTATTTATGTATAGGCTGCTATTTTATACACAAGGCCTCAAGGTATATATTTATTCTAAATCCGTGCACTTAAACAACATTAAAATCAAATAATTATCACTTCTATTTTTCAGGAGTGTATAGGTTCATATTTGTGTTTGATATTCGCATGCATGCCTTTTTTTTATTTAACCTATAGGAATATATATCTATATATATAGCTTTTTAGCTTTGAAAAAATCAGTCAAAACGTAGCAAAACAGATACATCGCACAAAAAATAGCAAATGTATGCTTAATTATAAAACATAGATGTGTTTTATTCCTTTTGCAAATGTTTTTTACTTTTTTACTCTGCACTTGAAATAAAATTTAAAACACGTTCCGTCGTTGTATTGCATAAAACGAAATATTGATATTTGTTCCTTACATTGACATTCATCAAAATACAAGATGATAAATAATTGTCAAAATGCATATTAAAAAAAAAATAATATATATATGTTCCTATATATATATATATAATATATATATATATATATATAGGAACACAAACAGGCCGTCTGTTAAGGACACTTTGATATAGTGTCAAAATTACATATGCAATTGATGTTGGCAAAATGACGTTGGGGGGATGCAATCCCTAATTTAACATCTATGCAAACAGTAATTATAGATGCCGTGTGTTTGTGTGTTGTGTGTTTGTGTGTTTGTGTGTTTGTGCGCACAAGTGTGTGCACACTTGCATGTGTGATAAAGAGAGAGAGAGAGAGAGAGAGAGAGAGAGAGAGAGAGAGAGAGAGAGAGAGAGAGAGAGAGAGAGGGCGAGAGAGAGGGAGAGAGAGAGAGAGAGAGAGAGAGAGGGAGAGAGAGAGAGAGAGAGAGAGAGGGAGAGAGAGAGAGAGAGAGGGCGAGAAAGAGAGTGCAAGTGAAAAAAAAAATGAAAAAAAAATAGATAATCACAAGCTGTATTTTAATTAGCCTATAGCAGGTTGTAGATACTTTGTTACGAATGCATGTGTGTGTGTGTGTGTGTGTGTGTGTGTGTGCGCGTGCGCGTGTGTGGTGAAAAAATAGACTGCAACACACATTTTATAAAAAAAATACCTTAATGGATGGTTTTCCCCGTCCTCGATCGCCGTGCTGCTCCAGCCTCACCGGAGCGAAAACCTTTGTGTAATGTAACATGTAACTGACCCCAGAGGTCACCAAAACACATTCAAAGTCTTCCCCAGGGATTAAAGGGGGGGGGTGGTGGGTGTGGGTGGAGGGGGAGGAGGGGGAGGAGGGTGTGGGTGGGGGTGGGGGTGGAGAAACCCCATTCAGTGTCAGTTTTGGGAAGAGTTTGCTGACTCCCATGCGCTCACTTCAAAGCATGAGGGGGAGATTGTCAGACACACGCAAAGGGCAGCCTGGGGTCTCTCCTCGGGAGTGTGTCCACACACACACACACGGATGAAACACAAGGGGGTTGTTTCTTTCTTTAAAAAAACTATTTTTTTAGAAACAATATCATGTCACCCAAACTGTTAATTTTTTTTAAATTGATTTACACTGTTTTGCATCCTCCGATTGTAGAAAAGTATGTGTGTGTGTTGTTGGTTGTTGTTTTTGTATCTGTGGTGTGTGTGTGTGTGTGTGTGTGTGTGTGTGTGTGTGTGTGTGTGTGTGTGTGTGTGTGTGTGTGTGTGTGTGTGTGTCTGTGTGTGTGTGTGTGTGTGTGTGTGTGTGTGTGTGTGTGTGTGTGTGTGTGTCTGTGATTCATATCCAGATTATAGCAGCCTCAAACTGTTTCCTTTTAAGTCTAGTGTAATTTCCTTTGTATTATTTTAAGCCTTATTTATTAGTTTAATATAATTATATCAGAGGCATCCTAGAATATACATTAAAACCTCTGTATACTGTCTGAAACTGTTGTCGAACAGAATCCGTGCATCATGGCATCATTCGAAAGCAGCGGTCTATTTCTATTAAAATGTGAAGGTTACATAGGATGCCCACACACACCCCCCCACCCACCCATCCGTCCTCAATTAATATCATATGCCTTTTTTTTAACCAATGCTGGAATTGTTTGTGTTGTGTCAACACAGGAGTTCGGCAACAAGCAAACACCCCCGATCGCCCAGCGCTGGAATCAACAACATGAAGACTTATGGAAAAGCCACAAGGACAAATATAAGTCACACAGTCACACACACACACACACACACACACACACACACACACACACACACACACACACACACACACACACACACACACACACACACACACACACACACACACACACACACACACACACACACACACACACACACACACACACACACACACACACACACACACACACACACACACACAGGGTGATGTCTGTGTGTGTGTGTGTGTGTGTGTGTGTGTGTGTGTGTGTGTGTGTGTGTGCCTTAAGGTTAGCTTGGATTCAATTTGACATTTGAAGAGGTCACTTCACCAAAGTT